>NW_004624831.1:1946584-2072307 GCF_000247695.1 Heterocephalus glaber
TCGTTTTTATTTTATTTATTTGTTTTTTTTTTGAACTGGGCATCGAACTCGGGACCTTGCACTTGCGAGGCAGGTGGCAGAACCACTGAGCTAAATCCCCAGCCCCTAAAATCTTTTATATTAATAGATGTTGTGGTGGACGCCTGTAATCCCAGCACTTGGGAGGCTGAGGCAGGAGGATTGCCAAGAGTTTGCGGCCAGCCTGGGCTACACAGTGAGACTTTGTGTAAGAAAACCGAAAGGGGGCCCAAGGGGAGAAGATTCTTCTTTCTCCCACAGGCAAGTGTCTAAACAGATGGAACTGCTTGAAGAGAGCTGACAGCATCACAGATTAGGACTGGAACTCCCTCAGAATGGTAGCGAGGCCTTGGATTCAGCACAGGTGCGTGTGGCACACAGTGGTGAATGACTCAGTGGACAGCCACAAGCTGTGGCCAGAGTACCCAGGCCGTGCAGGCTGTGCAGGTCCCTCCACCATGGGGAGAACTAGGCGACTGCGCAGGCCCCGTGTGAGCACAAGGTGGGCGCGGGCCCACAGCCCACATCTGTGCAGCCCAGAGACCTGTGCATCGTGACCTGGGTTCCAGTTTGCTGAAGTCTGGTCACGTAAGGAGTTTTCCCTGTGTTTCACTGTTCCTGCTTGGATTGTGGTTTTGAGGGAGAGGAAAGAATCTGGAGAGCTGAAAGTTTTTGAAACAATTCCCAGGGACACAACTTCAAGTCTCCCTTGACTAGCTTTCTAAGCTTTTTCAGTTCCTTTGATGCCAGGCAAGACCTAGAAGGCCCGTGGGGCAAACGCCCCTCCTCTCGCTCTTCCTCATTTAATCAGTAGCACTGCACAACACTCCCCCTCGTGCTGTCTTCAAACCATATTTGGTCAAGTTAATATTAGGTAGCATGAGCCGAGGGAAGCTCTCTACCCACTCAGATGAACTTTTTAAGCCATAAAACTGCATTCCGGGTGGGGAGGAATTCTAGGATCCACCATTTGACCAGGTTAGGAACACTGTGGAGCCACTCGGCATCCCCACATCCGGCCGCAGTGGAGAGCCGTGCCGCAGAAGCTCAGGAAGAGGCTCACGGGTCCCTGCACAGTGGTCCCTGGCTCACGACCTTCATTCTTGCCACGATCCTGGTTCTCACTGGATTGGATGAAAATCAAATCAAATTCAGTGGCTAGGTTCATTGTTGACCTTACAGGGAAATTTGTATTTTCCCCCACCATTTGTTTGTTTGTTGTTTTTCTCTTTCTTGAAGGCTTCTGCCAAGTATGGTCCCTTGCACCTATAATCCCAGCACTAAGGGGGCTGAGAAACAGACGGAAAATGCAGCCGCAGCCCGGACACAGCGAGAGCAGAGAGAAGGCGGGGAGGGCGGGCTCCTGTCTTGGCTTCTTCTTGTCTTCGGAAGTTTCCTGTGAGGCCTTGTGTCGGGTGTTAGGAGCCTCTGGGGTTCCCTCACGGGCAGCGTGTCTGTCCTCATACATGTGGCGAAAGGCAGAGGTGTCGGGTTCTGTGGTTCTCATCTAATTCATTTGGGTTTTGGGTTTTTTGTTTTGATTTGTTTTTTGAGACCGGGTCTCGCTTTGTAGTTCAGGCTGGCCCTGAACTCATTATGTAGCCCAGGCTGGCCTTGAACTCACGGCGATCTGCCTGGCTCTCATCTAATTCAGTTCGCGACCACCGTATCCCATCTTTTCCTCTCCCTGTGAGAAGTCAGGTGTTAGAGGAAAATCACCAGACATATTTAGGTCTTGCTCCTGTGTGGTTGCGGAAACTGCTGTCTGAAGTTCCTCCGTGGGCTCCTAGCTTTGGCAGGGGACCCTGTGGGGGTGACAGGCAGGGAACTGTGGGTTCCTCCTGAGCGGTGCGTCCCTGGAGGTAGGGGAGTTGCTGTTACCTAGGAAAGGAGCTCACGGGTCTTCCCCAGCAGGAGGATGGCGGGCCTTCGTTAGGGGCGTGGGTGCTGTGTCTGGGCTAGGGTATGGCACAGGGAGACGGTGCCCTCCATATAGTGCTGAGGTCACGCCTTCCTAAAATGAGGTAGCATTGGACAGATACGGGCTCCAGGACATCAGGCTCCTCCTCCTCCTGTGGCCACCTAAGGTTTTGTAGGCTCCTCATTTCTCGTAGCAGATTAGGCAGGTGCAGCTTGGCTTAGAGCAAGGAGAAAGCCCCTGGGCTTCAGAAATTGGGATTCGATTGTGAAGAGGTGTGGTGGGGCATCAGGTGGCCCAGTGAGGAATATCTAGGCTGGGCAGAGGCCAGCAAGACTGACTTTGAACTTTATTTCCTCTACTACCTCACCTGGGGCTGGTTGGTTCAGCCAAACTTCCAGGTGTTGTCCTCTCCCTGGGGAATCAGGACTGTGCCCCAGTCTGTGCAGAACTGCATGTCTGTGGCCAGGGTGTGTCATTTTGGGCAGGAGTGCTTTTCAGTTGCACAGGAAGCCTTCCCTGGACACAGCTCTGTGAGCAGCCTGCCTTGGCTAAACAGCAACTTGGGCCCTCTTAGGAAGGAGGGTAGTGTGGACAGTTGCCAGATTCTCCCCATGTGTGTGGGCTTCACCCTGAAACTTTCAGAGATGGGCACAGTCTAACCAGGCCTTCTCCCCTCGTTAGTGTTGCACATCTGATACTTTGACAGTTGGGGGAAGCACTGCTGAGCCCTCTAAGAACCGGTTCTAGGTCTTTATAGAGGACACTTGGGCCTGGTTGTGAACACCACAAAGGCAAAAGGGGCCTAGGATGTACCTCAGTGGTAGAGCACTTGCTTAGCATGTGTGGGCTCTAGGTTCAATTTCCATCATCACAAACACAAGAAGGCAAGAGGGATGGAGCTTCTTTCTTGAGAGACAATGGAGGGCTATGCTATTGTTCAGAAGTTTGACCTCAAAGTTGACAGCTTGCTTTGGGCTGCCTCCCATTTTCCTGTTCACTCTAAAATACCTCATACAGACCAGCCTTTCATTTGACCCAGGCACAGTTCAGCTGCATTTCTTGCCCTGTTCTGCCCTGGGAAAAAGCATGTGATCATCTCAAGATGCTCAGAAGGAAAGGGGAGTTTGCCTTCAGGGCCCCAGCTTCCACCATAAGAAATCCTGAGAGAACTCCTGGAAGAAGATAGAGTGGTAAGAAGCAACAAATCAATCTCTCCAAGATTCAGAAACCAGACACTGGAAGATAACAACTTAGGGAAGAAAAGAAGAAAAGAGGATCCCTGGGACCCAAGAAGGATCTGAAGGGAAAATTGGAGCCCACAGAATGCAGAAAAAGGAGGGGGCAAACTGGACTTTTCTCCCTGGCTCCTGGCTTGGGATATGAGAAAGGAGGATCAAATCTTCAGAGACCCCTGACGCTGGGTGACTCCAGGTGCCTCCAGGAACAGAGCAATGGATGCTGTGTGCTACAACAGCTGGTGAGTGACTCCGCTCGAAGGGACTGCTGTGTCCCCTGGAGAGAGTGCTTGGCCGACCCCATTTTAAGGAGGGGCCAACTGAACCTGGGACTCGGAGCAGCCATGGGTTGGCTTCATCTCAGGGCTCCCAGTGTTGAAGTCCTACAGTGGCTGGGTGAGGGACAACCACGGGAGAAGACCAGGGTCAGGGAGCCGTGGTCAGCCGGCAAGAGACACCCAGAGTGTTTCAGGCTGAACAGCTCAGGCGCCAACCCCACATCCAGAGGTCAGGATCGGCCTGAGCTTGTGTGGAGTTGAAAGCAGCAGAGTCAACACACCGCCCTACTTGTGCTGAAGGCTTGCTGGGAGTGTCCAGCATGGATCTGGGCTCTGTCTGCCTCTGCAGTGATGGTAGAGTCACACCCTGAATTGGATGCAGATCCAGAAGATAACCACAGGCTTGAAATCAGAGAAATCTCTTTTTTTTCTTGTGTTTTTGTGTTTTCATGAGTGTGAACATTATTTTTAGGTTTTTTGTTTTGTTCTTTCCATCTTTTCTTTCCTTCCTGTCTTCTTCACCAGTTTTCCAAAGCTTGGATAATCTTTCTTTGTCCATCAGCCTTTCTTCTAATTTATTTTATTGTATTTTTTTTTCTTCTTATCCCTTTAAAATTTTCTCCTCTGAGGGTAAAAATCACTGTTGAGTGGATATGTGCTGTATGTATGTTTTGTTTTTGTTTATGGAGACAGGATCTCACTATGTAGATCAGGCTGGCGTTGAACTCACTTTCTAGCCCAAGCTGGCCTGGAACTCTCAGTGATCCTCCTGGCTTGGCCTCCCGAGTGCTGAGATTACAGGTGTGCACCTGGTGCTGTATATAATTTCCTGATTTGTTTGAGATTTCGTTATATAACTATAAATCATGTACCTATGGTTAAAGTTGGCAATTTAGCAGTTACTATAGTTTGTTATTTTCTAGACTGTACTTGATGTTATTGTTATTTCTGATTATACTACTTTAACCAAGGTGACATAGTTATTGTGATCAACTGTTCTTCCTTGTATACCAATACCAAGATTGTCTGGAGGTCATAAATGATACCACAGTCCAGCACCAAAGAATTGGGTGCTAAGCCAAACAGGCAGGAACCTCTCATCCCTAATTACTGAAGAGGCAGGATCTTGGGGCAGACTCAAAAGCCAGCTATACCTAGAAGACATCTCTAAAAAGTAGTCATTTCCTAAAGAGGCCTCAATACTCATTTCTAGTAATAAAGCTGCCTACCATAAACAATTTAAAAGCATCAACACAACAAATTTTTTAAAATGGAAAATAAGGAACATGGAAACAAGATGCAACCCTAGCCCTCCAGCTTGCCCAAGGCAATTCCAGGGAGCAGTGAGGTGGAAGAAATCAAAAGCCACCCAGTTCTGAAATGGTAACAAGGGAAGTAACAAAGCAGATGAATGAGTTTCTAGAAAAAAACAAATGAGAAATAATTATACACATAAGTAGAGAGATGATGACCATAATGAAGGACATGGTAGTGAATCTAGAGGAGATACAGATTAAAAAAAAAAAATAGAGGAGCTTAGGAAAGTGATAGAAACCGTGGATATCCAGTGTAGGAAAGAATTGAATTCCATAAAAGAGATTCAAACAGATACCAGGAGATTAAAAATTCTATTGAAAGTACATGCAGCAGAATCCACGAATATAAAGATAAAATAACAGATCTAGAAGATAGGTTTGTGGTTAGAGATCATCAAATGAAGGACTTCTTAAAAATAGCAAGGGTCCACAAAAAATCAACTGCCAGATGATGCAAAGAAGAATAACATAAGATTAATTGGAATCAATGAAAAATCAGAAGATGCCACAAAGGACATGAAAAACCTGTTCACAGAATAGCAGAAAACTTCCCAAGCATGAAAAAAGAATTTGACATATAGATAAATGAGGCATATAGAACTCCAAATAGGATCAGAAAAAAACTACACCACAGCATATAGTAGTCAGGATTCCAGAAATTCAACACAAGAACAGAATATTAAAAGCTGTTAGAGAAAAGAAACAAGTCATCTATAAAGGAAAAACCCTCAGAATCACAATAGACGTCTCAACACAAATCCTTATGTCAAGGAGAGCTTGGAGTTGAAGTATTTCAACCCCTAGAAGAAAACAACCTCAACCTAGATTATCCCGAAAAATTATCTTTCAAAATTGATGGAGGAGGGGCCAAGGATTTAGCTTAGTGGTTCCACTGCCTGCCTCGCAAGTGCAAGGACCCAAGTTCGATCCCCGGTACCAAAAAAAAAAGAAACAGAAGAAGAAGAAGAGGTCACAGTCCTGCATGTATATGCACCAAATACCAGCACAACCAACTATATAAAACAAACATTAATGGATATGAAAAATCAGATAAGCACTAATACAGTTGTAATAGGGGACCTTGATACTCTACTGGCACAAATAGATCAACTAGACCAAAAAAAACCACATCAAATATTAGAGCTGAACCAAAGCTTTGAACAAATGGATTTGGTAGATATCGACAGAATGTCACCCCACAACATCAGAATACACATTCTTCTTAGCAGTACACGGGACTTTCTCCAAAATAGACCACATAGAACATAGAACACACTTAAGTAAATGCAGAGGAATTGAAATTATCCCATGCATATTTTTAGATCATAGTGCAGTGAAGTTGGAAACCACAAAAACTGCATAAACACATGGAAATTAAATAACACTGTCCTGAGCAATCAGTGGGTCACAGGTAAAACTAAAGAAATTAGACAGTTTCTACAATTAAACGATAATGCCAATACGACATACCAGAATTTATGGGACACAGTGAAAGCAGTCCTGTGAGGGAAATTTATAGCAGTGAATTTCCATGTCAGAAAAACAGAACGAGCTTTAAACAACCTAATGTTGAACCTCAAGCTTCTAGAAAAAAGAGAAGCAAATGCGTATGAAGGAGGAAATTATAAAGATCAGAACAGAAATTAATGCAGCTGAGACTAAGAAAACAGAATCAGTGAATCGAGGGGTTGGTCCTTTGAAAGATTAAATAAAACAGACAAACCATTAGCTAACTTTATCAAAAAAGGGAAAGAAAAGTCTCAAATCCATGCTGTTAGGAATGAAAAGGGTGAAATCACAACGGATCTGGCAGAAGTCCAGATTATCAATACGTACTTTGAAAGCTTGTACTCTTTATAGGATGGAAGACTCAGAAGAAGTGAACAGACTCTTAGAAACATATGAATTACCAACACCAAATCAAGCCCCAGGCATGGTGGTACATGCCTGTAATCCTAGCACTCAGGAGGCTGAGGCAGGAGGATTACCATGAGTTCGAGCCCAACCTGGGGTACATAGTGAGTTCAAGGCCAGCCTGATCTACATAGTTAGACCTTGTCTCAAAAAAAAAAAAAAGAAAGAAAGAAAAAAAACTGAATCAAGAAGTTATACAAATTCTAAATAACCCAATATCAGTGCATGAAATTGAAGTAATTTTAAAACTACCAACAAAGAAAAGCCCAGGTCCTCAAGGATTCACTACTGAATTCTGTAAGAACTTTAGAAAAGATCTAATGACACTATTCCTCAAACTCTTTAATGAAATTGAAAGGGAAACAATACCCCCAAACTCATTCCTGGAAGCAAACATTACCCTGATACCAAAACCAGGGAAGGATCCAACCAAAAAGAACTACAGGCCAATCTTCCTAATGAACATAGATGCAAAAATCCTCAATAAGATACTGGGACACAGAATGCAGCAAATCATCAAGAGGGTTTACACCATGACCAAGTTGGATTCATCCCAGGGATGCAGGGATGGTTCAACATATGCAAATCAATAAATGTAATGCATTACATCAACAGAACCAAGACAAAAACCATGTGATCATCTCAACAGATGCAGAAAAAGCATTTGACAAGGTGCAACACCCATTCATGATAAAATCCCTATAGAAAATTGGAATTGATGGTCTCTATCTCAATCTGATAAAAGCCATCTATGACAAACCAACAGCCAACATCATACTAAGTGGACAAAAACTGAAAGCTTTCACTTTAAAATCAGGAACAAGACAAGGATTCATTCCACTGTCACCACTTCTGTTCAGTATAGTTCTGGAAACATTAGCCAGAGCAATGAGACAAGAGAAAGAAATAAAAGGAATAAGGATAGGAAAGGAAGAAGTTAAACTGTCATTATTTGCAGATGACATGATACTCTACATAGAAGACCCCAAAAGCTCCACCAAAAGACTTCTAGATTTGCTAACCAAATTCAGTCACATAACTGGATACAAAGTCAACACTTGATCCAAAAATGGGGATCTGAAATGAATACACACTTCTCAGATGAAGACGTAGAAGCAGGAAATAGATACATGAAAAAATGCTCAACATCATTGGTCATTTGAGAAGTGCAAATTAAAACAACACTGGGCCAGGGATTTAGCTCAGTGGTTCTGCTGCCTGCCTCACAAGCAGAAGGACCCGAATTCGATCCCTGATACAAAAAAAAAACAAACCCAGCAACACAGGTTCCATCTCACTCTGGAAAGAATGACTATAATCAGGGCCGGGGATTTAGCTCAATGATGCCACCACCTGCCACACAAGTGCAAGGTCCTGAGTTTGATCCCCAGTACAAAAAAAACCCTGAATGACTATCATCAAAAAATCAATAACAAATGTTGGCAGGGCTGTGGGGAAAAAGGATGGATGGATAAAGAAAATGTATATATAAAGTGGAATAGTACTCTGCCGTAAAGAATGATAAACTTGAGTCATTTGTAGGAAAATGATTGTACCTCAAGGCTGTAATCTTAAGTGAAATAAATCAGACACACAAGTTTAAATATCACATTATTTCTCTTGTGTGAGGAACCCAAAGTGTAAATAAGGAGCATACTGGAGGATAGATATTGGAAAGTAGGAAGAACATGTTCAGATGAGAAGGAAAACAAAGGAGCAGGGAATGGAAAAAAAGGGAAAAGGGAAAAAAAGAATGGAAGGAAAAAGTGGAAACAAAGATTGGTAAATGGTACAGGAAGAAGGGTTGAAGGAAAGGGAGGGGAATTGTGCAAATTCCCTACAATGAATGTGATCAGTGTGTATGACAAGTATGTAGTAATTTTAAAAATAAAGTTTTAAAAAAAGGAAATCCCATAAAATGATTAAAATGAATAATTGATAATTTGAAATAGGAAAAGGTCCAAAGGTGTAGGGGTGGTGGGAAGGGAAGGGGAAGGGGAAGAAGGGAAAGGAAAATTATAAGAAAAGAAAAAAAAATGGGAACGAAGTCTATGTAAATAGGGAAGGGTGGAGGGGGTGAAGGGCACACAGGTGATGGGGAGAAAATAAGAATCAAGATCCATCGTGTACAGGTACAAGATCCCAATGATAAATGTAAACGTATTGTATACCTAAAATGTACCAATAAAAGAATTTTTAAAAAAAAAGGAAATCCTGAAAGGAACAGGCACCGAGCTTCACCTCCAGACGTCTGTTCTGACTGCAGGGCGGGCGCTGTTTTCGCAGGCAGCCGTGTAGAGCATCGCTGCGCTGTCCCCTCTGGCATAACGCAGGGATACGTCGCTCTTCAGAGTTGGGATGAGGTAAGCGCCCTTGGAATCGTGTGGTGGTGCACACATTACACTCCCAGCTCCTGCAGAGGCTGAGACAGGAGGATTGCAAGAGCAAGGCCAGCTGAGCAATTCAGCAAGACCCTATCTCAAAATAAGTGAAAAAGGCCTGGGAATGTAGCTCAGTGGCGGAGCACTTGCCTAGCATGCCCAAGGCCCTGGGTTCCGTCTCCAGTACCTAAAAAGAAGAAGGCAAGCTCAAGAATGTTGTTTTTCAGTACTTCAAAGGCAGCACTAATTATTTTGCAAACAATGGCTGCTTTCCTCTGCAGGCTGTTTCCCTGGTTGTGCTGACTTGGCAGTCTCGGGGTGTGGGGCCTCAGACCACCGTGACCGGTTGGACACCCGGGAGGCAGGGTGCAGAGGAGGCCAGTTGAGCCGCGTCACCTGGGCAGCGTTCAGTGCGCACAGGGGCACCCAGGAGGAGTCCTTGCCTGGGGGTTAGCGGAAGTGGCGCAGAATCACAGCACCTTTCTTCTGAGCAAGCAGCTAGGTAAACTAAGTGAGGGTTCTTTGGTGTTTTGTGTTTTGTTTTGGACTCTCTTTACCACCATGGAGTGGTATCCCTCCCAAGCATTCAAGGTCAAGAGGGTTTCTTTTTTTAACTATTTTTCCTTTTGGTTGTACTAGGGCATGAACCCAGGGCCTTCCCACTGAGCTACAGCCCTTTCCCCCTCAACCTCTTCCCTTCTTCTGTGTGTGTGTGTGTGTGTGTGTATCTCTCTCTCGCTCTCTCTCATCTGAAGGATCCAGGCTGGACTTGAACTTATGATCCTCCTGCCTTAGCAGGAGTCTGATGATCCTTGGGGGCAAAGCTGGGGAAGAAGGTGTCTCCCCAGCCCTCCCCTCCCCAGGACATTAAGTGGCCAGTGCCAGGCTCGGGTAAGAGGGACCCAGAAGTTTTCTTTGCCTGGTGAGAAGACCATGGACTAGAGTGCTGCTCTAACTTCTGCTGGACAGTGGGGCCTCGCGACAGAGGTGTCATTAGCATTTGAAAACTTCCCAAAGGCTGCCAGCTTCCTGGGCTGGGCACTTGAGACCCAGAGGCCACACCCAGAGTGGAGCAGAGCATCCAGGGCACAAAGAGCAGACCAGACTCAAGAATGAGCCCATTGTGGTTTTGTTCCAGGCTTGGAAACTGTGACCAAGGCTCTTTCATTGTTAAGAAAGACATTTCCTGGCCACAGCAGGCCTTGCCCTCCCTGGAAGGCTCTGTTAGTTGGTGCCTCACTCCCTGCTCCCCCACCCCCGGTATCTTGGAGCACATCTTGACCACACATGCGGGTGGCAGGTGTTGGACTTGGAGCCAAGTCCCTTTTCTTGTCTTAAGGTCTCCTCACAGCTGCCTAGTAAGCTTTCTCCCAAATTTAGCATGCACAAAGTGCCTTTAAGTTGTTGTTGTTATTATTATTATTTTTTTTTTGAGACAGGGCCTCACCATGTAACTTAGACTGGTTTTGAACTCACTATGTAGCCCAAGCTGGCCTTGAACTCACTGCAATCCTCCTGCCTCAGTTTACCAAGGGCTGGGATTACAGGTGTGCACCACCACGCCCGGCTTGGTTATTCTTAAACAGTTGGATTTGCACATTTTAAAATCAGCATCAGTTCTAGCTAATAAAAGGCCATGGTTCAAACCTTTCCTGCTTCTTCCCTGTTTCCAGCCTGCTTGGTTTGGAGTGTTTTTCTACTGACTGGGCATGCCTGTGTGTGAACCCAGGAGCCATGGTCCCACCTGCTGGCCACTTGTTGTTACTGCAGGTCCTGTTGTCGCCTTTTTCTGGTGGACTAGGTTTGGTGGAGTGTTCCTCACAGGAATAAGTAATGTGGCAGTGGACAGCACAGAGTAGGCATACTCGTCCCTGCTTGTAGACAAAATAGGCTTATATATCGTGCTGAGTCAAGCTGCCCAGGGCTGCAACTAGTAAGGGACAGGCCAATAGAAAGCAGGCTTTCCCAGCTGAGTTTGCCCCCATGCCACTGTCGCCTTCAGAGCCGGCCAATTCCAGCTGGAACTGGGCAGAACGTTCAGCAACATGAGCAGTCAAGTTTCTCTCCCCTCCTTGGTTCTTTCTGTCTGTTGATTTTTGTCTCAAATTGATATGACTCTTTACTCCTTCGGTGCTTTTATTAGGGGTGGTTTTTGAGACAGGGTCTCCCTGTGTAGTTCAGGCTGGCTTTGAACTCACTGTGTAGCCCAGACTGGCCTCAAACTCACAGTGATCCTCCTGCTTCAGCCTCCTGAGTGCAGGGATTACAGGTGGGTGCCACCACACCCGACCTTCGATAGCTCTTTGACCCTTTCAGCTTTTAACAAATTAGGTAGGCAACAATCAGCTAGAACTTAGGAACATTTTTATTATATTGTTTCAAGATGTCATATTATCTTCCAAATTTGTTTAAAGCTTCTGTACATAGGGAGGGGAAGGGGTTTGGGGGAAGAATGAGATAAAATAAATAAATTTGTTTAGGTATAAAAAGGTGAGTCAGTTTAGGGGGAAATGCAGGTAGGTACTGGTACAGGTGGCACACGGGGCAGAAATCCTGGGCCGGCCCAGGGCCTGGGCTCCGTGTCCCCTCCCTTTGCCTGCTACACCCTTTCTTTTTGAACAGCAACAGCTGCATTATGATACAGTTCCCTTACAGCATCCCCACTCTGAAGCCTGCACCGCAGAGAGTCCCAGAACATTTCCTCACGCACACCAGCTACTCCTCCTCTGTGCCCTTTTGAGCCTCCTTGTCAGTGGAATGAATCAGATTTGTGACTGGCTTTTTCACTCTAGCATAATGTTTTTAAGGTTTAGGTTGTAGAGCATATTTAGTATTTTGTTCCTTTTTTATTGTCAAATAATATTGACACTGTATGAATATATGTTCTGTTTATCCATTTCATCACTTGAAGGATGTTTGGCTTTTTTTTTAACCTTTGGACTACAATAAATAATGGTACTATGAACATTCATGGACCAGTCTTCCTGTGGTCGTGGTTTGCTTTTTTGCTTTCTCTCGGGTATAACCTAGGAGTGGAATTGTCAGGTCATGCAGTAACTCCACGTGTAACAGTTTGGAGAATCGCCTGACTTTTATGAAGCAGCTCCTTCCTTTACATTTGCACCAGCAATGCATGAGGGTTCCAGTTTCTCCACATTCTTATCAGGTCTCATGTTACTGTCTTTTATTAAATATGACCATTTTATTTTTATTTTATGAAAAAATAAAACAATTTCATAACAAAATGAGAATAACAATAGTTAATATACTTGTGTATTGTTATCTTTAGTTACTCACAGTACAAGACATAAGCCAAAACTATTCTTACACAAGTATTTCAAAAAAACAGATAATAACACAAAACTTTCTTTTCAGTGATGTTAGATAATGAAACAAATTAGCACATATATATTAAAATATTGAAACCATGAAATGTGTAATTTGGGGAAGTATTTTAATTTCTTCCTACTTCCTATTTGTCACTCTTCTGTTTTGCTTTTTATTTGTATATTTATATATACATTTTTTGTTTCTCATGTAAGAGAAACCATGCAGTATTTGAGCTTGTGTGTCTGACTTACTTCATTTAACATTCTATTTTCAAGTTGGATCTATTTATCTACTAATGCCTCAAGTTTATCTTTTTTTTGTTTGCTTTTTTGTTTGTTTGTTTGTTTCAAGACAGGGTCTCACTATGTACTTCATGCTGGCCTTGAACTCACTATGTAGTCCAGGCTGGCCTTGAACTCTCAGTGATCCTACTTCAGCCTTCCGAGAGAGCGCTGAGATTACAGGTGTGTGCCACTATCCCCAGCTAAATTTATGTTTCTTTATGGCAGCTAGTACTCCATTGTATATAAATACCAAGTTTTCCTTATTCATTCATCTGTTGATGGACATACACATGCTGTTTCCAAGATCTAGCTATTACACATTGTGGTGCTATAAACATGGGTATGCATGTACCCCTGTAATGTGATGATTTGTTTTTGTTTTTGACACAGGGTCTCACTGTGTAGTCCAGGCTGGCCTCGAACTCATGGTGATCCTCTTGCTTTAGCCTCCTGAGTGCTGGGATTACAGGCGGGTGTGATAGCACCCAACTCATGGTGATCCTCTTGCTTTAGCCTCCTGAGTCCTGGGATTACAGGCGGGTGTGATAGCACCCGCCTGTAATATGATGGTTTTAACTCTTTGAAACAGTCTCATATAGTTCAGGCTGGCCTTGAACTCAAACTTGTGGCAGTCCTCCTGCCTCGGCCTCTCTAGCACTGAGATTACAGGCAGGTGCTACCTGGCATCTCTTGGGAAGACATCTAGGAGGAGAATAGCTGGGTCAAATGGAATTTCTATGTCAAGGGTTTGTGGTTTTTTTAGGACTTTAGTTTTTTTTTTAGGAAATCCATACTGATTTCCATAGTGGTTGTACTAGTTTATGTTCCCACCAACAATGTAGAAGAGCTCCTTTCTCCCTCCACATCTTTGCCCACATTTGTCAATTATTAGATTTTTTGATGATAGCCATTCTTCCTGGGATAAGATGGTATCTCAGTGAAGTTTTAATTTGCATTTCTCTGATGGCAGTGTTGAGCCTTTTTTCATCTACTTATTGGCCATTTGTACTTCTGAGAAGTGTCTCTTCATTTCCATTGCCCAGTTTTTTGATTGGATCTTTTATTTTGAGAGGTCTAATTTTTTTCAGTTCTTTATATGTAATATTTGTCCTCTGTCCAGTGGAATAACAGTCAAAAATGTTTCCCATTTTGTAGGTTGTCTCTTCTCTGCTGGTTGTTTCCTTTGCTGTGCAGAAACTTTGAAATTTGCTGTGATCCCATTTGCTCTCTGTATTACCTGCCCATGCCACTGGGGTTCTGTTCGGAGTCCTTGCCTATGCTTATGTCTTCTGGAGTTGCACCTATTTTATCTTCCAGCAAATTATTTTTGTTTTAACATTGTGATCTTTGATCCATTTTGATTTTAGTTTAGTTCTTGGTGAGAGATATGGGTCTACATTCAATCTTCTGCATGTGCACAGCCATTCACCCCAGTGCCATTTATTAAAGAGGCTGTCTTCCCTCCAGGGTGTGTTTTTGGTTCCTTTGTCAGAGATCAAATAGCTGTAGGTGCCTGAGGTTGTTTCTGCTGCTTCTGTTCTGTTCCACTGCTCCACATGCCTGTTTTGTGCTAGTACCGCGCTGTTTTAATCATTGTAGCTTTATAGTATAACTTCAAGTCTGGGATTATGATGCCTCCTGCTTTGTTTTTGTGACCCAGGGTTGTGTTTGCCATTTGGGGTTTCTCCTGATTACATATAAATTTTAGGATTGTTTTCTCTAGCTCTGTGAGAAATGCCATTGGCTTTTTTTGTGTGTGCTGGGGATGGAACTCAGGACCTTGCACTTGCAAGGCAGGCGGTGGCACCACTGAGCTAAATCCCCAGCCCAATTTATTTGTTTTTTGTGGTTGTTGCTGTTTTTGTTTTTGGTACCAGGTATCGAACTCAGGACCTTGCACTTAGGTGCAGTGCCACTGAGCTAAATACCCAACCCCATTGGCACTTTCATTGTGACTGCATTAAGTCTCTGTAACAGTTTGGGAAGTGTAGCCATTTTTATTATGCCTACCCAGGAACGGGATATTGTTCCATTTCCTGACGTCCTCTTTGATTTCCTTTTTCAGAGTGATGCAGAGGTCTTTCATTTCCTTAGTTAGGTTTGCCATGAGTGTGAGGCCAACCTGAGCTACATAGTGAGTTCAAGACCAGCCTGAAGTACATAGCAAGGCCCTGTCTCAGAAAAACAATAACAAACAAAAAAGACCTGTATATATTTTCTTTTGGGTTTTTCTCATGAATGGATGTTGGTTTTTGTCAAAGGTGGGTTTTTGGTTTGGTTTTGTTTTTGTTGGGTTTTTTAAATTTGTTTTTGTGGTACTGGGGATCAAACTCAGGACCTTGTGCTTGCAAGGGAGGCGAGGTGCCAGTGAGCTAAATCTCTGGCCCAGTCAAAGTTGTTTTTTGCATCTATTGAGATGATCCTGTGATTTTTGTCCTTGCTTCGGTTTATGTGATGCATTACATGTATTGATCTGTGTATGTTGAACAATCCTTGCATCCCTGGGATGAAACCTACTTGGTCAGGGTGTGTGATCTTTTTGATGATTTTTAGCATTATTTGCAGTTAGCTTGTTAAACTTTTGCATCTATCTTCATTAGAGAAATTGGCCTGTAGTTCTCTTTTTGGGGTAGATCCTTATCTGACTTTGGAATCAAGATAATATTAGCTTCCCAGGGCTGAAGATTTAGCTCAATAGTTCCTCCGCCTGCCTCGCAAGAACAAGGACCCGAGTTTGATCCCTGGTACCAAAAAAAAAGAAAGATAATATTAGCTTCCCACCTGGGTGTGGTGGCCCATGCCTGTAATCCCAGCACTCAGGAGGCTGAGGCAGGAGGATTGCTGCAAGTTCGAGGCCAGCCTGGGCTACATAGTGAGTTCAGGGCCAGCCTGAACTACAAAGGGAGACCCTGACTCAAAAAAAAAACCCAAAATAATTTAGCTTCCGAGAATGAATTTGGAAGTACTCCTTCTGTCTCAATTTCATTAAAAAAATTCAAGGGGTATTGGTGTTAGATCTGCCCTGAAGTTCTTATAGGATTCACTTGTGAATCTATCAGATACTGGGCTTTTCCTAGTTGTCTTTTTTTATTACTGCTTCAATTTCATTACCTGTCATTGAATTGTTTAAAATTTTTTTGTTGTTGTTCAGTTTTGACAATTTATATGTATCTAGAAATCGCTCCATTTCTTTTGGTTCTCCAGTTGTTTGGCATATGTTTGTGAAATATTTGCTAATGATTTTCTGGATTTCGACAGTGTCTGTTGTGACTTGACCTTTTTTTACTTCTAAATTTGTGTCTTTTGGCATTGTTAGCTTCATTGTCTCCTAGAATTTTTTTTTTTTCTAAAGTTCTTTTATTGGTACATTTTAGGTATACAATATGTTTACATTTATCATTGGGTGCTTGTACCTGCACATGATGTATCTTGGTTCTTATTTTTTCCCCACTACCTGTGCGCCCTTCCCTATTTACATAGACATCATTTTAGAATATTCTTTTTTTTTTTTACATGAAAGGACAGTATTTATTTAAACAGAGCTCAGTGGGGTAACCATGATGTCATCCAAGCACATCCAGAGGAAAAAAAGGAGGGGCCAAATGAGACTCACTCAATGGCTCTCCCACACCTTGACTGTTTGATCTGCACTGCCAGTAACCATGGAGGGGGCCGTCTTGTGGAAATCCAAGGAGGTAACAAAGTGCTCATGCGCATTGAGGGTCTTCATGCATCGCTTGTTCTTGTAATCCCATACACATAGGGACTTGTCATCAGCACAACTCAGAATAAACTTCCCCCCAGAATGGAACAGAACTCCATGTACCCAGTTATCATGACCACAAGGGTCATAGGCACATGCCAGTACTGGTGTCCCACATCTTAATAGTTTTGTCTCTAGATCCAGACAGCAAGAATGGCCCAGACTTGCCACTTTTTTTAGTCTCAGATCTTATTGTTTCAGAAATGGAAGAATATGAGCTTTCTGGAGCCCAGGAAATAGATTCTACCACATGTCATGTTCTCAGAGTTCAGCCTTGCATTCTTTGTTGCTACAACCCATCCAAAGACAGTCTGATCATTGGAACAGCTGGCTATCAGAGTACCATCCTGATTGGGCCGCACCATACATACCCATTCTCTGTGTCCTGTGAATGTCTTCACACAGTAGCCAGTTTGCACTTTGCACATTTTTATAGTTTTATCCCTTGAGGCAGACACTGTATGATCTCCATTGGGCATGATGGCTCCTGAAGAGACATTGTGGTCATGGCCATGCATGGTTCTGATACACTCAGAGCCTTGAAATTCCATGGTTTAATGGTCATATCTACAGAACAGGAAGCCAGAAGCTTGCCACTGTGGTCAAAGGAAATGTCTTGTACAGAGTCTATGGCCCTTAAGAGTTCATTCAAACTCTCCAGTCCCATAATCCCACACCTTAATTGTAGCGTCCTCTGAAGCAGAGACCATAACACTGAACACAGGATGGAAAATGACTCGAGTGACTGGACTCCTATGACCACTCAGTGCATATTTTTCTGGTGGACAGGGAATCCATTCTTTTGGGTCTCGTTTCTGACCAAGAGGACCACCTGATGTAAATTCTTCTTTTGTTTCATTTAGCTTTGATTCTAATTCCATAACCTTCTTTAGTAATCTAATAACAGATATCCATTTTTTTCCAAAAGACCAGCATACTTCTTATCTAATTCTTTATTCATATCTAATCAGCTTCCTTTTTAA
Source organism: Heterocephalus glaber (assembly GCF_000247695.1). The sequence goes on from NW_004624831.1 coordinate 1,964,008, forward strand.
AAACTGAATATGGGGGACCGGGGATTTAGCTCAGTGGTTCCGGCGCCTGCCCTGCAAGCGCAAGGACCTGAGTTCGATCCCCAGTACCAAAAAAAAACCTGAATATGGGGGCCGGGAATTTAGCTCAGTGGTTTCACTGCCTGCTGCGCAAGCGCAAGGACACAAGTTTGATCCCCGGTAACAGAAAAAAAAAAAAATTAAGCAAAAGCTGAATATGCCTCTTCATACCCATTTGAACGAAGATAATCTGCTGTAGCTCGATTTAGTTCTTCTCATTGTCTCTGGGACAGCACCATTTTGGCTGTAATGTCAAGCTTATTTGATAGAGTGTTATGTCCCTCCTTTAGGAAATCAAAAGGCTTTGCAATCCCTGGATTTATAATTAGATATGCCGCGAAGTGGCTTTCACATAGAAAACAATTCTTTTATAGATGAATCCAACCAATAACAAGGAGATATTCAACAAGTATGGTTCGTTCCACAGGAGCACTGCACTGCTGCTTCTACAGGGCCTCTTCCACGTTTCACTCCCATCCACCAGCAGGGGAGTGGGGAGGGAGAGGGAGGATCTAGAACATTCCTTTTTTTTTTTTTTTTGGTACCGGGGATCGAACTCAGGACCTTGCGCTTGTAAGGCAGGGGCAGTGCCACTGAACTAAGTCCCCAGCCCCTCCTAGAATATTCTTCAGAATTTTTTGGAGTGTTGGTTTGGTGGTCATGAATTTTTTTAGGTTTTCTTTATCATGAAAGTATCTTATTTCTCCATCAATTTTGAAAGATAATTTTGCAGGATATAACAGTCTGTGTCGGAAGTTGTTTTCTTTTAAGAGCTTAAAATACTTCACTCCATACTCTCCTTGCCTTTAAGGTTTGCATTGAGAAATCTATAGTAATTTTTTTTTTTTTTTTTTGCTGGTACCAGGGATCAAACTTGGGTCCTTGTGCTTGCTCAGCAGGCGGCAAAACCACTGAGCTAAATCCCCGGCCCCCAGTCTATAGTAATTCTGACGGGTTTTCCTTTATAGGTGATTTGTTGCTTTTCTCTAGCACCCTTTAAGGTTCGAGTGGCTTTTCTGATCATGGCTATTCAGGGTTCTATATGCTTCACTTACCTGTATATTAAATTCTTTTCCCATGTCTGGAAAATTTTCTTCTGTTACTTGTGTAAACAGGTTTTTTATGCCCTTTGTGCTGTTTTCCAACTTATCACTAATTTCAGTCACTCTTACATTAGTCTTCTTTGAGTCATCTAGGATCTGTTGGATCCATTTTTCATGTTCCCTTGTTTGTTTTGGGGTTTTTTGTTTTGGTTTTTTGGTTTTTTTCAGACAGGGTCTCACTGTGACATCCAGGCTGGCCTTTAACTCACTCACTATGGAGCCTAGGCTGGCCTCAAACTCATGGCAATCCTCCTGCCTCAGCCTCCCAAGTGCTAGGATTACAGGGATGCACCACCACACCTGGCTCCCTTGTTTTTAAGGTATCTCTTATTAATTGATCATTGACCTCAGTCCTGTCCTCAAGGTCTGACACTCTTGTCTTCACATTGGTCACTTCTGCTATCCATACTTTCAGTCATGTTTTTGATCTGGATTTCTGTTTTGGCCTTTCTTACAGAGTCCCATTCTTTTATGTGCTGGATGTTCATATTTTGCCATTCTTTCTTTAGCTCCACTAGCTGTTAGTGAATGTCTTCTAAACTCTCTGACTGTTTGTTCGATTAGGGTCATTATCCGATTAGTTTTATCTTCTTTACATTCGCCAAATCCCTTACTGAACTGCTTTCCTTCCACTGTTTCCCTTTCACACCCATCTGCTCTGTAGCTTCTGATTTCCTCCCTCTCCTTGCCCCCTTGAACTGGTTTTGGGGGAGTTGGGAGTTTGGGAAGGCATTTTGTTCCCTTGTCTTTTCATGTTTCAGTTCTTTTGTGCTTTGGGTTTTGTGCCCTTTTGCTTTGGGAGCAAGCCACAGTATTGTTCATGACCCCCAGGCAATCCAGATATTGGCATAGAGGGAAAACCAGTTCCCAGCCACTACTGTTACCTTGGCTATACCATGGTATCGTATGCTTGCGGTTTGGTTGCAGCCAGAATGGTGGCAGGAGTTAAGTTCGTGAACCAAGATACCACAGTAGTAGTAAATTCAGCAACAACAATGGCATGGAATTTCAGCTGGTTGTTGATAAATCCTAGGACCTGCTCATGAACAACCTTTGCCCAACACGAAGAGGGCTCTGTAGGGGTTCTGAGCTCTGATTTCTGCTGGATGTGGGCAGCAGTGCCTGGGCTCAAGCAGATCGCTAAACTCTGTGCCTTCTTCTTCAGCTGCACCCCCAACGATTGCTCCCATGCAGAAGACAGGCCCCTGGCTCCTGGTCTAGGAGACTCGTATTCAGCTGTCGTCCTCTACAAGCCTGGCTACCTCCCTGTCTCTCATCCAGTTTCTGAGATAGGCCGTCACCTCAGGCCTGAAGCAGAGCTCTTCAGGGCACCTGTGTGTTGGTCTCTTGTCTGACCGATTGTCCGTCTGCTGGCTGTCAGCTCTGTTACCCAGACTCGACAGGCTGCGGCAGGGCTCTCAGTTCCAGGTCCTCCTGCTCGGCAGGGCCCCAGTTACAACCCTTTAACGGGTATGGAGTGGTTGTTGCATCTCCGTGTGTTGCATCTCCCAACTCGGGACCTTGCCCTTGCAAGGCAGGTGCCGGAACCACTGAGCTAAATCCTCGGCCCCTCTGTGTGGTTTTGATTTGCATTTCCCTAATTTCTAATCCTGCTGAGCATCTTTTTGTGTGCTTATTGGCTATTTGTATATATATTCTTTGGAGAGATAGCTATTCCAATTCTTTGCCCATTTTCTCTCTTCCTTTTTTTGTACTGGGGATCAAACTCAGGACCTTGTGCTTTCAAGGAAGGTGCGGTGCCATTGAGCTAAATCCCCAGCTCCAGCTTGTTTTCACTGTAGTTATTTATCTTTTATTACTGAGTTGTAAGAGCTCTTTATATATTCTGAATACAGGGTACTTTATATATTATGGATGTTTAACAGACATATTATTTGAAAATATTTTCTCCCATCCTGTGGGTTGTTTTTAAAAATGTGTTTAATGGGCTGGGGACTTAGCTCAGGGGCACCGCACCTGCCGCGCAAGCGCAAGGTTCCGAGTTCTATCCCTGGTACCAAAAAAAAAAAATGTTTTTAAATACACATAACACGAAATTTGCCATTGTAAGCCCTTTGAAGTGTAATGTCCGGTGGTATTAGGTAGGTTCTCCTGTTGTGCACCCAGCACCACTGCCTGTCTCCAGCACTGTCTTCATCTTCTCATACTGAAACTGCCCTCGAACAGTTGCTCCCCATCACTTCTCAGCTGAGCCTCTGGCAACTACTGCCGATCTGATGTCTGTCTCTGAGTCTGAATACGAATGTGAGTATAATGGTGCGGTATTTATTCTTTTGTGGCTGGCTTGTTTTTACTTTTAGCACAATGTCTGCAAGATTCATCCACGTTGTAGCATGAGACAGGATGTCCTTTTTTTTTTTCAGTACTGGGGATTGAACTCAGGACCTTGTGCTTGCGAGGCAGCTGCACTGAGCCATTTATTTGCCAGTGGACATTGAGGTTGCTTTCACTTTTGACTGTGTGTGTGTGTGTGTGTGTGTGTGTGTGTGTGTGTGTGTGTGGTGGGGATCAAACCCAGGGCCTCGTGTATGCTCAGCAAGTGCTGTACCACTGACTAAACTCACTCCAGTCCCACTGAATGGCTCTTGTGAGTAGAGCTGCTATGAACATTGGTGTGCAAATACCTGTTCAAGTCCCTGCTTTTACGTTTTTTGGGAGCTTATACCCAGAATTGGAATTTCTAGATCATGTGGTGATTTTTAAAATTTTTGAGGAAGTGCCATTTTTATAGCAGCTGTACCACTTTACATTATCACCAGCAACACACAAGGGTTCCAATTGCTCCACATTCTTACCATGTTTGTACTTTCTGGACTCATTTTTATGTTTATAATTGCCATTGTAATGAGTGTAAAGTAGTAGTAGTTTTGATTTGCATTTCTTTGGTATTGTTTATAACACAATATGTTTTAATTTTGATGAAATACAATTTATCTGTCCTTTACTGCACATGCCTTGGTATTAAATCTAAGACTGTTGCTTAACCCAAGACAGATGATTAACTTCTGTTTTTCTCTACGGGTTTTCTAGTTTTAGCTATTCCAGTGAGTTAGTTTTTGTTTATCTTATTAAAAAGGAATCCAGCCTGAGTGCTGTGCATGTGGCTGTCCCATCCCAGCACTGTTTGCTGAATAGACTATCGTTTTTCCTTTATTACAGTGTCTTGGCACCTTTGTCAAAAATTAATGGCCATAAGTGTTGAGTCTTATTTTTGGACTTGGATTCAGTCACGTTGATCCGATAGATGTTTCTCCTGTGCCAGTGACACACTGACTTGATTACTGTACCCCTGTAGCGAATGTTAAAATTGAGAAGATTGAGCTGGGAGTGTGTCTCATTGTGAGCCCTTGCCTGGCATGTGTAAGGCCCTGGGTTTGATTCTAGCACTGCACTTTGCTATGTAGTTCAAGCTGGCCTTGACTTACTATGTAGCCCAAGCTAGCCTTGAACTCACGACGATCCTCCTGCCTCAGTCTCCCAAGTGCTGTATTAGGCGTGTGCCACCATGCCTAGCCACTTTATGAATTTCTGCCCAAAAGGCATCTGACATTTTTATGGGATTGTGTTGAATCTGTACATCAATTTGCTATCCTACTAGCATAAGAATATGAAGTCTTCCAATGTATGAACATTGGATGTCTTTCCATTTATGAAGATCTTCTCTAAGTTTTTTCAACAGTGTTTTGTAGTTTCCAGAGTACATGTTTTTTTCATATATTTTGTTAAGCTTATTCATAAATATTGTATTCTTTTGATGATGTTATGAAGAAATTTTCTTAATTTCACTATCAGAGTGTTAATTGCTAGTATATAGAAAGATAAGTGATTTTTGCATATTGCTCTTGTACCCTGAAACCATTCTAACCTTGTTTATTGGTTCTAATAATTTGCATTGTATTATTTAAAGTTTTGTCTGTACAAGATTATAATGAATAGATGCAGTTTTAGCTCATCCTTTCCAGTCTGGATGTCTTGCATTCCTTTTTCTTCTCTAATTCTCCTGGCTAAACCCTGATGCAGTGTTGAACAGAGAAGTGAGAGTGGCCTTCTGCCTTGTGCCTGCTCAGAGGGAGTAACTCAGTCATTCACCAGTGGTGATGCAAGCTGTGGAGTGTTTGTGGATGCCCTGTACCCGCCTGAGAAAGTTCCGTCTAACCCTAATTTGAGTGTTTTTATCATTAAAAGGTGTTACAGTTTGTCAGATACCTTTTCTATGTCTGTTGAGATGATTATGTGTATTTTTAAAACCTTTATTCTATTGATATATTGAAAAATAAATATTTTTCAGTGCTTGGGATTGTACCTTCACACTGAGCTACATCCATTCCCCTCCCTTTTAAAATTTTTCATTTTGAGACAGGGTCTCACTTCTCACTAAGTTTTCAAGTTGCCCAGTTTGGGCTCAAACTTGTAATCCTCCTGCACAAAGTACTGGGATTTAGGCCTGTACCACCATCCCCAGCTTGATTTTTTTGTTTGTTTGTTTTTGTTTTCTGAGACAGGGTCTTGCTGTGTGGTTCAGGCTGGCCTTGAACTCAAAGCAATCCTCCTGCCGCAGCCTTCCAAGTGCTAGGATTGCAAGGATGTGCCATCCTACCCTGCAGCTTGATTTTCTTTCTTTCTTTCTTTCTTTCTTTCTTTCTTTCTTTCTTTCTTTCTTTCTTTCTTTCTTTCTTTTTTTGAGACAGGGTCTCACTATGTAGTTCAGGCTGGCCTTGAACTCACTGTATAGCTTGGGCTGGCTTTGAAGTCACACTCCTACCTCAGCCTCCCAAGTGCTGAGATTATCAGGCATGTGCCACCACACCTGGCTCGATTTTCTTATGTTAAACCAACCCTACTTTTCTGGGTTGAATCCCACATAGTCCTTGTTTTTGTTTGTTTAATGATGCTTTTTTTTATTAGTATGTGTTTGTGATACATAATCATCTTGGGGAATTGTTACATATACTTATCACATCTTGATCATTTTTACCCCTTGGTCATTGTATATACCCCTTTTTATAATTTGCTGAGTTCAGCTTGCTATATTTTACTGAAGACTTTTGTGTCTACATGCATAAAGAATATTAGTCTGTGGTTTTGTTTTTTTAATTTTACTTTTAGAATTCTTTGGTTTTTGGTATCAGAATAATATAGGCTTCATAGAATGAGTGGGGAAATATTTTTCTCTTTTATTTTTTGTTTTATTTTACTTTTAGTTTTTTGAGACAGGGTCTTGCTGTGTATTCCAGGCTGGCCTTGAACTCACTATGTAGCCCAGGCTGGCCTTGAATTCACAGTGATCCTCCTGCCTCAGGTTCCCAAGTGCTGGGATTACAAATGTGCACCACTATGTCCAGCTTACTCTTTTATTTTTTAGAAGGTTTTGTGAAGATTGATATTAATCATTCTCCAGATGTTTGGTAGAATTTACCAGTGAAGTCATCTGGACTTGTACTCTGTTACTCTGTGTGTGTGCGTTTTGGAGATCATTTTTAATTATTAATTCAGTCCTTTTACCTGTTGCATTGTTTCTCACTCATGGAGCTTGAAAGGCACCTCCAGACCCACATCTCTCTAAAGCAGGAGTCTGGGAAGTGTGGGCAGCAGGGGTCAGGAAAGGCGGGGCTTCTTGTGGCCTGGAGCTGCACCCTCTCCTTTCCCCTTCGCTGTGCTGTGTTGCTGATGAGGTCAGGACAGCAACCTGACCTGCCTAGGATGGGAGATGGTTGTATAACATCACCCGACATAGCAGAGGATTGGTGTTCAGGCTAGGTTGTGTGTGTGTGTGTGTGTGTCTGTAAATGTTAGTAAAAAGAGATCTCAGCTGTTTAGATTCTCAAATTGTAAGTGCTAGACCATAATGAACTATGGTACAGCCATTTAAGGAGTGAAGTAGCTCTTGTACACTGATGAAGTGAGCTCTAAGATATATAATTAGGTGCAGTATGCAAAATAACGTACTTTCATTTGTTTTAGAAGAAAAAAGTGGAAGGGAAGCTATGGGTGCTTGTGGGCTGGTAAATGCAAGTGCCTGGACACTTAATACTGCGTGGGTCTCCCCTCCAGTTATGCTGCCATAGCCAGTAAAGTCCTGTGTGCGTGTGGAGCGCAGTGGAGAGACTGAGGTGGCTGTGCCCTAGGGGAGCCTGCTGTCCTCCTACTGCACACTCACCGAAGTGCGTGAGGCACTGTGCAGACTCTGGGTCCCGAAGCCTCCCCCTTGAGTGGGCTCTGGGGAGCCTCTGGGAACCCTTCACCACTGCAGCCCAACCGAGCGGGCTGTCCAGTGTGGGCAGTGCCCACAGCTCCTTGCTTCCATCTGGAGAGCACTTTTTCCTTCCACAGGGGCAACCCCGGGAGCTGGGGCACCTCCCAGTCCAGGCTCCTGAGGCTCCAGATGCCGAGGGTCCTCCTGTCTTTCCACAGAGAACACCTTCTGCAGTGGGGACCACGTGTCCTGGCACAGCCCTCTGGATAACAGTGAGTCCAGGATCCAGCACATGCTGCTGACAGAGGACCCGCAGCTGCAGCCCGTGCAGACGCCCTTCGGAGTGGTCACCTTCCTCCAGGTGAGGTGCAGGCACAGCAGGAGGGCAGTGGGGGAGCGGAGCTCCTGCTGGTCTTCTCCAGCCTCTGGTGGTCGTCAGGTGATCCAGACGGTCGCGGGTAGGAGGTGGCCAGTGGGGTGGAGAGAAGGGCTGTGGCTTTGAGGGGCTGACGGGGAGGGAATTTCAGACCTAAAGGCCCGGTGGGCTGCAGGCCCGGGACTTCCCCAGGGAAGCCAGCTCCAGGTGAGTGAGGCCTCAGCGGTCTAGGGCCCGGCTGTCTCCTTGCCGGGAGCCCTCCCACTTGAAACACCAGTGCCGTGGCACAGAGATGCCTGTGGGTGAATCTGGGTGGCTGACCTGGCGGGCTGGGGGTGGCCAGTAACACTCAGTGGAATCTCATCCCGGGCTGCAGATTGTTGGCGTCTGTACCGAGGAGCTGCACTCAGCCCAGCAGTGGAACGGGCAGGGGATCCTGGAGCTGCTGCGAACAGTGCCCATGTGAGTGTGCCCATGAGCCACGTGGGGCCGGGCTGCCCAGGTCTCAGGGAGGCTGGCAGCCCCACCGCAGACCCTCATCACCATCGTTCCCCTTTCCCACCCACAGTGCCGGTGGCCCCTGGCTCATAACGGACATGCGGAGAGGAGAGACCATATTTGAGATTGATCCACACCTGCAAGTATGTCTGAGTGAGGAGACCATGCTCGCCACTGTGCCTAGGCTGGCTTTCCTCCTGGGGGAAAGGTGCAAATCTGTGTGGGGGTGCGCAGAAGGGCAGCAGGACTTGGAACTTTTCCCCGGAGCGCTGCAGGGCACGTAAGGGAGCAGGGATTTCAGCCCCAGAAAGCATGTCTCAGTCTCATGTGTGTTTTCATTTAAAAAGATGAATTTTATTGTATTTAAATTATATATCAACTTTAAAAATTAGACCATTGGGCTGGGGATTTAGCTCAGTGGTTCCGGCACCTGCCTCGCAAGCGCAAGCTCCCAAGTTCGATCCCTGGTACCTAAATAAATAAATAAATAAAATAAAAATTAGACCATCAACAGCAAAAGACAGTAAGCATAGTGGATGATGCTTTCCAGCCCAGGATTCATTCCCCCAATTTCCCTTCTTGAGAGCACAGACTTTCAAAGAGCTACTGCCTGTACAGTGATACTGGCCCAGTGGCCTAGCTGCAAGGTGCCGTCACCCCTCCTGACACATTCGTTTTCCACCCTGGCCTGGGGAGGTTGGCACTCCTTGATGTGTGAAGAGGTCCTCAGACACCAGGCCTGCCACTGTTCCTCGCTGTGGCCCACCTGCACACAGTGTCAGTGTCGGCTTTAGTGTTTTAGAGGAAGTGCTCCTTTGACACGCAGGTGATTTTGAAAACCCTAAGAGCACCACTGCCTGTCCTGTGGGCTACCAGGAATAGGAGCAATAGGCTGCTGGCTCCTTCAAACAACCCCACCAGAAGCTGCAGGTCACTGCCATCTCTGAACTTTTCATGCTTCTGTAAAGCTCTGACAGATCGAAGGCTGCTGCCAGAACTTTCATGTTCTAAAGAGGGGAGAGGTGGCAGATGAATATCCAGCCTGCTCTTCCTGGGTTCTTTACGGCAGGCCTGTGAGTTCTTGGGCATGAATCCTTTTAATTCACAGATGATGCTCCTCTGTTTTCCTAGTGCCTCTAACACTGAAATTTTCAAATTGCTGCCAAGTTCCTCTGTTGTCTCTACCTTAAACTTAATGTCTGTGTATCCTCTGCTTAAGCCTGAACCAGGACCCATGAAGGCAGTGTTTCCCTAAGCCCTTGTTCTGCAGCCATGCTGGGGTCTGGCATGAAGCACTGTGGGCTGCTGTTTGGCTGCTGTCATAAATGCAAAGTGCTCAGAACAAACTTAGTCCCTTGAACTGGTAGGGTAGGCAAACCACCCTTTTCTGCATACCAAGAACAGTTCTCTTCTCAAGTCTGCAGGCTCCCTTAGACCAGCCAGCAGGACTAGCAAACCATGGGAAAAAATCCAGCTCTCTCTTCTAATGGCCCTAGTGCACCAAGTTTGAACTCCTCTGTGTTTGTTTGGGTCTTTCTGGGGTCTGCTTGCCATGAGTTCATTTGAGAGCTGTCTCATGTTTCTTCGATCTAAGCTCTACTACCAGGCCAGGCATGGTGGTGCACACCTGTAATCCCAGCACTTGGGAGGCTGATACAGGAGGCTCACAATGAGTTCAAGGCCAGCCTGGGCTACATAGTGAGTTCAAGGCCAGCCTGGACCATACAGTAAGACCCTGTCTCAAAACAAAAACAAACAAAAAATCACTTTAAGCTCTACTACTAACCAGCTGTGTGCCTGAACAAGTCCCTAACTTCTCTGTGTCTGAACTCTTTCTTTTTACTTATAAAGTAAGTGAGCTGGACTAGTAAAGCCAAGAAATATCTGTCATCAGTTCTTTGCCTAGGTGGGGGCTTCAGGGCAGCCAGTGGAGAGGGAGAAACTCCGACTCTCCCCTGAACAAACCGAGCTTGCATTCTGTCTCAGAACCCCCAGCTTTGCCTGGGCTGATGGTAGCACCAGAAGGGAGGAAAGACTGGTATGGGGAGGAGCCACTGTGACTGGTCCAAAGAAATAAGGACAGTGCCTGGGCCTCCCCAGATGGGCTCTCTGGCTGACAGCAGGCCAGCTTGGTGCCTTGGAGTCCCCGAGCGGGGCTGGAAGACGGGGAAGTGCAGACTGTCACAGGAGGCTTATTTGGCCACGTGGCTGTTTACAGGCAAGGTTACTAGAGCCTTCTAGATGACCTTTGATCCAGAGCCCAGCACTACAGAACTGGGTTTTGCTAGAAAACCCAGGAATGTTTTGAGTACAACTCTTCCTTGAGGCTCTTTGGAGAGGTTTGGACTCCACAGTCCCAAGGCCTGCACAAAGACAGGGTTTGGGGGTGGGAGGTCTGCAGATGGTCACTGTCCTTCAGGCCCACGTGGGCCTAAGAAGTGAAAAGCACCCGAATCCAGAACCCTTTGGCAAACCTGTTAGCTTGCGACTAGGGGCAGGGCAGCCCTCTGCTCTGGGGTGATCTCGCCCTCTAGCTGTTAGAAGAGGCAACTGCACCTGTGGATCTCCTTACCCTTGGCTGGTTCCAGCCTGCCTCTGGTAGCAGCGGCGTGGGTGTGTGTGGATGTGGGTGTCATTGCAGGATCAGGAGGACAGGAAAGACTGTGCCTTTCCTCAAGGAACCAGGTCCTGTCATTGGTCTCTCAGCTCCCTAGGCAGGGTGGGGGTTTGGAAAGTCATAAAGGTCACTGTGCTGGAAGGTTAATGGCAGAGAAGCTTTCCCCAGTCCTGGCTCTCTGGAGAAGTCCAGTAGCTGGCAGGACCCATCCTGCACATAACCAGAGCAGGACAGGCGCGGTACATGCTGAGGGTGGTAACCTTGGGCCACCAGTTCTCTGAAGGAACTCTGACTGCTTGGTTCTTTTCAAGCAGGAAAGAGTTGACAAAGGCATCGAGACTGATGGCTCCAACCTAAGTGGTGTCAGTGCTAAGTGTGCCTGGGACGACCTGAGCCGCCCCCCCGAGGATGATGAGGACAGCCGGAGCATCTGCATCGGCACGCAACCCCGGCGGCTCTCCGGCAAAGGTAGCAGCAGTACCTGCCTTCCCTCTTCCTTTCAGGCTGGTTTTCAGGCTCACCCTAGAGAGCCTGTCTAACAGCCCTCTCAGTGGTTTGTTTCCTGGCCTGACTGAAGCAGAAGCTGAACTCTTGAAGCAAGGAGGAATTCAAGGAGCTTTATTGGCCCTTTCCTAGTTCTGTTTCCTGTGTATATTTCAAATGCATCACCAGGAGAGACCATTGTGTTTCCACTTTTCCCTTCAATCTCAGGTTGTGGAGGTAAATGGAAACCGTAGAACAGTTAGCAGAAAAAGTCCACCGTCTACTCAAGAGCAAGAGAAAAATGTCAGCCATCCACAGAACTGACACAGGGCCCAGCTCTGGCCCAAAGGCCATGCCAGATCCTAAGATCTCTGCCCTTAGGCCCTTCCAGGGCTTCAGTGAGGGAAGTCTGAGTATGAAGCCAGCTTGCAAATGGCACATGCCCACTGCTGCAGATGCAGTATAGCACCCCACATCCTCTGCCTTCCAGGTGAGGTTGAGGGTGGGAGGATGTGGCTGACCCGTTGGCAGCTCCCATGCCTGGTCTCAGTCTTTGTGGTGTTTAGCAAAGGATGTCCTTTGCTAGCTCCAAAAGAAGAACACCCATGTACGTGTACGTACGGTCGCAGGTCATTTGTCTACTTCCTTTCCCAATTCTTCCATCTTTTATTTATTGAAGAACAAGATGCCTACCACCTTGGATGAAATATCTATGCATATATTTATTTTTTTCCTCTCTCTCTTTCTCTCTCTCCTTCCCTCCTTTTTTGGTGTTGGAGTTGGAACCCAGGGCCTTGTGCATGCTGAACATGCATTCTACTGGTTGCACTTTTAGGTGTGGGAAGATTTGTAAAAGATTTTCTCTGTTTGAAAATGACAATGTAAACCTCTAGTACAAATATTTGACACATTCCTTTCATTCCTGCTTTTGGGGTTTGTTTTGTTTTGTTTTGTTTTGTTTTTTGAGACAAGATCTTGCTTTGTAGTTCAAGCTGGCCTTGAACTATGTAGCCAAGACTGGCCTTGAACCGACTGTAGTCCTCCTGCCTTAGCCTCCCAGGTGCTGGGATTGTTCTGACAGTGTACCAAGGTTGCTGGACATTCAGAGAGAAGTCATACAGTTATTATAGTCACACAGCTATTAAAATCATCACTGTGTAGCTCAGTGGTAGAGCACTTGTCTGGCCTGTGTGAGGTCCTGGGTTTGATTCCAGCACTGCCCCCCCAAAAAATCATTTAGTTACTTTTGACAGAAGGGGCAATTTAAAAAGTGATTCATAGACTCATCCACAATTTTAATCATTATTGGCTATTTTTTAAAATTACAACTGGGCATGGTGGCACATGCCCATAATCCCAGTACTCTGGGAGGCTGAGGCAGGAAAATTATAAACCTGAGTCCAGCCTGGGCTACATAGTGACTTAGTGAAGGCCAGGGGTTTAGCTCAGTGGTTTCACTGCCTGCTTTGCAAGCTCAAGGACCAGTGTTCAATCCCCGGAAAAAAAAAAAAAAAATTAGAAAAAAAAAAAGCTGTGGAGACATAGTGACTTAGTAAGACCCTGTCACAAAAATTAAAATGGGGTGGGATGTAACCCAGTGCTAAGGCCTAGGTTCAATCCCCAGTACCAAGGGAAATTTTTTTAAATTAAAAAATAAAAATCATAATGGTAATCCATGCCATGGTAACAAGTCAGTCTGAAAAGTTAGTAATCCTGTCTTCCCACTCTCAGCCCACCCTCTGAATAACTAGAGTTCATTTCCTCTTCATATGTGTTTACAGTATGCAGAGGTAAATCTTAGATCAGATTCTTCAGATAGGGAAGGAGACTGGTAAGCTTCATTCCCAAGGCCATTAGGACACCTTGCAGAGAAACAGTCACATCAAGGGGCTGCTGTCTGACCCCATGTCCTTGCCATTTCCGTGGAGATGGGGTTCCTGGTGCAGAGCAAGGCAGAGAGATGATCCAGGTAGCCCACCGGGCCAGGCCGGGAGGGGCAGCAGGACCAGACACGAGTTGTCCCCAGAACCCATTTGTGGCAAGGCAGGTGACGCCCTTGCCAGCATCCATTCAGTGGGCAGAATCCTTGGAGGTCTGGGTAGTGGCAAAGGCCTTGGTAGTCATTCGCCGTCTGGGATGAGGCCTATGTGTCAGGAAGGAAAAGCACAATGGCGAGTGCCCTTCTGAGGCCAGGGGCCGGCGCCTGTCTCCTGCAAGATTGGTGCTCCTCAGACCCACAGCGGCTTCCCACAGGCTGCGCTCATTCCGCTGTCCCGTCTGGGTGCCTGGACAGCATGGTGACCTCTCCCCAGGCATGCTGAGCTAGGTTCAAGAAAGGGCAGGGTGGCTGGGAGCCCATGGGGCCATCGGGCAGCTCAGTGATGTCATTGCAGACACAGAGCAGATCCGGGAGACCCTGAGGAGAGGACTTGAGATCAACAGCAAACCTGTTCTTCCACCAATCAACGCTCAGCGGCAGAATGGCCTCACCCATGACCGGACCCCGTAAGTTCCTGTGTCCCAGGGCTAGGACGAGAGCACAGTTTTGTCCTGAGGAACTGTTCCTGTGAATTGCATGAAGAAACAATGCCGGTGGCCCTTTCTGAGTGAACTGGGGTCTCTCAGTTTAAAGGCAGACATGGTTGGGAGCCCAAAGATCTGTGGGTCTTAGGAAAGGGCCTCAAAGGGGACCCAGTGGAGCAGGAACATAAACAGCAGCAAATATTTACATGGGCTGTGTGAACAGACAGGAGGCCAAGCTGGGGCAAAATCTGCCCTGGGGCCTCCCATCCCTGTGGGACCCATTGTGCTGAGCAGGTTCCCTTCTTATCTAACCCTCAGCCAGAGTTGCCCTTCCTTCCTTCCTGGAGCCTGGTCTCCGGCTGATAGTTGCAACCCCAGGCACCTCCCTGTCTGGCCACCCCCATACTGGTCGCCTGCTGCTGAGACCCTTCTTCCTGCCTGCCTTCCCTGGCGCCCGGGGAAGGGAAGAAAAGTCCTTCCCAGGCCTTTGCTGTCTGTCTAGGAGCCCTTTTAGCCCTTGGAAGAAGCTGTGGCCACCCCAGAGGTCAGATGCACTTCCTGCCAGCCTCTCTTCCTACGATGGGGAGTACGTTGTGGACAGGGATGGAGCTGGGCACCCCCTCCTGCCCTTAGTCCCAGCCAGGGCAGCTCTAGGGAATAGCTGGTGGCGAGGAATGCCTGGGAGCTGGGAGCTCGGAGCAGGAACCTTGCCTGCAAGGAGTGAAATGGCTGTGCCTTGGGCTAAGAGGAAGGTCAGCTGCTCCTGTAAGACGAGGTGATCTACCCGTCTTCTAAGAAGTCTTTAGTGCACACTTGCTATGTGGCAAGCTCAAGACCCAGGGGCCATTTGGGATGCACAGGCTTGTTCTTTCAGGGCGCACGAATGCTTGCTGGGATGCCTGCTGCTTTGTAGTCCAGCTCCAGTTGCTGCTCATGGTCCCCAGAAGTGGCACTGGTGCAGCACGGTACAGGAAAGGCAGCATGATCTTGAGTAGCTCAGAAGGGTGTCTGGGAGGAGGAGGACCATGAGATGTGTCCCAGAAGTGCAACACACAGGAAAAGCTGCTGCAGGAGCTGGAATGGGGAGGCCTGGCTGGCTGAGCTTGAGGCCGCAACCCAAGAGCAGGTTGTGGGGTAGGGAGAGGTGCTCTGTGTGGCTCACCCGCCATGCAGAAGCCTGGAGAGGCCCCCACTACCATGGCACTGCCCCAGAGCAGCTTCCAGGTGTGCCCAGCAGCCTGTCCAGCGAGCAGCCCTGAGGTGGCTGGCTTGAGCCACTGGGATTTTGCTGGCAGCGTCAGATGGCCATGCCGGGTCATAGGATGTTGGGAATCTCTCCTGCTGAAGTCTGGACTGTGTCCTAGGGATCCACTCCTTCCTGGGCCCTGAGCTTGGCTTCTCACTCAGGGCTTCCTTGGCTCTGGTAGGAGGCCAAAAGAACTAGTAGGCTTGAAGTTTCACGCTGGTGCCTACGTTGTGGAGACAGTTGCAGTCCAGGTGGTCTCCTGCCTCTGGAAGGCCAGCATGTCTGGGCAGAGGGCAGGGCCTCCTGCAGAAATGCACCTGCCTTGCCCCACTTGTCTGTCAGAAACAGCCTGAGATTGATTATCTGTCTGTCTGCTTTCCATCCCTCTCTCTCTCTCTGACTTGGGCATACTTCAGCTGCTGCACAGCTAGACCCCACATGGGGCACAGGCTCTTTGTTCCCAGAGATGCCTCCTAACAGGCAGTAGGGCAGAGACTGTACACAAGGCAGAGAGACTGAAGCCTACAGCCCTTTGCCTCAGGTGTCTTGAGATACAGAAATGGAAGGCTGCTGAGTGTGGTTCCGCATCCCTATAATCCTAGCACTCTGGATGGCTGAGGCAGGAGGATCAAAAGTTTAAACCCAGCTGGAGCAACTTACAGAGACCTTGTCTCAAAATAAAAAATAAAAACAGGGCTGGGGGTTTTAGCTCAGCAGCGCAGTGCCTGCCTGGCAAGAGCAAGGTCTTGAGTTTGATCCCTGGTACCAAACAGTAAATAAATACACACATACATACAGGGCTGGGTGTGTAGCCCTGGGCAAAGGACCTAGATTAAATCCCCAGTACCAGGGGGAAAGCAAAGGTGGAATGGATCAGAGGGCAGTCCTCCAGGTCCTCTCCCCCACCGGCAGGTCTTAAGATGCTGGAGGGAGTCAGGACACGGCCTCTGAGGTTCTTGGTGCTCATCACCGATCTGTTAGCAGTGGATGAGCAGTGGTTCCTTGTCCTGCTTTGCCGAGTCCATTCTTCAGCAACCCTCAGGTTTCTCAGACTCCAGCTCCCTGTGGTCACAGGATCGATGCTGACAGCCTCAGTTCAGATTAGCAAGCACAATTGCAGTATCTGTGCTGCCCACTCTGGGGCCTGACCCGGTTTCACACACCACGTGAATGGTGCCTGAGAACGCCGACCCAAATGTGCTGGTAGCGTTTGCTCCTCTCCCAGCAGGAAGCAGCTGTCGTGGGCCTTATTTTGTCTGTGTGTCTGATTTCCCCTTAGGATTTCTGGGCTGGGAGCTGTGCTGCCTGGGTCTTCGCAGGTCTGTGTATGGTCTGAGGAGGCTTCTGAGAGGGTCAGAGGCTCAGAACAGCTGACCGGCCTTGGGCACCAGCAGCTGGGCTCTGGCCTACTTGGGCTAATACATGCCACTCCTCTGTAGCCACCAGCATTTCCATAAGCTTATCCTGTGCCAGGTAATGTTTCCAGAACCTTATACCAGCATTAATTCACCCTTGAGCCTCTCTAGAAGTAATCTGTCTCTCTCCATGTGTGTGTGTGCGTGTGTGTGTGTGTGTGTGTGCGCGCGCAACCCCAGGGCCTTCACAATGACCCACATCCCCAGCTTGTTTTCACTTTTGAGACAGAATCTCACTGAGTTGCCCGGGCTGCACTCAAGCTTGCAGTCCTCTGGCCTCAGTCTCCCAGAATGCTGAGGTTACAGCCGGGCACCGCCATGCCCAGCTCATGTATCTTTTTTTTTTTTTTTTTTTTTCCGTACTAGAGATCGAACTCGGGACCTTGAACTTGCAAGGCAGGTGGTGGAACCACTGAGCTAAATCCCTGGCCCCCATGTATCTTTTACAGATGAGAAAGCTGAGATATAGAAAAGCTAAAAAGTGACTTGTCCAACACTAGGACATTCTGTCATCCATTGAAGCAGGTATGATCTTCCTTGCCTTGTACTCAGGGACTCCATGAGACACACACACTGTCTCTGCGATGCAAGGACCCTCACTGGTGGAACTCTTGTAACTATTGGAGCATGTTGACATCACGAAAGCTCGTTATACCAGAGTTACTTTTGTACCCAAGACCTTGTTTTCTCTATGTTCAGAAACAAACACAAATCCATCGCTGGCCACCTCCACCTCAGTGCAAGGCAGTTTTGTTCTTTCTGGAGGGCCTGCTTCCTGCTTCACAGAAAAGCAGGCCCCTTTGGGTAACCTGCTTTTCCCCACTTGCTGTTGCCAGGCCACCCAGAGAGCCTGTCCTTGGCCCTCTTTGAGGCTTCTTCAGCATTTCACACCCCTTGCATTCCAGCCCTGAAATTTATATCTGGCTTTTCCCAAGATGATCAGTTGAGAAAAGCATTCAGCTTGCTGGTGCCTCCCTTTCCACTGCTTGGGTGAGTCTGGGATGTAAAGGAAGCAACCCTTCCTGCCACTTAAGGACAGTCTGGCCTAAAGACTGCTTGCCAGGGTTTGTAGGGCTCAGGCTAGGGAGACTCTGGACACCGTCTGTTGGAGGTTTGTGGTCAGCCAGAGTCTGAGTCTGACCTTACCTGCCAGCCTCTCCACCTGGGGCTCAGGTGCACTTGTGGGAAGGCTGCTCAGATGCTGGGTGTCTGCATCAGAGTTTCACAACCTCCTCTTCTTACTGAGTGGGGTGGGGGCCTCTGGGAGCTCTTGGGGTGGTGCATCCTCTCAGTGAGGCCGAGGCTTGTGTGTGTGCACACGTGTGTGGGAGGGGAGGCTCCCGACCACGGAGAAGCACTGTGCAGTTAAGAGGCACCTCTGGAAAGCAAACTCGCCAACATTGCTGAGCCAGTTTTCTGTGTTCTGAAATTATACTAGCAACTTTTAAAGCTATTTCTTATTTTTTTCCTTTTTTATTTTTCCCTCTTAATTTCATGGAAAATCAACTGCTTTTTGTTTGGTTTGGTTTTTTGTTTGGTGTTTTTGAGACAGGGTCTTGCTGTGTGGTTCAGACTGGCCTCAAACTTGTGGCAATCTTCCTGCCTCAGCCTCCTGAGTATTGGGATTACAGTGGTGCACCACCATGCCTGGCTAGGAAATCAAATTTTCATAGCATAAATTCTCCTTTTGTAACATTCTCATCTGCAGCACCTCACCCAACACATGTACACGTATGTGTCTCTGCTCCCTTCTGTTGGCCTTTGTGTTGGGTGACTTTGCTGCCTTTAATTCCCCATCTTGAATAGTTTGTAACCTGGCCAAGGAGTCGTCCCAACTATAGAGAAAACTGCATTTTGTTTTGCTTGGCCTGTGAGATCCATGAAGATTAATGAGGAGAAGGAAGTATCTGGTTTGCATCTACTCTCACAGTGACTTTGGGTGCAGGAGGTGAGTTTCTGCCGGGAAGGCAGCCAGCAGACGGGCAGTGTTGAGTGGCCTGACGTCAGGGCCTCTTGTGCCGGGGAGGCAGCCAGCCCTTGCTGCCCTGTCACATTGGCTCCTCACGGCTCCCACGCCCAGAGGACAGAGCTCTGCTCAAAGGGACCTGGCCGGGCCCCACAGGGCTGATGGGAAGAAGAGCCCAAGCTTCTCCCTGATTCTGAACTCGTGGGCTCCTTTTTGTCTTCCTCACTGAGATCTGGGTCGTCATCCTCAGGGCCTCTCTCAGAAGTACACATGTGAACGGGCAGAACAAGGGGCTCCAGCAAATCTGGCCTGGCCTTTGTTCCACCTCTGCGAAGAAATGAAGCCATGGCCATTGTTAATGCCCTGTCTTCAGGGTTCCTGACAGGTGCTCTAAATTCTGAGTGCAAACGCTGTATCGCCCTTCCTTGAGTTGCACAATCAGGAGTATTTTTATCACCCATCCTTGATCTTCAGTGTCACCCAGCACTTCAGCGGTGAGTGAGTCACTTCTGTGGAGAAGGGAAAAGGAAGGTTTAAAGGTAAGAGCTGGAGAAAGGAAATGACTCAGTGTCTCGGGAAAAGGAAGCCAGGAGCTCTCGCTAGAGCAAGCTCACTCGAAAGCAGGGGTCCTAGCTCCTGCCTGAGCCGGAGGGCCAGGCTAGAGTGAGCTGCTTAGGGAGCCCCCAGTCATCACGCAAGTTTTCCTCGCCCTGTCTTCTTCAGCCACTCTGTCCCACCATTCCGTCTTTGGATTCCATCTGTGGGATGTACCTGTCGACAGTACTGCTCTTTATCATTTGATTGTGGATCTTGTAGCCTCTTATTCCTCGTAGCCCACCAGAGAATTTGTCACAATGGCTGAGTGATGTAGCCTTGGGCTTCACAATAGCTTAGGAGCTAAGCTGGTCTTCTCCCTACCTCCCCCCACTCCACACCCACACCTTTTGCCAGTGCTCCCCTGAAGGGAGACCTGTAAGTGGTTCTTTCTCCGGAAAGTTCAGAGCTTTCATCAGCAGTCAGAAAGCAAAAGGAATAAATCTCCCAGGCAAGAGACCAGAAGAGCCCAGAAGTTGGGCTGGGCTCTGCCAGCCAAATCCACTTTGCTTCTGAGTAATTGCCAAGCTCAGTTCCTTGATTCTTATTCCCTGGTGTCCCCAAGAAGGCCCCACGTTGTGTGGCCAGTGCAGATGTCATGACTGTCACAAGACTAGGACTGTGGCTAAAGGGAGTCTCAGTGGTTTGGCTCCTCTCCACCCCTGCTGCCATTGATAGGACATGGCCAGTGCCTTTTGGGCTGTTGTGCAGAGATTAGGTTCTTTCGCTTTACAGAAACCAGAGCAAAGAGGAAAGGTGGATGAGTTCCGCCAGCCTGTGCAGTATTGGTAGGATCACCAGGGCGTGTCCTGTAAGCCATACTGTACTAGAAATGGAGTCTGTCATGACACTGGATGGAGAAGGTATGTTGGGACATGTAAAAAGTCAACATATGCAGTAAGGAGTGTAAATATGGAATGTGTCATACAGACAGGTGGCAAAGACACAATTAACAAAGACTTAGATCCTTTCCTGCATTGCTGAAGTGTGCCTCGAAGCCATCCCTGGAGCTATCCTCAGAGCTCCCATATAAGGCAGAATGAATCCTGGGCTGGACAGGCCCTTTTTTTTTTTTTTTCTCAATGCTAGGGATTGAACCCAGGACTGCTTCACACGTGCTGGGCAAGTGTTCTACCACTGAGTGACCGCTGCAGCCTCTGGACAGGTTCAGACAGTTTTGGGGTTTGCTAGCTTGTTTTTAGTGTACAGGGGAGGGAACCACAGTTTTGCACTGATCCCCAGCTCTTTGTTTTGAGACAGGGTCTTACCAAGTCGCTGAATTGCCAAGTCTGGGTTTCAGGCATGCACCCAGTGCCCAGCTTCAAGCAGGCAGTTTTCACTGCACATCACCACTGCCAGGCCTGTGTTATGGGCCGCTGTCATTCCAGTTTCTCAGACTGGAACACAGAGGCTTGGGGCTTTATAATTTATCTAGAGTCCGAGTACTCAGAATAAGTGTTCCCTGGCATTTGAACCTTGAGTCATTTGCTTCCAGATCCAGGTCTGTATGCCACTACTCACTGCCCGTAAAAGAGGATGGGGAAGGAGAAACAACAAAGGACCAAGATATATTTAAGAACATGTACCTACTCCCTAAGGTGAATATAACCTTCATGTACTGCAAATATGTACTAATTAAATTTAAAAAATTTTTAAGATATAAAGTAGAGGTGGAAAAGATACCTGAAACTTTGCAGGAAAGGCGCCCTTGGAAATCCACATGCCAGTGCAGAGTGAAGCTAGCCTTTTAGTTCACCTAGAAACCCATGAAGGTGACAGATCAGCAAAGACCATTTGACAATTTTTTGTTTGTTTTTTTGGTTTATGGGGGGGGGTTCTCACTGTGTAGTTCAGGCTGGTTTTGAACTCACTGTGTAGCCCAGGCTGGCTTGAAGTCTCAGCATAGGTCCTCCTGCCTCAGCCTCCCAAGTGCTGAGAATATAGGCGTGTGCTACCACACCTGGCTTAGCAACTTTTTGCATACTGAAAGATCAGATGAAATGTGCTACGGGATATGCTCCATCAGAATGAAGGAGGGTGCATATGAGGGTAGGAAAGGGGGTGCAATGTGGGAAGGAGGCAGGGGCCACAGAGTGAAGGTGAAGAGGGATCAGAGGTAGCAGCTCTGTGGCAAGAGTGGAAGGCAGCCACCTTGGGTGGGAGGAGTTGGAAGGATCCCGTGGAAAATCTATAGAACATTGTACAGTAATCCAAATTGAACTGGTGATAAATACATAGAAAATGAAGATGGTTGGGCTGGGTTCAGCCTGTAGACATGGCCTAGGGTGTGGTGTGGTTCAGTGCTAGAGTGCTTGCCGAGCATGTGCCTGGCCCTGGGGTCCGTCCCCAGAAGCACATACAGATATACATACGCATATGTACATGCACACATGCATACCTGCATTTTAAATGAGGAAGAGGGCTGAGGTTGTAACTCAGTAATAGAGCATTTACCTAGCCCTATGTGAAGCCCTGGAGCCAGTCCCCCAAGTACGGAAAAGAAAAGAAGAGAAAGAAAACTACAGTTGTTTTGTTTTTTTGTTTGTTTGGGAGTTTTTTTGCTTAAATTCTTTTATTGGTACATTTTAGGTATATAATACATTTACATTTGTCATTGGGTGCTTGTACCTGTACATGATGGATCTTGGTTCTTATTTTTTCCCCATCATCTGTGCACCCTTCACCCCCTCCACCCTTCCCTATTTACAAAGACTTCGTTTCCATTTTTTTTTCTTTTCTCATAATTTTTCCTTTCCATTCTTCCCTTTCCCCATCTCCTCCCACCACCCCTACCCCTTTGGAACTTTTCCTATTTCAAAGTATCAATTACTAATTATTAATCCTTTTAATCCTTATTTACACTCTCAGTTTTTCCACACTAGAGAAACTATTCAGTATTTACACATGTGTCTTATTTATTTCGCTTAAGAGGATGGCCTCAATATGCATCCATTTAGCTATAAATGTCTCTAGTTTCTCATTCTTTATGGCTGAGTAATACTCCATTTTATAAAAAAACCACATCTTCTTTATCCAGTTTCCAGTCGATGGGCACTTGGGCTGTTTCCATGTTTTAGCTATTACAAACTGTGCCACTATAAACATGGGTGCACATATATCACTGTGGAATGATTCTTTTAATTCTTTTGGGAAAATACCCAGCAGGGGAATAGCTGGGTCAAATGGGACCTCCAGCCCTAGTTCTTTGAGGTATCTCCATACTGATTTCCACAGTGGTTGCACCAGTCTGCACTCCCACCAACAATGGAGAAGGGTTCCTTTCTCCCCTCAACCCCGCTGACATTTGTTATTGGTTGATTTCTTGATAGCAGCCACTCTTTCTGGGCTGAGGTGGAATCTCAGTGTTGGAAAACTACAATTGTTAATAATTAGGGCTGGGGATTTAGCTCAGTGGTTTCACCGCCTGCTGCACAAGTGCAAGGACCTGAGTTCGATCCCCGGTACCAAAAAAAAAAAAATTAAATTCAGGGAAAATGAAAGACTATGATGGAAAGGAAGAGCAACCATAGTATATTACATGGCTCAGGTGTGGTATCATCGATGTCATCATAATGGGAACACTTAATATGGATCCAACAAGCTTACATACTGTCATCTGGGAGGGATAGGCAGGACCAGGGGTGGGAGAGAGCTACAGACTGGTCTTCTGCAGTGGCATGTGCGTGGGTAAAACCTAAAAAAGAAATAACTGAAAAGCAGAGGTAAAGTATGTTTAAAACTCATATTTTAAGGAAAATACCCAAGGGATCACTTAACAGAGATGACACTGGTTGCCTCTCAGGAGGAAGAGCAGGAAGGCTACTAACTACTGTAATGAACCTTGTGGAACAATTTGACTCTTGAAACTTTTTTTTCCCACAAAATGATATAAAATATTAAGAAGATATCCCCCAAAGAGCCATCCAAAAGAGTTCCCAATAGTCAAAGCTGCCACACTTTGAACAGAATGAAGTATTATTGGATTATTACCCAAAGTATAAATATACCTGAGACCACAGGGGTTATGAATAAATAAATGAGAGAGTAAACTTGTGTAGATACCTACCGTCAAGGACAGCACAACGGCCTACACCTTTCTTAAGAGTGGGCTGCAAGGGCCCAGCATTCAAAGCCTGGGAAGGGCATAGCTACAGGTGGTGCCGCTCACAGTGTCTGCAGGATTGATCGCGCTGATAGTGCTGTGCCCTCACTGTGGGTGAATAAAAGACGCCATTTAGCTCGGTGCTCTTCCTCCCCCAAGCCCACAGAACAAGCAGACATGAGAAAAACTCCATCCTGAACAAGGGATTGCCTACAAACTATAAAATAATTGGCCAGAACCCCTCAAAACTCGTAAGGTTATTAAAAACAAAGTCAGGCTTGGTGGCACACACCTGTAATCCCAGCGCACTGGGAGGCTGAAGCAGGAGGGTCACAAGTGGAGCCCGGCCTGGGCGACTTAGTGACTCAGCAAGACCCTGCCCCAAAGTGAAAAAGGAAACACTAAATGGGAGGGTGGGGAAAGAGGTAATAGGAGGAATGATTAAAATATGTAATGTGTACGTACAAATCTTCCAGGTTAGACTCATTAATCTGTGTAACCCATGTATACTAATAAAAATGTGGGGGTGGGGAAGAGAAGAAAACCTGGAGTGAGATGATGTGCAGGTGAGGTCCTGGCTGAAGTCTGCATGCTCTACAGAGTCTTCAGTGGCAGATACTGAAATTCCAGACCAATGGAGTTTAAATAAGCTTTGTTTAAATAAGTTGTTTTAGGGTTGGGGATGTAGCTCAGCAGCACAGCACCCGCCCAGCAATCTCGAGGGCCTGAATTCGATTCCTAGTACCAAAAAAAGTTGTTTTTAAAAAAATAAATAAGTTGGGTTCTTTTGTTTGTTTTCCGTATCACTTCCTTAGTTGGTTCAGTGGCTCAAGAATGTAGGTCTGCGTGGCTTTTCTTGAGTCTCTTGGTTTGCCCTTCATTGTAGCAGCCTGGCTGCAGGAGCTCCAAGCATTCCTTCATAACATGACAATGCATAATGCTGGGGAAAACGCAGAAGAAACTTCCTTTTATTCTGCTCTTTCTCTTTCTAGAATTAAAATCTTACAGAAGCTTTAAAAAAAAATTGACAAAGGAACTGAGCTTGGTGGTACACACCTATAATTGCAGCACTCGGGAACCTGAGGCAGGAGGATCACCAGGAGTGAACTGTACTGAGAGACCCTGTGTCAAAAAATGAAACAAAAACATTAAAAGGGGCTGGGCATATAGCTCAGGGTGAAAGTCCTGCACTCGGTCCCTAGCCCCAAAAAACAAAAAAACACAAGATTAAGTTTGAGAAAGTCTAAGGAGCTGTCATAGCCACAGGCCTCCGACATAATGACCTAACGGTAACGTGGTGTCCCCAGTGGGACCCTGAGGCAGATGAAGGACATTCGATGACACTCCAAGGTGGCATGGTAGTGTGGCTCCAGTAGAAAGAAATGACATTGCGTGAGCTGTTACAGCTTGCCCTGCCCAGTGAACAAGAGACAGCTCATCCCAAGTAGACAGTACAGTGGCCCCTGCTCAAGCCCGGGTGAGCAGCAGAGCCTTCCAACAGGCCCCTCAGGCTGCACCCATCTCGGGGGGTGAATGACAAGGAAGGGACCCTGACCCTGGGCCTGATTCTGACCGGTGAGGAGCTCGACAAGCTACAAGGGACAGAACTCAGAAGAAAGCAGCCTGAGCAGGCAGAAAGCAGGAGGGGAACCCAGGCCCCGCCAGAGTACACCTGGCCATTTTGGTAAATGTTAGGTGAAGAGAGGGCTCTCCAGCCAAGGTTGGAAATTGCTGGCTTGCACAGGGTGAAGCTGGTCCACTTTCCCCAGAGTCCTCAGCTCTAGTCTGAGGTGCAGTAAAGTGCATCTAGTCCCTCCCGAACCTGTGTTTCTAGAAGCTTCTCTTAAAATTCCATCAAATACCCTTAAAAAATCCCTGGCCTGTTCTTCCAGGGAAGTAGTTCTTTTAAAGGTTCGGGGAAAAGAGATGTGTGTTTGTGACCCTGAAGCCCCAGAAGAAAAGACTGCTCCAGAGGAATAAAAATGTCTTCAGGAGAAATACACTGACAGTTCAGCTGGCATCAGAAAGATCTGGGGATTTGTCTCGGCTTTTATTTGCTCATTGCATGACCTAGGCTAGTTATTTAAGTCTGAGTTTCAGTTTCTTCATCTGTAAAATGAGGAAAACAACCCTTATTTATAGGGATGTTATGAAAATGAAGCACAGTTTACGAAGGGTTTAGCATGGGACCCAGCATCATCGTCTAAGCTCAGTAAAAGTTCTCTCTTGGTTCTATTTTAGTAAATGGTTCCCTGAAACTGCAAGGGGCCACAGTACCTCCAGGGACCGGGGCAGAATGTAGAGCTCTCCACACAGCTCAGGTTTGGGGATAATTTAACAATAGCTAGAAGGAGAAATATGTTATACCAGCACAGGTGAAGCTGCAGCTCAGCTGGGCATGGTGGCACACGCCTGTAATCTCAGCACTCTGGAGGCTGAGGCAGGAGAATGGCTGTGAGTTCAAGGCTAGCCAGAGCTATATAGTGAGCTCAAGGCCAGCCTGGCTATCTAGCAAGACCTTGTCCCCAAAAAACAAAAAGCTGCAACTCAAGAACTGAGGTTTTTTTGTTTTGTTTTGTTTTTGTTTGTTTGTGGTGCCAGGGATCGAACTCAGGACCTTGTACTTGCCAGGCAGGCACAGTGCCACTGAGCTACAACCCCGGCCCTTGTTTTGTTTTGTTTTTGAGACAGGGGCTGGGGTGCTACGTGAGTGCCCCGCTCTGCGCAGTGCCCCAGCCTGGCACCAGCAATCTGAGGGGATGGAGAGAGGGTACTGGCAGGCTGGGACCAGCATCTGGCAGTCTCCAGACTGGTGAGCTAGATGGTGCTGTGAGGAGAAGTCTAGACTAGCTTATCGGTGAAAGGCTCTGAACCCCTCAGGGAAACAGCCCTGAGAGTCTGAAAGTCAGGCCTGAGCTGTGTCCCCAGCCTTGGAGACAGAAGAGTACCAGGGACCTCATGTTGGAAAGGGTTAGCACGACATTTTGAGAATGTTGTGACAGCATTATAGGCAAGACGGAAATGTGCAGAGGGCGTCCAGGAGGGCGAGGGTGGGGTGATGTGTGACTGCACTGGCCACGCCCGAAGGGCACTGTGGGCTGTCTGCCTGGCGCTAGCCTGCCTGCCGTTCATTCAGCCTGGGATGCGAACACTGCTGCCCAGTTCGTCAGTTTTATCAGTGATGCATCGTCAGGAACAAGTGCCAGTGTGATAGAGGCCCGGGTCAAGTTCACAATTACCAACTTCCCGAAACCCTGCCAGCTAGCACAATTCTGTACTAGACAAGGAAGGAGAGGTGTAAAGCAGCCCATGGGAGATTTTGTTGACTGCGCATAATATGAGTTGGTAGTTTGACAAGGTTACAAAGAATAGACAATCTGGGCCGGGGATTTAGCTCAGCGGTTTCGCCGCCTGCTGCGCAAGCTCAAGGACCCGAGTTCGATCTCCGGTACCAAAAAAAAAGAATAGACAATCCGATGATGGGTGTTTTTTTGTTTTTGTTTTTGCTTTTTTGGTTCTGGGGATCAAACTCAGGTCCTTGCGCTTGCGTAGCAGGCAATGAAACCACTGAGCTAAATCCCCATCCCTCAATGACGGTTTTAATAGAAACAAAGGATTTCAAATGAGAGAGACTGTGCAGCCCTGAGGTCTGCCCTGGTTAATCCTTGTACTGTACTTATTTCCACACATGATACTTTATTTCTGGACATGACACTCAGTTTGACAAGCTACAGTAAATCCAAAGAGTGGAGGCCTGAATTGAGGGATTTCAAGACCTGGCCAAGAACACAGCTGAAAGCTGGGGCCACCAGTCCTAGAAAAAGAAGCTGTTGATAGGCCTTCGGGATTCAAAATGTTGTCCTAGGAAGATAGATTCAACCACAGTACTTAGTGATTGGAAGGCCAGTGCTTTGAGAGTTGCAGAAAGGCAGATTGTGTTCTGTAGAAGAAGCTGGCCTGGCTAGTGCCTCCTGCAACAGAGCAGAGAGCTCAGGTTTTGTTAGCCTGATCTGAGCTCATTATTGCTTGACCAGGACCCTCAGTGTCTGCACCAGGAATCAGGAGCCCTTTCAAGCCCCATTTCTGAAGTCCCATCTCCCGAGCTCAGACCTTTGCTCAGTAGAACAGACCTGGTCAGAGACTGTTGGATTCTGGGCCCAGGAAACAAGAAAGTTTTCTTTTAAGCCATTGACTTTCTTATAGGCAGAACAGAGAGACTTTAGTATCGCCAGCTATATTTTGAGCACTTACTGCTGTGGTATAGCGACCTTACCATTACTTACATTGTGAAGATACCAAGGCTTTCAGGTTAAATCCTTCACCCAAGGTCACATAGAACTCAAACCCTGAACCTGTGCTGTTCAGCGCTCCGCCTCCTGGAGCCCCCAGCAGTCCCCAGTAGATTGGGTCCTGCCTTCCCAGGAGCCCCTCCCTGCCAGCCCCAACCTCTGCCTTCTCTTTTGGGAACTCGGAGAAAACAGCCCACCTGAAAAATTAGGCCATGCTGCTGAGCACACTACTTATTTTTTTATGACTAAGATTAAGCTGACAACCATGCAAAACATTGCAAACCTGTGTCGGCTGCAGATTTAATACCTCACCCAACCCACACAAATAATTCATGCTTCTGCATCGATGTCCAGAAATAAACAAATCAGCAAAAAGCTGGGCTCCTGTGTATGTGTGTGCCTGTGTGCGCACATGGCTGCGTTTCCATTGAAGCAGCATGCCGGAAATACCCAAGCTTTAGTACTGCAGATCTAGCATTTTGCAATGTTTCTTCTCTTAAAAAATTAAAGTACTTTTTTTTTTTAATGATTGAAGGTTGGTGGGAGGTGTAAATGTGGGCACTTGTCACATTAATTCTTCCGATGATTAAGTTCTTTTCCATTTCTTTAAAGCTGTTTGCAGTTGGGTTTGATGTCCTTGTTCTGGGTGAGTGTGTTGTGGCAGTTACCAAGGTGACTTTAGCTGACTTTCAACAATTTATTTTTCCCTCCAGCCTGAGACCTCTCTAGGCTGTGTGCTGTTGATTCTTCTCTGCCAGTCCCCGCCCCACCTCCCATTGCTATTCGTCAGCATTTTTGCCTGTGTCTGAGAGGCTGGGACCCTGGCAGCCCTTTGGGAGCATGGTGGTGCGTCTGGTATAAGAAGTTGTTGGGGAATGGCACAGGGGAGTGACTGAGAGCTTTTCCACTTCAACTCAAGGTGAGAGCCTCAGGGTGTAGCTTGGTGGCACCGTGTGCCTGGCATGTGTGAGGAGCTACATTCGCAGCTCCTCAAAAAGTCAAAGTTAAGAAATACAAAACCTGCTTCTCTGACCTTAGTCTTGTCACCTCACCGCATCTGAGAGCGCTAACAGCAGCGCCTACATCAGGCTGGCTGTGAGGGTGCAGTGAGTGAACCTGTGAGTCTAGCAGGGTGGCACAGAGGAAGCAAATGTGGCCGCTGCTACTTCCTGTTTCCTGCTTTTGTGTGGCCCAAGGGCCCTGTGTCCCCTCTGAGCCCTTCAGCAGTGCCTGGCTGCAGGGTTCAGTGTGGCTCTGAGGCACAGCAGCACTGGTGGAGGAGAGAACTGGTCACAAGTCCAAGGTCCCATGCTAGCCAGCCGCAGACCAGCTGTATGGCCTTGGATTCCTTGCGCCCTTTTATGAAAAGGAAGAGGCAGATTAAATAACCTTTGTGTTTCCTCCAGTTTTCAAAAACTGACCTTCTTCCTATAGTGTTTGTCTTCTTCACAGGTCTTAGGAAAACTCTTGCCCAGGAAAAGCCAGGAGTAAACACATTTCCCGAGTCAGCTTTGGGAAGCCAGAGGAGGGGACTGCTTTTGTGAAAGAGCAGTCAACTCCGGTGGATCCTCACAAGGGAGAGGAAGTTCAGCAGAGTGCGACTGTCAGGCCCCTTCAGCCTGGGGCCTTGCCGTCCAGTGCTGACCTGGGGAGGGGCTCTGCCTATGCGCGCCCCCATTGGCTGCAGCCCCAGTGCTCCCCCAGGGTGTGAGGACCTTGGCCCTGCCCCACTGTGGCTGTGCAGCCCAGACATCCTGGGTGGCTCCTGCCTGCCGCTTGAATGATGAATAACTAGAACTTCTCACCCAGTGTTTTGATAGACACTTGGGGAACTGTCCCGAGCTTCACAGCCCAGACTAGAATCCGGCCTTTTGAGTGGGATCAGTGGGTGACCCTCATTTCCTGCAGAGGCGGATTTGAGAGGTTGTCAGTTGGGCAGCTGAATTTGAAAGAGCAAATCTTAGATCAAAGGGCCCTGCGGCCCAGCTGTAGGTGGGAAGCAGGGCTCACTGCAGCCACAGGCACTGTGAGGAATCAGTGCCCAGCTGGCTCCCAGCAGGCCCACTGGTCTGACACCCAAGGGCCACCTTCTCCCGCTGCATGAGGACTAGTTGGAGGGAGGGTGCCCGTGTCACTGCGGCGTTGGCCGTGAGCAGGAGTGGGCCTGCGCGGAGCCCTTTCAGGTTAGCTGGGGCTCAAGGTGCTGTCCAGTGCCAGCCTTGGAGAGCTAGGGTCCTGGGCCTTGGGAAGGGGAGAGCAAGGGCTCCCAGGAGATCCTGCTTGTCTCACGAGGGACGAAAGCCCAATGGCATGGACCTCAGTGCTGTGTGCTATTCTCAGAGACAGAGGCTCTCACCCCAGCCCTGCTGAGACCGAGTGCCACGCCTTCCCTCACTGACTTGGAGCCTGGCTGGGTAACTTGGCCTCCCTGTCGCAGTTCCTTGTCTATAAGAGGAAAATGGAAATAGTACCCACGTGGAGGGAGCATCCTGAGGAGCAGCCAGCCATGAGATGTGCTCGGTACACGGCTGGCACTGACAGGTGCATAGGGGAGGCTGCTGCTGCTGTTGTGGTCGGGCACCGTGATTGTCAGTGGTCAGGAGCCCAACCCAGAACCCCCAGCCTGCTCCTCCCAGCAGTCTTCACGTGCGCTGAACCCGTCCCTGTGCTTGCTTTGCAGGAGCCGCAAAGACAGCCTAGAAAGCGATAGCTCCACAGCCATAGTTCCCCATGAGCTGATCCGCACACGGCAACTCGAGAGCGTGCATTTGAAATTCAACCAAGAGTCTGGAGCCCTCATTCCTCTCTGCCTAAGGTGAGCCGACCCTGCCCCCTATGCAGCTTGGCATCAGTGACAACTCACAGCCTATGCTTGCCAGTTGCTCAGGGAGGGAGGCGCCTGTGGTCAGCCCCCATACCTAAGCAGAGCCTGGGGCTGGGAGGGAGAACACTTGACCTGTGTGGGAGCCAGCCAGGAACCCCTCTGTCACCGGCTGTATGATATTCCTCCCCCTCAGCCTCTGGTCAGCCTGGCCCTGCGAAATCCTGAGCAATGGGGCTGGCCCCAAGGGAGGCTATCTTCTGCATGTCTTAGCTCAGAGCAGTGGCAGCCTCCAGTGTACAAAGGCCTGTGGCCAAAGAGCCCTGTTGCTCTTTAGTCTTTAGCACAGGAAATAGGTGCTAAAGAACACTTCTTTGTTCAGGAATTGTCTGTCAGCCATGCTCACCCTGGGGAGGTTCATTAACCGAAGGCATCTCAGATGACCCCTGCCATCCCCTAAGCCCAGGCTCCTGCAAAGCACTTGAGTCTTCGCACCTAGCAGCTGACTCCTTGAGGGGCTCTAGGAAGGCCAACTGTGTCCCTTCTACTGCTATCCAGACAGCAGTGCAGCCCTGAGGCCGGAAGTCAGCTGTCTGCTTAGGGAGGTTGCTCTGGGCTGGCTCTTGCAGCAGCACTGTGGGACTTTCTGGGCTTCCACCCTTATGCTGGTAGCAGAGGAGGCAGTAAGAATCCCTCTAAAGCTGGGCATGGTGGTGCACACCTGTAATCCCAGCACTCAGGAGGCTGAGGCAGGAAAATCATGAGTTCAAAACCAGTCTGGGCTACATACCAAGTTCAGGGCTGGCCTGGACCACATAGTAAGACCGTGTCTCAAAAAGCCAAAGAAGTGCTGGGCATGGTGGCACACATCTGTAATCCCAGTACTTGGGAGGCTGAGGCAGGAGTATCACTGTGACTTCGAAGCCAGCGTGGACTACACAGCGAGATCCTGTCTCAAAAAGAAAAAAAGGAAGGGAGAGAAGAAAGAAAGGAGAGGAAAAAAAGGGAGGAGGCCTGGGGATATAGCTCAGTGGTTTTACCCGCCGCCTGCCTGCCTCGCAAGCGCAAGGTCCTGAGTTTGATCCCCAGTATCAAAAAAAAAAAAAAAAGAGGGAGGAAATTACTCTAAACTGGGGACAGTGACAGGAAGAAGTGGTTGCCCTGTGTCCCTGGAGTCAGGGGAGAGAGTCTGAAAAGTAACCAGACTTGGCCGGTCATCAGGGCACAGCAGGCAAAGACAGCAGTGGTCAGAGTGAACAGGACCTGGCAGAGCCCATCTCCAGCACCCATCCATCCCTCCCCAGCTGCCCCTCAGGTGCAGGCTCCAGGCTGCAGACCGGCGAGGGCTAATCTGGTGGCTGGAGAAGTGGGCTTTGTCTGCTTCCTTTGCTGCCTGGCGTCCCTGCCTTGTGGGCCGCGCCTGCCTGCCCTTCCCCAGGTGTGTTTCCAGACGGAGACAGGGTTAAGAGCGAGCTCATTGGGTTCCAGCTCTTCTGCCTTCAGGCCAGCTGTTCAGTTGTTACAGGGTGCCCAGGAGTGGGGCAGGACCCTGCCCTGGCGTCCTCCGTGTGCTGCTGTCCTGCGGTTCTGCTCCACCCCCATCCCCCAGAGCAGAGGCGACTTCCTGTTCACTCTGGCAGGCCAGGCCCGGGCACATTGCTGACCTTCCTCTCTGGCCTCAGGTTCGAGGCGGTCTCCGCCATCATGGGGCTTGCTGAACTCTGCTCCAGGGCTGTGTCTGCCAGCTTTGAGTGCTTTGGAAGCTTGGCATCAGAGAACTGGTGACAGAGGCTGCTGCTTGCTTTTTTTTCCCCCCAGCACTGGGAATTTCACACAGGGTCTTCAAATTAAGTTACATCCCCAGCCTTTTTTTGTTTTTTGTTTTTTTTGGTACCGGGGATCGAACTCGGGTCCTTGCGCTTGCACAGCAGGCAGCAGAACCACTGAGCTAAATCTCTGGCCCTCCCCAGCCTTTTTTAATTTTAATTTTATTTTTATTTTTTTTTTGGTACCGGGAATCAAACTTGGAACCTTGTGCTTACGAGGCCCAGCCTTTTTTTAAATTTTTGTCCTCTGGTGTACACGTGACCTTCCCTTAATATTGCCAACTTAATTTTGTGCATTTGTGTCAGAATATTTAGTTTACAAGTTTGGGGCTGTAATTGTATAATTTACTTTGAGAAGAAAACTTAAAACAATTTTTCATTGTTTAAAGCTGCATTCAATATCAAAATTACCTTGGGTAACTTTCAATAGCTTCCATCTGTGGACAAAGCTAATAGAGATTTTTTTTTTTTTAAACAGCACCTTGCCTGAGTTTAAAGAAATTAATATATTAAAGATATATTTGAATCTTTATTTTAACTGCACCATTAAAACATTTCACTTTGGGGCCAGGGATTTAGCTCAGTGGTTCCACTGCCTGTCTCAAAAGTGTAAGGACCTGAGTTCAATCCCTGTACCCAAAAAAAAAAATTTTTTTTTGGTCAGGTTTAGTTTGGTTTGGTTTTTTGATTTTTTTTTTTTGAGACAGTCTCACTGTAGTTCAGAGTGGCCTTGAACTCACTGTGTAGCCCGGGCTGGTCTTGAACTCACAGTGATCCTTCTGCCTCAGCCTCCCAGAGTGCTGGGATTACAGATGTGTGCCACTACACCCAGCTGCTCGCTTCTTTTTGAAGGTGCTACAATGAACTTATTTGGCTACAGCCTCGTTAATGGGCATGTGGGCCATCGGGAAGGCGTTTGCAAGACCCCCGACCCCAAGGATCACAGCTCTATAATCCCAGAGCCTTGGCCAGGGCTGCTGCGCTTGGGGCTGTTTGCAGACCCTGTTCCTCACTGTCTCCGTGTTCCTACCCCCAGGGGCAGGCTCCTGCATGGACGGCACTTTACATATAAAAGTATCACAGGTGACATGGCCATCACGTTTGTCTCCACGGGAGTGGAAGGTGCTTTTGCCACTGAGGAGCATCCTTACGCGGCTCACGGACCCTGGTTACAAGTGAGAAGGCCCCTTTTCTTCTCCCTACCTTCTTTCCGAAGGCTCTCCCCTGCCTACCCGCCTGCCCTTCCCTGGGCACCTCATGGTGCTACCCCTTCCTGAGGGGCTGGATTCAGTGCCTGAGGCCTGCATGTGGTCATGGAGTGTGGATACTGCTGCCTGTGCCAGCGGTTCCAGGGGACTTCCTGGCTCCTTCCCCTCACCAAGGGCCAGTGGTAGTTCTGGTTCCTGTGGAAATCCAGGTGTGGGGAAATAGAGCTTTCCACATCCTGACTAAATTAAGGTACAGGAAGCCAAGCGCAAAGCAAGACAGGAGCTGTGGAAGCCACTCTGTAGCCGCAGTATGGAATCTTATCAGAATGCATAGAAAGTGACATCTTCCTGGGGCCGAGATGAGTAGGCTGCGGTGACCAGAGGTGCCCCCCAACCCCAGCCTGACAGCTCTGCTCTTCCTCCTGATAGGAACCCACCTTGTCTGAGCAGAAGCCTGCTGGCTGGTCCCAGGCACCTCTGCTTCAGAGCCACTGCCAAACACCTTGCTGGAGCTAAGAACTGTTGGCCTCCTTGCAGTACCCACCTTGACCAGGTCTCTTAAGGAGTGCTCTGCCCTATTCACCTCCTTTTTGGCTTTTGGGGTGGGGGGAAGAACACTTTTTCTCAGGAGTATCTAGAGAGGGAATTCAGGGCCAAGGGTGTAGCTTTATAGGAGAGCACTTGCCTAGCACACACAAGGCTCTGGATTCAATTCCCAGCAAAAGGAGGCAGGCAGAGGGAGGGAGGGAATACCAAGAGAGGGGGCGGGGGAGGAAGGAAGGAAGGAGAGGAAACAAGGAATAAGGAGGGAAAGAGGAAGAAAGAAAGGAAAGAAAGCAGGAAGGAACAGATGGGGAGGGAGGGAGAAACAAAGGAAGAAAAGAAAATCTAACCCTAATCCAACAGATGGCCCGGCTTTGTGCAGTGTTGAAGAGAATATAGGGGAATTATAGTGTGTGGGGGTCATGATGATTCTGTGGGTTTAACCCAGTCTAGGGGTCTGCAAAGCATATATACTCTTTCTTTTATTATTAAATTTTATTTTATCCCTTCCCCGCTCAAGCCCCCTCTCCTCCTTTGTACAAAAGCTTTGTTTCCATTTTTTCCTTCTCTTCTCACTTTTTTCTTGTCCCTTCCTTTCTCCCGCCCCCCTCCCTTGTTCCCCTTCCCATTTGAACACTTCCTTCCCATTTCCCAGCATCCACTATACATCTCAGTCCTTATTTCCACTTTCAGCTTCTCACACCAGAGAAACAATGCAGTATTCACACATGTGTGTCTGATTTATTTCACTTAAGAGTATGGGGCCGGGGATTTGGCTCAGTGGTTATGCCGCCTGCCTCGCAAGCATGAGGACCCTAATTCGGTCCCTGGTACCAAAAAAAAAAAACCAAAAAAACTTAAGAGTGTGGTCTCAAGGTGCATCTATTTAACTATAAATGTCTGAAGCTCATCCTTCTTTATGGCAAAGTAGTATTCCATTTTATTTTTTAAAAAAACCACATCGGGCCGGGGATTTAGCTCAGTGGTTCCACTGCCTGCTTCACAAGCACAAGGTCCTGAGTTCAATCCCTGGTCCAAAAAACAAACAAAAAACCCCCACATCTTCTTTATCCACTCGTCAGTTGATGGGCATGTGGGCTGTTTCCAAGATTTAGCTATTACAGACTGTGCTATGAACATGGCTGTGCATGTATCGCTGTGGTATGATGCTTTTAATTCTTTCAGGAAGATACAAGAAGAGGTATAGCTGGGCCAGATGGAGCCTCTAGTTTTAGGGTTTTGAGGTTTCTCCACACTGATTTCCGCAGTGGCTGCACCAGTCTGCGCTCCCACCCAGCAGTGGAGCAGGGTTCCTTCCTCCCCACAGCCCTTCCCCCCGACACACACACAATTTGTTATTGGTTGATTTCTTGATAGCCATTCTTTCTGGAGGTGGAATCTTAGCATTGTTTTAATTTGCATTTCACGAATGACCAGTGATGTTGGACACTTTTTCATATATTTTTTGCCGTTTCTTATTCTTTTTTTTTTTAGTTTTTTTGAGACAAGGTCTCCCTTTAGGGTGGCCCTGAACTCATTATGTAGCCCAGGCTAGCCTCAAACTAGGGTGATCCTCCTACCTCTGCCTCCCAAGTGTTGAGATTACAGGCGTGTGCCAGCACACTCTGTTGCCATTTCTAATTTTTCACCTGAGAAGTATCTTTTTATTTTAGATTCCCATTTTGCATTGGGTCTTTAAATTTGGGAGGTCTGATTTTTTGAGTTCTTTATATATTCTAGATGATAGTCCTTTATCTGAATAGCTGGTAAAGAAATTTTTCCCACTCTATAGCTTGTCTCTTCACTCTGTTGGTGGTTTCTCTTGCTGTGCAAAAGCTTCTTACTAAGATGAGGTCCCAGTTGTTGATTGCAGAATTTTCCGGGCGGTCTGGGTTTTATTCATGAAGTCTTTGCCTACTCCTGTGTCCTCAAGCTTCTACCTATTTTGTCTTCCAGCAGATTTAGTGTTTCTGTTTTAATACTTAGATATTTGGGGCCAGAAATTGACCTCAGTGGCACTGTGCCTGCTTCACAAGTGCAAGGTCCTGAGTTCAATCCCCAGTACCACAAAAAAAAAAAAAAAAATGGCCAGGGATTTAGCTCAGTGGTTTCGCCGCCTGCTTTGCTGCGCATGCACAAGGACTCGAGTTCGATCCCCGGCACCAAAAAAAAAAAAAAAAGTTTAGATCTTTGATCCATTTTGATTTAGGTTAGTACATGGTGAAAGATACAGGTCTAGTTTCAGTCTTTGGCATGTAGAAAGCCAGTTTTTCCAGCACCACTTATTAGAAAGGATATCTTTCTTCCAGTGAAGGTGTTTGGCTCCTTTGTCAAAGATGAGGTTGTTGAGTGTGTCTGGAGTTGCAAAGCATATATACTCTTGATATGAACATGTTTGTCAGTATATTTTGTCTGCTTGCAGAATTCTTTCTCCAAGCTAGCTTCCTCCTCCCTTCCACCAAAACCCTAACCCTTAATTAAAACAAACAGCAAACAAAGGGCACCAACCGCGCTCCCCAGACTCGGCTGAAGCTAGTGCTTCAGGGATATTGTGTTCCATAAATTATCTTGCCTTTTTCCACTGATGTTATTACATTGTTTCATAACAAAATTACTTTGGACCATAAAGTTATAAATACATTTTAAAAGTCCCACTTGGTAGCATTAGATTTCTGTCCACCTGGTGTTGGTAGTTACTGTAGCAAAAGCTCTGAAGTGTAACATTTGAAATTAGCCCAGCACAAGTGGAAATCCCCCAGGTGGACACAGTCTCTGCCAAGAACAGGAGGGTGCTGGCTGCTCCCCTGGCACAGCTGATGGGGAAGTAGGAGGTGGGAACAGGGCAGGGGACCCCAACCCAGGGGTTCTCAGGTTGTCATTCCAGGAGCTGACATCGTGTCCTCATAGGCCCTGTGTGTGTATTGAGGGGTCACATGCATTTTGGGGGGAAGTAGGGAGTGGGGTCTCCCTGAACTCAAGAAGAAAGTCCATCCAGTTTTATGTCACATCTTCAACTCTGACCTTGCCCTCAGAGTCCTGCCAAGCCCTTGGGTGGCTCGCTTCCCTGAGGGGTGGGGTGATCAGCATCACCAGTTCTCAGGTGCCCTGGCAGGTGTCAAAGTGTGGCCCTCGGTCATCTAGAAGGAAGCGTCTGAACCCCTATCAAAAATCCCAAACCCCTGAGCCCCTGGCTCCTGGCATTCCCAACCCCCTCCCTCCCTGGCAGTCCCTCAGTGAGCTGGGGCACTTGGTACCCGTGGGCTGTTGCCCAGGGAACCAGGGAGCAGTGAGAACGAGCCGCTGGCCTCTGCATGTTTCAATAAAGTCGCTGTGCAGGGAGCTGCTTCATCAAAGGCCTGTGTTGTGGGCTCATTAGTGTGGTCCACCACGGGCCTGCTCACAGGAGAACTCTGGGGGTGGCTGGCTGAGGCCCCACATCCCAGCCTCGCACCCTCAATCACCAAGGGGTTTCTCAGGCCCTTTGCAAAGAGCTCCAGGAAACTCCCACCCTGCACCAGCCAGCCGGGTTCTCGGCACTGGAGCCAATGCCCACAGCAGCCCTCCTCCCTCCCCGCGAGCAGTCAGCACTTTCTGCCTCTTCAGGCCAGCTCACTTTCCCCTTTACGGTCCTGCCTCTGTGGTCACAGGAG
Organism: Heterocephalus glaber; assembly: GCF_000247695.1. The sequence continues at coordinate 2,001,539 of NW_004624831.1, forward strand.
CTCCTTAACTTGTGGGAACTCGGGCTTGTAATGACTTGTGACCCTCTAGGTCTCTCCTGGGGTGCGGCTGTCACCCTGGGAATCTGCAGGATTCTTGGAGCCTAGGATTAGACTTCAAGGCACAGGTGGGGCCCACTCTGCCACACCAAGAAGGGCCCCAGGCCCCTTGGGAGAACCCAGCACTGAGGCATCTCTCATTCAGGCTCCCAGGCCGGGGGTGTCTCCTAGGGCCTGTGTCCAGCCTGTTGGGGGCAGAGGAGCAGAAAGGAGCTGAATACAGCAGGCCCAGGATGTAGAGAAACCGAGACTTGTGTTCTCTTCGCTGCTCGAACTCCCTGTGAGTCCTAGTGAAGCAGGAGAGGCAGGGAGGGCTTTCTTGCATCAGCTTGGGAGGCCTCACTCACAGCCTTGGCACCTTGCTCTGGCTCCCAGCCCAGACCTGTTATCTCCTGGGTGGAAAGCAAGGTACAGACACCCTGCATGCATGGGGAAAGAGTGACAGGGGAGAGGCTGAGAGGGAGAGGCGGAGGCGGAGGGCTAAGGAACCTGTGGAATGGCTCCAGAGAGGCCCCTTTGCCTGCTCCTCCGGGCCTGGCACTTGTTCCTGCCCTCTCTGAGAGTCAGGACCCCAGTGCACAGAAGAGCAGGGTGCGCATGGGAGGAGCTGAAGAAGCCAGAGCAGCTCCAGTTCTACACAGGCACACTTTCCCATCTGCCCTGCCCCTGTGCTCACCCTTGTTGGGGTTGGAAAACCCGTCCAACTCGAGTGTTGCAAGAGGGTCTTGAGATGCTACCAAGGTCCTCCTTGCCTATTTGCCCCATGTCCCTGCACCCAGAGGCTGCTGTCCTTGGATGTCAGTCTTGTGAGCAGAGCTTGGCCCAGCCAGGCAAGCTGAAGGGGAGAAGTCCCAAGCCCAAGGTCACAGGGCTCACATCACCAAACAGGAGGATATATATCTTCGTAGGCTCTGTAAGGCTTTCTCAGGTGTGTGGTGTCTGACAGCTCACCTAGGTAGTGGCCCCAGGCCCAGCCACTCCCGAGCAGCCCCAAAGGGAGGCCCTGGGCTTGGGAGAAGACACCCAGCAGCTGTGAGGAGTGGGCTCTGCTGCTGCCAGCCAGGTCTGCAGGAATCGCTGCCGAGCTCTCCCAAAGCCAGGGACAGACACGGCCTCCAGACCAGCCCTGCAGTCTCCCGCCCACACCCACCCTTTGAACCTGTGCAGAGGAGATGTGGGAGTCCTGGCTCAGGCCCTGGGCAGCTCCTCTGTGGTGGCCACCATCCTCCTTGGCCACACCTGTTGTCCCTGGAGACCTCACTGTGCGGGGCTAGGCCTGTAAGATGTAAAGTCTGGCAGTGTGCCTGAGGAGGGACAGGACTTTAACTCCCACTGTGTCCCCAGCAACAAACAGCTGGAGCAGGAGTCTGAGCCTGCTTCACGCCACCCACTGAGGACAGGAAATACATGAGTGAGGCCTCTTGCAGGCCCCACTGGGCCCCCACTGCCCGCAAGCACACGGGTGTGCCCCCTCCTGGTGCGGCTGAGGGCTGCCTGCAGGGTGTTTCTGGCTTTTGTCTGGCCTGGGCGGGGAGGAGGGACATAGCAGCCAGGACTGCTTGCTTGTTCCTTCCTCCTCCACTGGCATTCTGGGTGCCGGCGTGGCCCCTTGGCCAGCCCAGCCACTGTAAACAGCACATTTGCTTCCCTGAGAGAAGGAAAGGGAGGGAGAAGAAAGGCAAACTTGATGGGAAGCAAGAACAGCGTGTCAACACAAAGAGCAAACAAGGCCCTGGACAAAGTGTGGCTTGTCATACCAAGGGGAAGGAGTGGGCATCGTCAGCCACTCAGAAATATCTTCGTCCACAGACGTTTGAATCACGTCAGATCTGCAGTAGCTGGGTCCCTGCCTGCACTGGGCCCCGGGCAGGCACAGACAAAAGGCCGCTTTTCAGGTTCCTTTCTGGGACTTGTTGGGGCCTGGGGAATTGAAAGGTTGTTGATAGTCCTCCCTGACCACCAACCATCCAGGCTGTTCTAAGGCAGCCGGTGTGAGCCCACTGGAGTAATTTGCTGGCTTAGATTCCAAGCACCCTCTGTGGTCAAAGCAGGAGCCCGCCGCTCCCCTCACGGCTCAGCTGCTTAGATGGTGGTGGCGCTGTAGCCATCAACCCCTGGTCAGGCTGTGCCCACACTCCCTTCCCCTCGGGGCCCAGTGCTCATCCACCAAGGCCTCCCAGGATAACTTGGTCTCGCCCTGGTACTCTGACTCAGGAGCTTGTGTCTCCTCGCATCTCCGTGCTTTCAAAAGCCTCAGAGGGGAGTATGCTGCTCATCTTTCTTAGGAGTCTCCTCTCCCCAAGGGCTCTGTGCACAGACCTAAGCGTTTTATAGCCTGCTCTTCGTGCGTGCGAGTATAAGTGGTCATCCTCATCATTATTGTCATCGTCTCTGTTGCCTTTATCTAGTCTAGAGGAACTGTTTTGTTGTTGTTTGTTTTTTTCAGAGAGGAACTATAAAGTGTGCACTCATCGGGCTGACCTAGAAATCTCCGCACTGGCCGCACTTACAAACCACCTTGGCAGTGGCGGGCTTCTTTGCAGCCTGAGTGTTTGAGGCTGTGTCTGTGACCCTTGGCGCTCCAGTCCCCTTGAACTCAGCGTGTGGCCTGGGGATGTGGGCTGGCTGGGAGTGGGATTCCTGGTTTTCCAGGCCATTGGTAGAGGCCAAATCTACCTTTATCTCCCCCATCAGCATCAGAGGAGAAAGAGAAAGTCAGCCCTGAGTGCAGGCTTCTGGAGGTGGGGCACTTTCTCCAAACAGGAAAAGCCTCCTCCACACCACCAGCCACCTCCATGCTGGAGTCCTGCAGGCCGTCTCCTGCCCCTCCTGGCACCCACTTTCCTGCAGACTGGGCAGGGCGTCCTCTCCCTTTCGGACCTCCGTGGGACTCTGTGAAATAAGTGTCACTGTTGTGCCATTCCCCATTTGATTGCAGCTGAGCCAGGCCGCTCCACAGGGACCCAGGGAGCTTAAGGAGCCCGGGTCCCAGACGTGCACAGGCGCTTCCCACAGCCGCCTCACAACAGTGCGTCTGTTCCCTGTGTGCACCCAGGAGCTGCCGCATCTCGGCTGTCCATCTCCAGTGTCCTGATGATAGGATCTGTTAGCATTCTCAGCTCCCGCTCGGAAATACACAAAGAACAGGGCCTGTTTGTTCAATCCAGGCTTCTAAGGTTTAACTCCCAAAGGAAATTAAATTAGGTGCCTGGAGCTATGACAGTCTGTCATATTTCTTTGTAGAGAATGTCATCCTTAATATCGTGCAGATTTCATGTACAATTTTCCCCTTTAGTTTTTTTTAAAAAAAATAATGTGAGGTTTCCAGCAGGAACCAGCAAATCAGCAAAAGTGAAAATGGAGGAGTGGCTAGGATTTTTCCCCATTTTGGGGTCTTGCCATCACTTCCCCCCACCGAGTACAAAATGAGTCCACACAGATGGAGCCACACTTGGTGGTGGCTCTGCTAGAAGCCCCCACAGCTCACCCTTTCTCAGCACCAATCCCAGGCCTCTGTCAGAGCAACTGGCTCGGAACTAAGTGCCAGTGGCACCACCTTCCCTGTAGGTCGCACTGGGTGGCCAAGGCCCGAAAGGCCCCCTCACCCCAGACCTGCTTACCACTGCCTAGCACAAAGCCACTCCCTCAGAATTATTTGTGGGCTCAAAGTGAGTCCAGTGTGGCCCGGACTGGAGCCATTGTGACATGACTGGGTTTGAGGTTTGCTTGTGTTTGTGCTACCATTTGCAGAGATGGCAGCAAGCCCCAGAAATGCAGAAAATGTGAATGTGACTTTTATACTACTCAAGCAGACTGGTGGTAACTGATGGAGGAATGCTGGCCTTGAGGGTAGGAGTTTACCCTTGGGATACAAGAGTTAAAGGACCACGGCGTAGGCCTCAGGAGGGCTGGTTGTGACTGGCTGTGGCTGCAGCCCAGCAAGATCTGCTGTCCACCCTGGAGGCTTGGAGGAAGAATGAAGCGGGGACACTGTAGTGGGCGCTCCCCTAGGCTGGCTTTGCCCTCTGACTCTAAGCCTTGCTCCTGTCTCCACCTGAGGCCTGCACTCCTGGAACAGAAACTTCCGTGAGGGTTCAGGGCCCAGCAATCAGAGCTGCTTGTCCCTGACTGAGGGATGGGTGCTGTCAGCCAGGGGAGGGGCCGGTCCCCTAGGAAATGAGCTGCCAGCCGAGTACAGGAGTGAGTGTCCTGGAGCTAAGAGTTCAGGGCTCGGAAGAAATATGTAAGACAGAGTCCAGCCCAGTGTGCTGGAATAGTTTTGTCTCAGCCCCACAGCTGTGTGCTGTAAGCTATCTGTGCCTCAGTTTTCTTGTCTATAAGGAGACTGAAAAGCCCTGGTATGATGGTGATTTTTCTGCTTGGGTGGGGGTGGTTTTCTCATGTGATGCCCCCACCCCATCAGCTCCCTTCCTTTAAGGGCCATCCTACCCCCAAAGTCCCTCCTGACTCCACTCACCCTCTCTGCCACTTCGTCTCACAGTGTGGAAAGTTGTGTTACTAGAGCAGACAGCTCCCCAGGGAAGCCCGATGGGTGTCTTCCCGTGTGCGTGGTCCCCCATCCTTCGCACAGGAGCCCCTCAGCCTGGCCTCCCACCCCACTGACCCAGGGTCTTCGGCAGAGGTGGAAGGCAGGGAGAGCCACAGCCTGGGAAGCTGGGCAGCCCCTGTGGGCAGGACAGAGGACAGGCCGGGCTCAAAGCCTGGAAGATGAGAGGCCTGAGGGGCCAGGTCTTGAGGTACAGCATGGGGGACCTGGCCGGCCCATCAGCTGGCCTGGAGGAGTGGTGGGAAGGGGCTGCCAGTTTGAGGAAGGCCTGCTACAGGGCCTGTGGCCATCACCCCACTGGCTCAGAACACTGGGTGTGGTGTTTGCGCCGTCCGATAGTGGGGCCAGACGGTGACATGAAAGCACGAGGTGACAGGTGTCAGGCAGGCTAAAGCAGCAGAGTGGGAGGCTGGAAGGAACCTAGAGGAGAGGTGCCTCAGAAGTCCTGAAGAGCTCAGGGCCAGCAGGCGTGGTGGCATAGGCTGTAGTCCCAGCACTTGGGAGGCTGAGGCAGGAGGACCACAAGTTTAAGGCCAAACTAAGCTACACAGACCTGTGTCGAAAGAAAAGAGAAGAAAACTCAGAGGCTGAATGGGCCGGCAGGGCAGGGCGAGGGGGCAGGCTGAGCGCGTGTGGACTCTGTGGAGAGACTGCGTTCCTTACACCGTCTACAGTGGAAGTTTGGGCCACAGTCCCAGAATCCTGCAGCTCAGGCACTCGGGGTTCCCTCTGGGCATCTCCAGACCCAGTCAGACGATGCCTTCTGTCCTGCCAAGGGCAGGGGCTGTATTCTGCGGCAAGGAGGGCCTGACAGTGGCTCTTCTCCACTCCCGCTGCTGCCCTGCCTCAGGCAGGAGGCCTGAACAGGCAGAAAAGATTTGTGTCTTGCTTTTCCCCCACCAATTGCCATCTCCCTTTTGGGCCCAGCACTGCCCACCCTCCAGATGTCCCCTGCCCCTCCCATCCTCTGACCCTTCCGCTGTCTGCCTCACTGACCAAGCCAGGCAGTGGGGAGAGGTGCTGGGAATAGGCAGGAGGGAAGGGGTCCAGCACCGCCTCCGTCCCTGGAGCCGGTTGGCCCAGGAAGAGTCGTTGCCCGCAGCAGGTAAACAGACTATCTACCTAAAAACGGTAATAAAGGCCTGCCCTATGCCTTCTTTCTAGATTCTTTTGACCGAAGAGTTTGTAGAGAAAATGTTGGAAGACTTAGAAGATTTGACTTCTCCAGAGGAAGTAAGCCTGTTTGATTTCACTGTCACTGTGGGGCCACTCTTCAGGAGCACATGCCTGTGATGCATGTGCACGAGTGTCTGTCTGTCGGCTGCTGCCTGTGGTGTGGGGCTGGCTGGAGGGGAGCCCCCAGGAGTGTTGAACGGCTCCCGTCTCCGCCCCACCCCCACCCCCCAGCAAACTGAATAGCCGGCCCTGAGAACCTCACTGAAGAGGCAGCCAGGGCGCACAGGCCAGTCCGAGTTCTCCCCAGCCCCTGCTGTTCTCTGGCAGGTTCTGAACAGAAAGCCCATGTCTGCTGCCAGAGAGCATTCCACCAGGGAGTTCTGGTGGGCAGTGAGGCCCCGGGCCACCCAGGAGCCACTGTCCATTCCTTCCTCTCAGCCGTAAGCCTCCCCTTAGTTGCCTGTTCCTGGCCAGCTGGGGGCCTGAGGGGCTGGCAGGCCAGGTGGGGTCATATCGTCCCCTGGCTGCTTCTCTCGGGCCCAGGAATGGAGCCCACGATCCCCTTTGTTTTTCTTCCTTGTTCCCGGCACCCTCACCCTCACCCTCGTGTGTGGGGACTTACCTCATACTGGAAAGTCCCTTCCCTCCCCCTGCGCCTCCTAACCGGCACCCCACTGGGACCTGAGCCTTCCTGGCCTCAATGGAACATTAGCAAGCTGCCCGGCCTCTGGAAGCCCTTCTGGCCCCTCCCGTGCCCTGTGTGCCAGGAAGTGCAGGGTGGGGAGGGCTCCCCACCACCCTCAGGCAGCAGGCGGAGGCCCGGGGTTGAGGAGGCTGGGGCTGCTGAGAGCCAGGCACCCGGTGGCCCAGTGTGTCCTCTGTCTTCTGGGCTGCAGCCTGATGAATTCACTCATCGTGCATCACAAAATCCCCAAGCGTCCACACTGGCCCACCAGTCGCCTCAGGCCCTATTCACTTAGACCAGAGCCAGCTGCCCAGAAGTGCTTCGAGAGTCCTTCTCACCCTGGGCACACTGCACCAGACTGCTGCTGGGAGCTTGGGTGCTGAGGGTGGCAGGGAGACGGTCCAGGCGAAAGGGACAGGAGCTGGGGGAGTCTAGGGAAGTAGGCCACTAAAAACCACTTCTTTCCCTTTGGCTTCCTGTCCAGAAGCTGTCCCACACCCTGCCCCAGTCTCCACTTTGTCCTGGCGTGGAGAGTCCCCATCAGGGAGGATAGAGCGAGCCAGCAGGATGTGTCAGACCTCCAGCCCAGCTCCCAGCAGGCTCAGAGCCTTGTTCTCTCCCTCCCACCCGGCCCGGCCCTGACGTGTGGCCTGGCCTGAGACAGTGGGCGTCAAGAGGCAGTCCTGGGCTGGGGATGTAGCTCAGCCACAGAGCACTTGCCTAGTGTGCACTAGGCCTTGAGTCTGATCCCCAGCCTTGCAAAAAATAAGTAAAGTAAAATAAAAACAGACCTTCAGTCCACGTCCACGAGCACTTGGGGACCAGCCAATGTGCCATACTAAATGCAAGGTCTTAGAATCCAGAGGGAATGGATGTCAACTCTTCCCTCCCTTCCCCAGAAACCCCCAGTGAGTGGGAGAAACCAAACTGTAAGCCAGTTAGTGATTCCTGGGAGGAAGGCCTTGGGCTCTCCTGGGCCAACACAGGGCTCATCCTGAGCTTCCAACCCCAGGAGCAGATGAGGACTTGCTCTTTCAGAGCACACACCAGTCCCAGGCCACGCTCAGCCTCCTCCTCTGCCCCTACCAAGGCCACAGTGCAGTCTGACTCTGAGGCTGACTTTGGGCGGAAGACACAGAGGATCGGTTCTGGGGTCTTTCCCACATCAGCCTTAGAAAGAGAAGCCATGAAAGAAAAGAGCGAGGCCATGGCAGTGACAGACCTCAAGCCTCTTCCCGGTAGCATCTTCACCCTAGCTGGCCCCCCACCCTTCAGCCCCAGGGCCTCAGGGAGCAGATTCCTTACATGCTTGTGGCCGGAGGCAGAACCAAGGAAGTGAGCAGCAGGGAGGTCAGCACAGTCACAGTCAAGAAAGAACTAAAACACACACACACACACACACACACACACACACCCACACACCAGTGAGTGATGGCAAGGAGAAGGGAAGCAGCAGCAAGGGCACCCCAGCAGCTGGATCCCAGCCACCCACCTGGGCCTGCCAGGGTGAGCCTGGCATCCAAGGGGCTGTCTTGCCTCAGACCTCAGGGACAGAGCCTTGCTTCTTTCTGCAGTTTGTGGGCAGAAGGCCTGAGTCTGCTCACCATGTGTGTGCTGGGTCTCTGCTTGCTCCCCCACAGTTCAAACTTCCCAGAGAGTACAGCTGGCCTGAAAAGAAGCTCAAAGTCTCCATCCTCCCTGATGTGGTGTTCGACAGTCCACTGCACTAGCCTGGGCTGGGCCCTGCAGGGGCCAAGGGGAGCTCAGGTGTTCCCTGGTGACTTCCGGCGTACCAGCTGCAAAGAAAGACTCCCAGGAATAAAAGGACAATGTGAGGATGACTCCGCAGCCCAGCGGATGTCATGCATGGGCCACCCACCCCACCTTGCTTCCAGCTCTGGCCCCCACCCAGCTGGGGCCATGGGGCCAGCCCCTCCCCCACCAGGCCAGTGCGGGCATCCCAGACCCTTCCTCCCCGCTGCGGCCACAGGCTCCGGTCCTCACCTTCTGCTGCGCAGCCTGGTCACAGCATGCCCAGCTGGACTCAGGCAAGCCCTGGCTGGTCTGGCTACTTCTACCGGGCCACAGGGCAATTCCTCCGATCATGTTTGGTTTTCTTCCTTATTTTATTTTGTAGAAACCAGATGGTATTTTATTGCTCAGCAAAGACTTCCAGAAGCCATGTATATAATGTTTTTAAACCAAACCTTATTCCCAGATGAACTTCCTCATCTGCTGAGATCAGGACTAGGGCTCTGTCTCCCCACACAGCACCAGAGCAGAAGGCTGCTTCCGGGAGCTGGGGCCAGGGAGATTGGTGATGCTTTAGCCGGGCTGGGAAGAGGGGCTGCTGCTTTCCCAGGGAACTGGGCCCTGTAAGGTCTGGGACCCTTAAGGGCTCAGGCCCTTGGTGGTCACACCCTCGTCTCCAGGTCTCTACCCCCAGGTAGGCCTTCCGGGAGAGGCTCAGGCGCACTGCCCCAGACCACCCTACTGCTCTCGGGGCCTGGATCCGCAGCTCTGACCAGCCGGCTTCCTTTCCTCATTCCCTGGGCTTCCCAGGATGCAGGACTCTGGCTGATTAAAAACTGAAAATTCACCCTCTCTGCAACTCTTTCACTTTGATCTTGCTGACACAGCTCTCTGCCTCCCTCCTTCCTTCCATTCTTTCCCATCTTTCATCCCATCCCTCATCCTGTTCCTCTCCTGTATCCTGGCCTCCTGTTGTCCTTGGTACTTGTATCTCACAATCTGCCTTCCAGAAGCCAGCCTATCTCTGGCCTATGGTTTGGGGGTTCCTTTTGAGGTATCTCCGACTCCTGACCTGGAATCAGCAAGCCCCAGTCACCCCCTACTCAAGGAACTGCTACTTCACGAGGACCCTTCAGGCCTCTCCCAAGCAAAGGCACTTTGTCAGGGACCAAGCAGGACTCCTGCCCTGGCCTGCCCCACCAGGGGCACCAGCAGGAGTGTCCATAAGGTGCAGGGTCTCCAAAGAGATCCAGCTGAAGGGCCATGAGGGCCCTGGCCAGGTTCTCGGGGGAGCAGGATCGGAATCGGACCTCCAAGGGCCCCACCCCCACCCCTGGCCCTCTGTGCACCACAGGGCTGTGCTGTGAACTCTCAACGCTCAGCATTCAGGGCGATCAGCTGGGAGATATGGGAGGTGCCGCTCCAGGTCCTGCTGCCGAGAGCCAAGCCTCTCTGGACCTGATGCCCTGAGGATTTTTCCAGAAGGCCCCTTACTGGCCTTTGCCCATGTGGCAACCTTGCCCTTCTTTGACACCTCCGATGTTTCAGGGGCAGAGAGGTGAGATGGCATCAACTTGCCTCCATTGCTTGCCATCCTGAGCAGCTTCTCCCAGGTTCTCCCTGGAGCCCTGCCCAAGGGCTTCCTGCTGCTGTTGCCCAACCTCCATCTGCCTGGCTTGGGGAGAGGTAGGCAAACTTTGCCATGGGTCTGTGAGGCATCTGGTAAACAGTTTGCTCCAGCCTGGAGGCTTGGTACCACTAGCAGAGTGGCCCTGGCTGCAGAGCGGGGACGGCAGGAAACAGCAGCTAAGCTCTGAGAGGAAGAGCCCAGGGCGTCTAGGACCTCTCCCTGCTCCCACCACGTGGGAACCCCGTGCACATCCCCGGTCCTGCGGGCCAGGCCCCATCATCCCCTCAGCACGTTGGCTCCCTCAGCCTCCTCCTGGGAAGGGGCCTCCCCACCTGCTGTGCACCCCCAGCCTAAGCAGACTTCTGGGCCCCCAGCTCTGGGGTGGGCTGTAAACATGGCAGCACCAGCCGCTGTTCTGTTCTGAAGGGCCGGGAGGCTCCTGGAGGCCTCAGGTCTGCTGGGCTCTGGGGCCTTGCATGTCTTCCTCCCAAGGGCGAGGGCAGGTCCAGAGCCAGAGCCTTCTGCAGACCAGGCCTGAAGGCGAGGCTGGGCTTTGCAGTGGTGTGGGAGCAGGGAGGAAACCTGAAGTCAGGGCCCCTATGGGGCGGATCAGTCAAGAGCTCCCAGACTGTATTTTTATCTGTTCTTCCCTCTGTGGCTTCCAGGACCTCTACACCAGGTCAGGTGCCCGGGTCCCTGTTACAAGTCAGGAGCCCTGTAGGAAGACCCCTGCTTTTGTACCAGTACCCAAATACTGCAATGAGCAGACTTTTGTAAACTTTTCTATTCGTTTTTAATGTCAGTGGCGACTCGGTTCCCGGGGCTTCCGCCAGCCCGGGGACTTCTGTAAGAATTTCTGAGTGACTCACTTAGATGTCATCCCCTGCCCCTCTTCTACGGTGTAATCTAAGTGCATTAAATGTATTTGCGGAAGTACCTGGGTCGAGTGCTCCTTTCTGGCTGCCTGGACTAGGGGAGCAGCCACTTAGAAGACTGCATGAGGGGTCCAGAGTGTTGGGGATGTAGGGGTGCCGCGGCGTGTGGTCCCATAGCTGCTGAAATGACTGCAGGACAGGCGGGGTCTCCATTCCTCAGGTCAGCGGGAACGGGCGCAGGGAGACTTGAGTGGACAGGGAAAGACCTCCCCACCACTTCATTCCTCTTCTGCCAGCCTTCACCAAGACCCTCAGAAGTGGGCCAGGGATTTAGCTCAGTGGTTTCACCGCCTGCTGCGCAAGCACAAGGACCCAAGTTCGATCCTCGGTACCAAAAAAAAAAAAAAAAGACCCTCAGAAGTGAGGAAAGGCCCCGTTCCTCCTCTCCAGGTTGGGAGTCCCCTTTCAGCCAGCCCTTCCCTCATGGCCTAACCCAGGGCCGGAAGGAGGATCGATCTCAGATCCAGCCACCCCACTGGGTGCCCCAGGCCAGCCGACCCTGCCAACCAGCTCCTCCAGGCCTGGCTTTGGCGTCATGCTTCCCAGGACCTGGGTGGTCCAAAGCCCAGTGCTGGAGGGTGTGGGGCCAACAGCCTGGGCCCCTGAGGCAGGCACGGGGCATCTGCCCCCGGACAGGCTTCCTGGACCTGTGGGACCACCCCTGGGGCCACACACATTCTTTCCCATCCTGCTGGGCCTGGTTTTCTGTCCTGGAGAGTGCCAGGCCCTCTTCTGACCCTCCCATGAGGCTGGAGCTGAAGAGGGGTCTGGGACATCACAGGCTAGGAGAGGGGAGTCAGTCCCCATGTAGGGTCATAGGGTCTCATGCTCCTCCATCCTCTGAGACCACTGCCCAGAGGAGTCCCGAGAGGAGGTCAGGGCCCCTTCCTCCCCTGTGACCTCACTGAACTCCAGCAGGGCAGGCCCTGGAGCAGTGGGGTAGGTCCTGCTAGGCCCTCAGTCACCCGTGGCCAGATCAGGCCCACAACCTAGGGTGGCCCAGGCCACACCCCGCCCCTTTGCTGCCTGGGGCTGGGGGCGCTTATCTGACCCTCCTTTTTTTGAGATGGAGCCTCCATAAGTACCCCAGGCTGGCCTCAAACTCACGATCCTCCCTTCTCAGCCTCCCAAGTGCTTGGTTTCCAGGCGTGCACCACCATGCCAGGCTCACTATCCCATTCTGATTAGTGACAGAGACCCAAGGTCAGAGCTAGGGTGCCCCAGAGAATGCACAGTAGCAAGACCCTATGCCTGGGTGGTTCTGGAGACAGCCCCAGGTGGGCAGTTTCTGGAAAAAGCGTTCCCTCCCCAGACCAGGTCTCCAGAGCCAAGACTCAGTCCCTAGGTCTAGGAAGGGGAGAACTTTCATGTGGTCTCCACTGTCTCCCCCAGAAAGGCCAAAACATCCCTCTGCTGTGCCTCACTGGGGGTCAGGGGCCCCAAGGAGGGAGCCACAGGCTCGGGGCCACGAGGCCAGGCAGCTGAGTGGTTTGCCAGACTCCGTGGCTGCAAGGAGAAAGCGAACTGGAAGTGACTCAGCCCAGCCTGCCAGGCTCTGGGGCAGCTGCAGGCCAGGAAAGGGAGGAGGCGGGGATACCGGGGCAGAAGAGCCCTGTGCCCGGTCTGCAGGGCAGAGTAGGCCAGGTCATGGCCTGGGAGGGGCAGCCATCTGCGTGGTGGCACTGACTCATCCCATGCTCAGAGAAGGCTCCTCAAGAGAGACCCAGGGCAGGGGGCATGGGGAGGGCAGGTGGCTGCTGGTGGTGTCCAGGGTTGTGTCAGCCCAGCTGAGTGACTGGGGTGGCAGCTGCCAGGAGAGGAAACGAGGAGACCCTGCTCCTGTTTCTCCACTTCTACCCACCTGCAGCCCACTCTGGGAATGTAAGCACAGGAAAACACTCCGCTCTTTCAAAGCCCATGTGCCGGGCCGGGGATTTAGCTCAGTGGTTCTGCCGCCAGCCTCGAAAGTTCAAGGACCCGAGTTCGATCCCCGGTACCAAAAAAAAAAAAACTGTGCCAGGAGACAGACACAGGCCCTGCCAGAGGAGCTCATCTGCAGGCAGGCAGAGGGACACAGAAATAGACACAAGAAAGAGCCATGAAAGAGGAAGGCAGGAGAGTATCTTGGTCCTGCCCCAGCTCCACCACCACAGCCAGTGTGGCTTCAGGCTTCTGCCTGATCTGTGCCTCTAACGTCTTTCTGCCGTGTGTCTGTGTCTCATAGCTTTTTGTTGTTGTTGTTTTGGTACTGGGGATTGAACTGGGGACCTTGTGCTTGCAAGGCAGGTGCCAGAACCACTGAGCTAAATCCCCGGCCCCTGTGTCTCATAGTTTTTGCAAGGTCTATATGAGATAACACCATGAGCCATCTGGCTCCATTCCCCATCCTTTGTTTTGTTTTTTGAGACAGGGTCTTGCTGTGTAATTCAGGCTGGCCTTGAACTTGTTGTTGCTAGGACCATAGGCGCCCACCTCCACGCCCGGCTCTCCGTCATTTTAGCTGTCTGACGCTGTCTGGGGAGATCAAAAAAGGCTTCCTGAAGAAGTGACGTCTACACTCAAATCTTAACTCTCGCGAATGTGGATGAGCGAAAGAGGGGCCTTTTCTTCCAAAGGCTCTCTAGGCAGGTGGAATAACAGGCACATGCCCCAAAACTTCCTGGGTACCCTAGACTTCAGATGGCCTGGAGTGGACGGCTTAAGGCATCACGCTCTTGTGTTAGGCTCGTGCCTGAAGTCTCCTGCATGGAAAATGTTTTGAAAGGGAGAATGGAGGCGAGGTGACCGGTCCAGCCTGAATTAGCCAGAAACAGTCTGGGTGGAGAGAAGGGAGCCACCAGGTACTCACCAGGCATCTGCTGTGCTCGGCCCATTCTAGGCGGCAGGGCCGCAGCATTACAGAAAACCCCTGCATCCCCCGATCTGAACTGTAGTGATGAGCTACATGCGACATTGTATTGCTATTTTATACACACGGATTCCATGAAGTATTTCTGTAGGAATACATAACGTGCATAACTTTGCCAACATAAACGCATATTTATATTGAATTAATAGGTAGTACATGGAGACACACACTGTGGGGAAAGCACAGGAGGAGGCACATTTCTAAATGGCTCAGGGAAGGCCTGACTGCATGGTGACATCCGAAGAAAGGATCTCAGAGGCAGGAGGAAGTGAGCTACAGAGCTATGTGGGGAAAGTAGGCCAGGCAAAGTGAAGAGCAGCTGCAAAGACAGAGGGTCACCCCAGGTGTACCTGAGTAACAACAGGAAGCCGGGCGGTGGCTGGTGCAGAAAAGAAGTCAGGAGTGAGACCCAGCAGCCAGAGAGGCCCGGTTGTGTGGGGCCCTGTAGGCACTGAGAAGCTTTTATTCTGGGAAACCACTAGAAGATTTGTTTTGTTTTATTTTTGAGACAGGGTCTGGCTGTGTAGCCCAGGCTGGCCTCAAACTACTGGTGATCCTCCTGCCTCAGCCTCCCAAGCACTAAGATTACAGGTGTGCAGCACCCAACCCAGCTACCATTGGAAGAGTTTGAGCAAAGGAGTGACATGATCTGATTTATGTATTCATCTGTTCTTTTTTTTTTTTTTTTGCAGTACCAGTCTATTCATTTATTTTTGAGATGTTGTCTCACTGTTACCCAGGCTAGTCTCAAAGACCACTCAAGCAATCCTCCCATCCCAGCCTGAGTAGCTGGGACTTCAGGCCTGTCCCACCATGACTAGCTGGTGCCTTATATTTTTAAGATTGCCATGCTGAGAACTGACTCCTCTTAAGAGGTAAAAGGGCAGAAGCAGGGAAGCCAGTTAGCTACTGAAGTAAACCAGCAGTGGAGATGTTAAGGGGCGGGGAGCTCAGTGCAGCCTGCTTGCCTAGTCCTGGATTGGATCTCTAGCCCTAGGGTGGGGGTGGGGAGACCTAGAATTTGCTAAAGGGTTGGCTCTAGGATCCTCGCTGTGAAGCAGAGGGCTGCAGGGGAGAGGGTAAGGAGGGAACAGAAATTAGTATGTTTCGGACACACAAAATTTGCAATGTTTGTTGTAGTGAGCAACTAGTGGACAAGTGGGCAAGCTGAGAGATTTAAGAGTAAGCTCTCTTTGCAGGACCTGATACTGGTGAATGCATGCAGGGGAGGGATAGAGAGGTATCCAGTTGTTGCTGAAGCCTGGCTTGGTAATAACTCAGTGGCTGGTCGGTCCAGCAACTGAGATGGGGAATACCTGAGGCGGGACAGCCAGGTCCTTCCCAATACAGTGAACTCAAGGTGCCTGTGAGAAGTCTGGCGGGGGGCCCTGGGCCTGCAGTCAGGAGGGGCTCTAGTCCGAGGTCCCTGCAGGGGAGCCGTCTGCAGGTAGCCGAGGGGTCCCCAGGAGAGAATGCAGTCCTGCTCAGGACTAAGCACTGCTGTGCCAGAAACTGACTGGTTAGAAGTTACACATCCATATCTTTGTACAAATTGATCTATATTAAGAATTTAAAAATAGGTGGGTTTGGCCAGGGATTTAGCTCAGTGGTTCCACCACCTGCCTTGAAAGTGCAAGGTCCCAAGTTCAATCCCTGGTACCAAAATAAATAAATAAATAATATTTTAAAAATAAATAAAAATAGGTGAGCTAGGGCCAGGGATTTAGCTCAGTGGCATCGCACCTGCCTGGCAAGCACAAGGTCCTGAGTTCGATCGTGGTACCAATAAATAAATAAATACATAAATAATAGGTGGGCTAGGGCCTATAACTCAGTGGTAGAGTGCTTGCCTAGCATGTAGGAGGCCCAGTGTTCAATCTCCTGTACCACCAAATAAATATTTTTTAAAAGGTTTGGGAGAAGCCAGGTGAATCCTAGCACTTGGTAGCCTAAAGGTAAAGGATTTTCAGCTCAAGACTTGCCTGGACTACAGAGTGAGACCCTGTCTCAAAAAAAAAAAAAAAATAATTACGGGTGTGGAGTGGGTGGAGACCTGGCTCAGTCCAAAGGCTTTGGGTTCAGTCCCCAGTATTAGAGAAAAAAGGGGCGCTGGAGGCATAACTTAGTGGTAGAATGCTTGGCTATCATGCGAAAGGCCCTGGATTTCATTTCTAGTACTGCCAAGAAAAAAAGGAAAAATTAAAACATTTTGGGATATATATATAGTACATACATATATATGTCTGAAGTTCAGAAGGATATACTACATTCTTTATTTTATTTTATTTTTTGGTACCAGAGATCGAACTCAGGACCTCGCGCTTGCCGGTGAGCTAAATCCATGGCGCGTACATCTTGATCCATTCCCACCCCTCTATTATTATTGTGTAGACTCCCCGCTACTCTGAATCTTGTCTGTCAGCAAGTCCTACTGGTTCTACTTCCAAAACACATAGCCAGTCCAGCAGCTGCTCACGAGCAGAGCGAGCGGCCTGAAGTCCAAACTCTCCAGCCCGGGCCTCCGCAGCGGCCTCTGTCACATACCCCTGCTCGCTCCGCACTTCCGGCCGTCACCTGTCTGGCTCCTTGCACGCACTCAGGTCTCCGCTCACATGCCACTCTTTCAGCCAGCCTTTACGTGTGCCTCTACTCTCACCACAGAAATTAGACCACATGTGTTTTACAATCGATTTAACTTTCGCACGCAGGGCCGGGATGTAGCTCCACAGTGGAATGCTTGCCTGGCACATGCAAGGCGCTGGGTTGGATCCTGTGTTTTCCAGAGAATCCCCAAGGCCTAGAAAAATGCCAGGCACAGGAAGTCTTTTGTTGCGCTGTGCATTTATAAACGAATGGGCTCGATTCTCTAAGCCTCAGTGTCCTTATTAATAGAAGAGGGATAATGTCTATTTTGCTCAGTAGATTTTTGTTTTGTTTTGTTTTTTGGTACCAGATATAGAACTCGGGACCTTGCGCTTGCGTGGCCGGAACCACCGAGCTAAATCCCCGGCCCCCTTTCTCGGTGGTTTTAAGCGTCAGAAGTGTGGGAAAGTATTAAGAACACGGAAATCGTTGGGACAGATGAACAGACTGGTTGACGAACCCTCCCTCCCCTCCCTGAAAAGAGCGAGGAGCGAAGGGCCCAGAGAGAAGCGGTCCCACCAGGAAGGGACATCACTGCCCTTCTCCGGGCGCGGAAACCCCGCCCATCCCCGGTTAAGGCACCGAAATTAGTGCGAGTCACGTGAGGCTCTCGGGGGTCGCCCCGCCCTGAAGAGGCGGAGCCTCGCTGCGGACCATCCGCACCGGCGGCCGCAGAGCCCTGTCTCGACAGGGAAGGGGGCGGAGCCGCGCCCCGCGGCCAGAACGGCACTTCCGGACAGCGCGCCCCGCCCGCCCGCCAGCGCCGGTGGGCCGGGCCCGCGGGTGCAGATTAAAGGCCCTGCCAGTCGCTTCCTCCCCGCCCCCGCCCCCGCCCCCGCCCCCGCGAGTAGCGGGACCCGTCTGCGGTGGGGCCGCCCCGGCCCGGAGACCGACTCCCCGCGCGCGGCCTCCGCCCCGGCCCGAGCCTATTGTGTCCCGTGGGCCCCGCGCCCGGCCCTTCCGGGGGCGGAGAGCCGGAGCCGCGCGAACCCGGCCTGCCGGTCATTTTTATTCTCGAGATCATTATTGAGGGGCGGGGACCCCGAGATGCGGGGAAGGGGCCCGAGACGCAGCTGCTCCCTTCAGCAGATCGCTCCGAAATACCCGGCGCGCAAGATGGCTGCAGGCGCGGCGCGGCGCGCTCGGGCTGGGCGGGCGCTGCCTTCGTCTCCCGCCCCGAGGACGCCGCTCTGAGCCAGCGCCGCGCCGCGGAGACCCTGCCGCTCCCCGCCCCCCCCGCCCCCCCCCGGCTGCGGCGGACGCGCGGACCCGCCCCGGACGCGCCGCCGGGCAGCAGCGGGCCGCGCGCTCGCGCCTGCGACTCCGTCCAGTTCCCATCCGTTTTTATTTTTTGGAAAGGACCAGGGTGGGTGGAGCAGAGGTGGAGAGAAATCAAGACTTGGCATTTTCTCCCCTCTCCCTCCTAATTTGCTGGAGGCCGCCAGCCCTCCTCTTGGGAAAAGGAAAAAACCCACAGAAAAAAGAGAAGGCTGCAGGACCCTCGGCACACGCAGGGACCCCGGCCCCGCGCCGCCCCGGGCGCCCAAGATGGCTGGGCGCTAATCAGCGGCCGCCTCGCGCAGGCCGGGCCCGGCCGCAGCCCGGAGCCGCCCGGGCCGGAGCCGCGGCCGAGAAGAAAAGAGTGGGGGAGGGGCAGGGTGAGGGGGAGGGCGCGGGAGGGGCGGGCCGGCGCCGAGCCTCCGCGCCTCGGCAGTTGGAGGAATTCCTCTCCACTTGGCTGGATCCCTGCTCCCGGAGCGGCGCGGCGCCCGCTCGGCCGGGGACGGAGCGCGGTCTCTCAGCGGCGGGGGCGCCCCGCGCGGGGCCCGGGGGCGCGGAGGCGGCGGCGCGGGGCCGGGCACCCCGGGGCTTCTCTCGCCCGCCCTTCCTAGTGGCCTTTTTTCCACTCTCGCCCTCCCTCTTCCGTTTCTATTTGTGAAAGGAGGAGGAAGGCAGAGGCGGGCTGCTGTCTCGGGCCGGGGGCTGGAATTTCATCTGAATGACCGCCCGGGCGCGCGCGCAGCGCCCCGCAGCCGGCCAGTCGGGGGACGCCCGCGTCGCGGCCCGGGGACTGCCGGGTCGCTTCGCCCGCCGCGCCCGCGTCTAGCGGCCCCGGCCGGCCGGGAAGAGGTGCGCGCCCGGATGGCAGCCACGGGGCCGAGCGCAGGCCGCGGGCCGCCTCTGCCCTAGCCGCGCCGACGGGGGCGGCCTCATATGGAACTCGGACCACGGGGCGCTCGCGAGGAGCAGGCACAGCCGGCGGCGCCAGGACCCAGGCCCCCTCCGCCGCGGGGCGGGCGCGCGCGGGGCACCGGTGACTGAGCGGCCGTCGGGCCGGGGCGCCGGGCTCCGCGGGCCCACCGTGGGGTCCGGCTCCGCGCGGAGGGAGGCCGGGCCAGGCCCCTGTCGACGATCGCCATGGCGGAGAACTGGAAGAACTGCTTCGAGGAGGAGCTCATCTGCCCCATCTGCTTGCACGTCTTCGTGGAGCCCGTGCAGCTGCCCTGCAAGCACAACTTCTGCCGGGGCTGCATCGGCGAGGCGTGGGCAAAGGACAGCGGCCTCGTGCGCTGCCCGGAGTGCAACCAGGCCTACAATCAGAAGCCCGGGCTGGAGAAAAACCTGAAGCTCACCAACATCGTGGAGAAGTTCAACGCGCTGCACGTGGAGAAGCCCTCGGCGGCGCTGCACTGCGTCTTCTGCCGCCGCGGGCCCCCGCTGCCCGCGCAGAAGGTCTGCTTGCGCTGCGAGGCGCCCTGCTGCCAGTCCCACGTGCAGACGCACC
Source organism: Heterocephalus glaber (assembly GCF_000247695.1). The sequence goes on from NW_004624831.1 coordinate 2,020,677, forward strand.
TGCAGCAGCCCTCCACCGCCCGCGGGCACCTCCTGGTGGAGGCGGACGACGTGCGGGCCTGGAGCTGCCCGCAGCACAACGCCTACCGCCTCTACCACTGCGAGGCCGAGCAGGTGGCCGTGTGCCAGTACTGCTGCTACTACAGCGGCGCGCACCAGGGACACTCGGTCTGCGACGTGGAGATCCGGAGGAACGAGATCCGGGCAAGTACCCCGCACGCGCACCTCGCGCGCGCGCGCGCCCGCTTGACCCCGACCCCGACCCTGGGGACACCCATCCCGACTGGCTGGCGTCGGGACATCGGGCTGGGCGCCCCCTTAAGTCTTCTCTGGAAGTTTGGGGTAAGGTCCTGGGAAGGATCTGGGTCCGTTCCAGCACCTGTCCCCATAGGGTCCCTCAGGAGAGTCCTTTAGGGGACTGGGCAGGGACGTCCTCAGAGGTAGTTTGGGTGTCGCTCTCCTGCCTTGCTCAGTTCCCTCCCCCAGCGCTGTTTCTGTGAGCCCTAAGGGAAGTCACCGAGGCAGTGACCCCGGCCCTGCTCCTCCAGCTGCTGTTTATGTAATGAGTGGCCTGGTGCGGCTGCTGTGGCTGACATGATCCATGGTGCTGGCATACAAATGAGGAAGTAAACAAAAGCAGCCATATTCCTATTAAGCTCCACTAGAAGCACATGGGGGGCAGGGGAAGCTTCGAGGAGGAGAGCCCGGCTTCCTCTGCGTGTGGGCCCGGGCCCAGACAGCCAGTGAGTCCAGTGTGTGGATTAGTCCCAGTAGCCCACTCCCCGGTGCCTGGCGAACAAACCTTGGTGCCTGGCGAACAAACCTAGGAGTCTGTCCTCACCCGGAGTCCGCTCCCAGTCCACCCCGGCCCGGCCCACATTTGGGGAGGGAGGTGGGAGAGGGAGGAAGAGCCCAGTGGGTTTAAGGTGGAGCTGCCTCCAAGTCCGGTTCCAGGCAGCTGGCTCCCCTGGGCTGCGGCCGGTGCCGCCGGAGCCGCACCCCTCCCTTTGTGTACACCCTGCAGCGCAGCCAATGTCAAAACCGCCTTCCCCTCGGGCCACCGGCGGCTGGGAGCTGGGCGAGGTCGCACTTCCGGCCCTTCTGGTGGACGGCTCTTCCAGGTCCCTCCCCGGTCCCCGGCGCTCAGGGTTGAGTCACACCAGAAGGAAGGGGTTGGCCTTAGGCCCAGTGAGCCCTCTCCCCAGCCCGTCGCAGCGCCTGGGTGTGACTCGGGGCCAAGGCTGGATTAGGAAGAACGCAGTGCTTCTGGGTGGAGGACCCTGGAGGCTGGGAGGCCAGCGGGAAGCCTGAGTCTGGGGAAGCTCGGAGCAGGGCTCCATAGAGTTAGATAGAGGCCGTTTCCTTTAGAGTGAGTCACTGTTTAGCAATTAAAAAACACAGCCACAACCAACAAAAGGCTGAGGGCCACCAAGGGCTGTGGGCAGGGCCAACAAATAAAATTTGCTGTATAATTAAGTTGCAGTTGATGGGCCGGCGCTGGGGTTTTGTGCCAGGACGCCCCTCTGGTTTCTTTGAGGAAGTGCGGGGGAGAGCGAGGGAGGAGCTGCCCCTCCCTGTGTCCTCCCCTGGCGCTCCCGGGTGTTGGGAAGCTGCTGCTATTAATAAAGATGGCAGGGGCAGGGACGGAGGAGGGGGCCGGGCGGAGGGCTGTCCACGAAGTTCTGCCCCAGGACTGGCAGTGGAAGTGAGCGGAGTCAGGGAGGTGGCTGAAAGGAGCCAGAGAGGACGGACACAGCTGCTCGCAGGGGGCTCTGAGTGGTGGAGGCCCAGCGGCTGTGTCTCCATTTGCCCTCAGATGGACTTGGCTCCTGCCGTGGCGTTGGGCAGTAGGGTGGCACTTCCTCGAACAGATGTCTTGGGCTTCCGGCCGGCAGGCCCCTGCTATTGACTGCAGGTCCGGATGGAAACAGCCACTGAACTTTGTCAGCAACTTCATCGTGTGCGTGCGTGTGTGCGTGTGTGTGTGTGTGTGCGCGTGTGCGCGTGTTGAGCGCTTGTGCCTGGTGTGGGCGGGCTCAGAAGTAGTGGGTTGCATCAGGGCCAGATGTGCAGTTCTATCTGCTCACCCCTGTGCCCGGCAGTGGCCTCCCGGGTCCCACCCTTGACCAGGCCTCGACCCCTCTGCTCTCTGTCCTCTCAGGGGCCCCCCAGGGTGCCCAGTGCCCCTCCAGTGTGTTTGGGCTGCTGATGTGGAGAAGCAGGGGCTGCCCTTGGGGGAGAACTGAGCCTGAGGAGCCTGAGTAGGGGAGCCCAGCCCTCTCTTGGGGCCGGGCAAGGGGAGGACCTTAGCCCAGGCCCCTGGTCCTTTGCTAGAGGGAGTCTGCCTCAGGGGGCCTTGCTGGTACCTGGGTGAGGGCGGTGGGCTTCTCCAGGACACCAGAGTGTAGAAGCAGAGACAGGCGCAGGCCCTAAAGTTGGCCTCAGTTTCCCTCCTCTGCCTGGGCTGTGGTGAGCTGGATCCCTTCCTGGTGGGCCCACCCTACAACTGTGCACTTAAGCCTTTGGCCCAGAAGGAGGGCAGGCAGGTTAAGGCACTGCCCTCCGCCCTGACAGGCCCTAAAACTGCTCTCTGTGTGTTTTTCCCCCATGGGGCTGAGGGGACCTAGAGCCCAAGATGGGGACATCAGGTAGGCAGAGGCCTGACAGGCCTGGACAGACAGGCCTTTCTTGTCCCCAGGGTCGGGAGTTCTGAGTGGGGCTTCGGGGGCTGGGAGCACTGTGGTCTCTTGCTACATGGAAAGGACCCAGGCCAAGGCCAGAGTGGGGTTGCCTTGCAGGGGTGCATGCCAGCGTGAGGTGGTTCAGTCTCAGGCGGGATGGGAACGTTGCCAGGACCGCATTCCCAGCATCGCCCGGGTGTGGGCTTGGAGAGGTGCTCTCTGCCCCGAGATCTCTCTGCTGGGGCAGCTTCATGGCGTGAGGGCACCCGAGGGAGTCCCGAGTCCCTGCCTCTGCGGGGGCTGCAGCTGTGGCCCCGCTCTGCAGCGTGTGGAGTGGTGGTGCAAACTCATCGCTCCTCTGCCGCCACCGACTTGGACTCCTAAAGTCTCAGCCAGGGGGGTGTGTGGAGACATGCATGCACGTGCGTGCTGGAGTTTGTGCTTGGGGCCTGGCTTGGCCTTCCCCGGACCACCCTCACGCCCATCCTGCTCAGCAGCAGCGGGAGCCTGTCACACTGCCCTGTTGATGACAGTGCCTTCTGCAGCTCTAGGGGCATGTGTGTGTGTGTGCGTGCGTGCGTGTGTGTGTGCGTGTGTGTGTGTGTGTGAGAGAGAGAGAGAGAGACGAGCGTGCCTGGGCCGTGTATCTCACAAGTGACTAAACGTTTGTACCTCGTACAAGGAGCTCTGCAAAGGCACAGTGCGTGTGGCCGACCGGGCTCCATGGTTGTGGGTGTGAGTGAGCGGTGCCAGGCGCCTGCCTGGGAAGTGGAGTTCGGGCTTCTGATGTCGACTGTGACTGCCACAGCGCACTGCCCAGGTTTTGGGTGCTGGAACTTCGGGGAAGTGACTTTCTCTCCTGGCGGGGTGCTGGGGACATGGGGCTTCCCTTAGGGCAGGCAGTTACCTGTGGTGGGTGTCAGCTCTGGCACCTCGGTGGTGAGGACCCTGCCCTGAGTTGAGCCCGGCCGGCCCCTGGCCCTGAGAACCCTTCCTCCTCCAGGCTGCCCTGGCATTCAAGCCCAGACAAAGGGGGGCTTTCTCGAGTGCCTCTTTGTTCTGCTGCCCCAGAGCCTGCTGTCTGCATGGCAAAAGCTAATTCCACTCTGCAGCTGGGAGGCCCGGGAGGGCTGCTCTTCGGGCCCTGCCTCCTGCCCGCTTCCTCTGCTCTCCTCTGTGACTCCCCTGTCAGGGTTCACATGGTACCCCAAGGCAGGGAGAGAGAGGGACAGTGTTGTGGGCCACAAACTCCTGGGACAGGCGTGGGGGTGGCAGCTCTCCCGGGGCGGGGGCAGAGCTGGCAGGAGAGGCTCTCGGTCCAGCCCCTGCCCACTGCCCCATCCTACCCCATCCGGGCGCCGCTGCCACTGCCACTGCCTCAGCCTGATCCCTCCAGGCCTTCCTTCTCGCAGGCTTTATTATTATTATTATTATTATTATTATTATTATTAATTAACCTATGCAGCCCAGAGTCCCCATGCCTCACCCGCCTGCCCTGTCCAGTCTGACAGCAAAAATCCCATCAGGGCCTGGCCTGACAGGCTCCCAGATGCGGTGTCTCCCAGGCCCAGGAGCAGACCCCAGGAGGCCTGAGGCCCTCAGGGGCAGGGAGGGGTCGGCAGGCCCCACCTGGGAATCTGGCCCCTCAGCTGTGGGCTTTTCCCAGGTCTAAATAGGATGCCTGGGGAAGTAGGTGGGGCTTGTTTGGAAAGGAGGGTGCTGGCTGGGGAGCGGATGGGCCTTGCCTCTGGCTCCTGGAGGCCGCCCTGCATTGGTGCCACCGCCAGCCAGCCTGGTGCATGGCTAGAGAAAGGGCAGCGCTTCCCTTTCCTGGCTGCCAGAGGCTGCAGCACCTCCAGGTCCTCAGGGCTCAGGTCACCTGGCCTGCCCGGGAAAGGCGCCTGGCCACTAGCTTTGCTTCCTGCCCCCTCCAGTGCCCACGGCAGAGGGGGCTCCGTGGCCTCAGAGGTGGGAGCCGTGACATGAGCCCAGCCACCCGCTAGAGGTGTGGCCACTGTCTTTGTGAGGCCCCTCAGGGGCCCCTGTGACCCTGAGGGTCCACCTGAGGGCAGGAGCAGTGGCTGCCCGGGAGGAAGGAAGGGGCTGAGTTCCAGCCCTGCCTCTGCCCAGAGGTCAGTGGAAGAGGGGGAGAGGCTGCCACTGGTCCACAGGGTGAGAGCCGCCTGGGCACCCGGCCCCTCTGTGCAGCCCTCAGGGTCTCAGCCCGGGCATCGAGTGGTCATTGAGAAGCTTCGGGCTGGAAGCCCAAGGCGCGAGGTGAGTGGAGCAGCCGGGACACTGAGGAGTCTGGGGTGCTTGTCCTCGAGCAGGCAGGTGTTTGCGTGCACCTGGGTGGGGTGCTGCACGCCTGTTCTCCCGCACCCAGGAGGCTGAGGTGGGAGGATCGCTGTGAGCTGGAAGCCAGCCAGGCTGCACAGTGAGTGCAAGGCCAGTCTGGACCGCACCATGAGGCCCTGTCTCCAAAAAAAGTTTGAGGAGGGTTGTTCTGGGTGCGGGTGGGGCCGAGGCCTGAAGTCTGAGCGGTGACCCAGGTGTCTGTCTTGGGGTGCGGTGTGCGGCCCTGAGAGGCAGAGCTGCTGGGGGTGAGGGCAGGGTTTCCCCAGATCTTCGTTGCTGGCGCAGCAGCCTTCGGGAGGTGGGGCCTGGCTAAAGTCTTGGTGGCATCCCGTCCCGTCCTGTATGTAGAATGGGTTTGGGCCTGAGGAAGGGGCTGTTGGCAGCTTGTGCTTGGGAAGGCGGGAAGGCGGCTGGGTGAGTCTGGGAACAGGGTCCGAGGCCCCCAGGGGAGCAGGACAGCCCTCTGCTGGGGTGAGTGAGCAGGGCAGGCAGCGGCCCTGGCTTTGCTGCGGGGGAGCAGCCCTGCCTGCGCTCGGAGAGGCCTGGTGCCCTGGGGAGGCTCCCACTGCAGTGCAGTGTGGGCAGGCAGAGGCCAGGGATGTAGCTCAGTGATCCCGCCGCCTGCCCCACAGGCCCAAGGTCCTGAGTTCGATCCCCGGTACCAAAAAAAAAACCTTCCTGGAGTAGCAGCACCACGATGTCCCATGCCCACCACACAGAGCTACGGGGCAGTCAGGACTGGGGCAAGGCTGGTGTTGAAGCCCAACTCACTTTTAATTAACTTGGGCTTACACAGCGGCTTGTGACTAGCGGCTGCCCTAGTGGACAGCACAGCTAGAGAAGGAGGGCAGAAGGTGACAGCCTGTGGCATGCCTGGAGCAGGCAGGGCCGGCACAGATCAGGACGGGGTCCTGGAGAGTTTCCCAGGGGTGGCCGGGAAGAGAGGAGGAGCTCCATGCAGGCAGAAAGACATCCACAGGGCGCTGGGGCCGGGGGTCAGCCTGTCTGGCTGGAAGAGTCAAGTGCAAAAGAGCCTTCGGGGCCACCCTAAAGTACCTTTTTTTTCTGTGGTACCCGGGGATCGAACTCGGGTCCTTACACTTTCAAGGCAGGCGTTAGAACCACTGAGCTAAATCCTCGGCCCTAAAGTACTTGAAAGCAGGGAGTTATTGAGGGTTCTTGAGCAAGGGAGAGAACCTGTTGGAAGGGTGTGCAGGTGAAGCCGAAGGTCAGGAAGGATGGGGCTGTGGGGCTGGGCCGTCTGGTAAGTGAGGGTTCTTGGGGGGACAGGAGATTAAGAGCTAAGAGGGTCAGGGATGTAGCTTAGTGGTGCCAGCACCTGTCTGGCAAACACAAGGTCGTGAGTTCGATCCCCGGTACCACAAAAAAAAAAAAGAGCTAAGAAGAATAGCTTGATCTGACACCTTCCAGGAGACTGGCTCAGGCTTTAGGGGAGGAGATCTTCTTTCTGCTTGCATCCCACTGAGGGAGCTCGGAAGGACTCCAGAGGCCTCATACTCAGCCTCGGGGCAGGCACAAGGTGACATTTTTGGACTGAGCCCAAGGGCCTGTGTTACCTGGGAAGATGATTAGACCCTCTGCCTCTCAGGGTCCTGCCCTCTAAGATGGTACTGGGCAGCCTGGCACAGATAGAACAGGCCCTGCTGCCAAAGCACCTGGGTTTGGGCCATTTATTGGCTGTTGACTTTGTACACGTTGCTTAGCCCCTCTGGGCCTCAGTTTCCTCTTTTGTGAAATGATTATACTAGAGCCTGCTGCACAGTGTTGCTGGGATGATTAGAAAGTCTGTGCAGGAAAGGGGCTTAGAACAGCAGCCTGCCCAAGCCTGACCTCAGAAAGCTCGGAGTCTGAATTTGCTGGGAATGGGCTGGACAACAGCTGTCAGCAGCCCCTGAGCTTGCATGGGGTCAGGGGGTGGGCTGAGTTAAACGGCCTCTGGGTGAATCAGTTGTGCGGGGCGCTCAGCCCCTCTTGGTGGGGGTTGGCAGCTGCCCTGACACCCCTGCCCCTCCTGCCTCTGCAGAAGATGCTGATGAAGCAGCAGGACCGGCTGGAGGAGCGAGAGCAGGACATCGAGGACCAGCTCTACAAGCTGGAGTCCGATAAGCGCCTGGTGGAGGTAATGAGGGCCTGAGCCCAGGGGCAGGGCTGCAGGGCCTCCAGCCAGCTCCTTAGGAAGGGTCTGTGGGGGGCTGTGTGCCACCTGCTGACCCCACCCTTGCGGGGCTGATGGGCCAGACCCCGCCTGGGACCAGGGGACCCGAGCCATTCCACTCACTCCTGGCCCCGCCCACCCGCCCGCCTGCAGGAGAAGGTGAGCCAGCTGAAGGAGGAGGTTCGGCTGCAGTACGAGAAGCTGCACCAGCTGCTAGATGAGGACCTCCGGCAGACAGTGGAGGTCCTGGACAAGGCCCAGGCCAAGTTCTGCAGCGAGAACGCGGCGCAGGCACTGCAGCTCGGGGAGCGCATGCAGGAGGCCAAGAAGTTGCTCGGCTCCTTGCAGCTGCTCTTTGATAAGACAGAGGACGTCAGCTTCATGAAGGTGGGTGGTGGGGCCCCCAGGCCACTCTGCTGGCCTCCCCAATGCACTGCGCTCTCAAGCCCATCCTCTCCTGCTCCCACTGGGCGAGTCACAGATGCCCCTGCACCTTAATCCCCCTGTAAAGGGGGCTGACAATGCAGGTCGCCCTCCTTTATCTGACATTCAAGATTTCTTAAATCTCTGAAAACCAGCAGAAACAAATTTGGGCAACTCATTTAACAGCAGGAACTGGCCAGAGCTGATGGAGGGTGGATTATGGGCTGTCTGTGTCTCATTGACATGAAAAGTCAAACATTTTCTGCGGAAGTGTTGATGGGTTCCATTGCAGTATCCTGCTGGGGTGATGTGTAACACTGACCCTTCTAAAATCCAAAGCATTTCAAGTTTCACAACATATCTGCCCCAGCAACTTCAGGTAAAAGGAGAGGAGCCTATGGCACCCAGCTTCTGTGTAGCTGCACGGATGGAATAATAGATGTGGAGCAGTTACAGTGGCATAGGTCACACAGCAGGTGCTCAAAAAATCACTATGCTGGTTTCCAGAAGTGGTGGCCCTTCCCCTCCCTTGCCGGATGTCACTGTGCCTGGGGACATGGAGGGTGGGTGGCTTCTGTCTTCCCTGTCCCACTGCCTGACCCTTTTCTCTCCCCCGCAGAACACCAAGTCCGTGAAGATCCTGATGGACAGGTGAGTGGTGCCCTGGCCCCAGTAAACACCCAGGGGGCCGTGGGATGGGAGCCAGGCCCGTGGGGGGCGGGCGCGCTGGTGACATCTCCTCACAGCCAACGCCCCGCCCACTGTCCCCAGGACCCAGAGCTGCACGGGCAGCAGCCTCTCTCCCCCTAAGATCGGCCACCTGAATTCCAAGCTCTTCCTGAACGAGGTGGCCAAGAAGGAGAAGCAGCTGCGGAAGATGCTGGAAGGTGAGGCCAGGTCCCTGGGAAGGGGTGAGTGCCCGAGCCCTGGGCAGCAGGCAGGGTGGCCTCGCCACTGGCCCTCATGTCCCAGTCTAGCCTCTCCTGTCCCTGGGACCTTGGGCAAGGGCCGTTGCCCCAAGCCTCAGTGTCTAGCTGGAAAGGGGAGCCACAGCCTCCGCCTCCTAATGGGGCAGGAGCGTGGAGCAGCCTGTCACATGCCGGTTCGGGGGACGTGGACGTGGACGTGGACGTGGGCGGTCCCCAGGAGAGGGCCCTGGTTCCCTGGGCCGGGAGCTTTGACGACGCCCCTCACCCTCTCCACAGGCCCCTTCAGCACACCGGTGCCCTTCCTGCAGAGCGTCCCCCTGTACCCCTGTGGTGTGAGCGGCTCTGGGGCGGAGAAGCGCAAGCACTCGACAGCCTTTCCCGAGGCCAGTTTCCTGGAGACGTCTTCGGGCCCTGTGGGCAGCCAGTACGGGGCAGCGGGCACAGCCAGCGGCGAGGGGCAGCCCGGGCAGCCCTTGGGGCCCTGCAGCTCGACGCAGCACTTGGTGGCCCTGCCAGGTGGCGCCCAGCCAGTGCACTCGAGTCCCGTGTTCCCCCCGTCGCAGTACCCCAACGGCTCTACCACCCAGCAGCCCATGCTCCCCCAGTACGGCGGCCGCAAGATTCTCGTCTGCTCCGTGGACAACTGTTACTGCTCTTCCGTGGCCAACCACGGCGGCCACCAGCCCTACCCCCGCTCCGGCCACTTCCCCTGGACAGTGCCCTCCCAGGACTACTCCCACTCACTGCCGCCCGCGCCCTCCGTGCCCCAGTCCCTTCCTGGCCTGGCCGTCAGAGACTGGCTCGACCCCTCCCAGCAGCCCGGCCACCAGGATTTCTACAGGGTGTATGGGCAGCCGTCCACCAAACACTACGTGACAAGCTAACGCCACGCCGAGGCGGCGGGTGCTGGGGACCCTCCCCTGCCCCGGTGGCTTGGGAATTGGGCACCCAGAGACCTGCCCTTCCACCTCCTCTCCCGCTTCCTCACACCACTCCCCAGAGCTTTGCCTTCTGGATTTTGTTGGGGCCTCTGTTTTTGACTATTTCTTTTGTTGTTATGAACACGGAGGTGGCAGCGGGAGCTGGCCTGGGTGGCCCTGGGTCTGGGGGAATGTGAGGGCTCCCCTCTCGCTGTCTCCCCTTTCCTTCCACTCCTTCCCCCTCACCCCTGGGGCTGGAAGGAACCTTGGTTTGCCCTGAAGCCTTGGGCACCCTCTCACTCCCCTGGAGGAGGGCCCGGTGCCTGCTGGCCTGCTTCTCCCTCCTGTTTTTCTTTTGGGCGTTTTGATCACTGATTAAGGAATGATCTATAGATTGTGGGACTTTTTTTTAAATTTTTTTAAAACCAAGAATGATTTCTCTCCCTTCTCGCCGTCTTCCCAGACGGAGGTCAAAGGCCACTTCTCAAGCAGCTTTCGGCACCTTCAGCCTCAAAGTGGAATCTACAGACAGGAACCTCGTGTCCAGGAAAGGGGAAAAGGAACTTTGCCAATGATAGTGACCACAGCAAAAGCAAATAATAATAATATTAATAATAATAAAGAAATAAAGGAAATAATGAAATAAAAACTGGCACAGCCCTTGTTGAGGTCTGTGGAGGAGGAAGGGCTGCCCAAGTTGGGTGCCTGCCTGCCTGCCTGGCGTCTGACGCAGCACCTTCCTGTAGTGAGCACTTTGGATGATCGTGGACTTCCTGTTCTCAAGGCGCAGGTATTTATTCTGTAATGTCTGGAGCACACTGAAATCCAACCTCCTAATAAATACAAGGGTGCAGTCCTGCTCCCTGCGCCCCGCCTCACCTCTTCTCCCAGCACATGCCACCCCAGGGGATTCAAGCTCTTTTGTGAGGAGGGCATCTAAGGACAAGCCCTCCCTTTCCTCCCTTCTGCCCTCCTGGGTCTAGAGGATACCAGGCCTCAAGTACTGACTGGCTACCTCTGCTCTTGACCTCGGGTTCATTTGACGAATATTTGCTACAGGTCCGCCAGGCCCAGCCCCGTGCTACACCTAGCAGTGTGCTGTTAGCTGGGACAGATGAGGGAGAGACGCTTTTCTACAAGTCTTGCAGAGTTTACCTCCTTCAGCCCACAAATAGTTATCGAGCACATGCTGTGTTGCCAGCCACGAGGGACAGCTGCTGGGCCCCCATAGGGGCAGGGGCTGCCCGTTCCCACACTTCTTGGGAGAGGTAGAGGGGTACAGATGAAGACCCTACCTGCCTTGGCAGCTTTTCAGGAACTCAAGCATGACGAGACTCCTGGCTCTTGGCTCCTGTGGGAAACCGAGACCCCAGGACCTTGCATTCCTAACTCCTGGAGGGTCTGGGATTTGAGAAGTGTTGCTGTGAGGGGCTTGCAGGGTCCTGCCTGCCGTGTGTCACCTGGACAGGCCCCTGGGAGACACGAGCTCTTTGCAGAGGGCCTGCCCTCCACTTGGTAGCCTGATGTAGTTGTGTAGGTTTTGGCAGCACTCGGGATTGAACCCAGGCAGGGCTTTCCCACTGAGCTATATCCCCGTCCCTTTTCTATTTTGAGACAGGAGCTTGCTGAGTTGTTCAGGCTGGGCTCAAACTTGCAATCCTGCCTCAGCCTCCCAGAGTGTAGGGAATACAAACATGTGCCAAAGGCCCAGCCTGATAATTTGTGTGAGCCCATGTGCTCCTCCCATATGTAAGACACAACCTTTTTTTGTTTGTTTGATTTGAAGACACAACCGTTATAGGCGACTCTTTCCTCTTGTCTGGGTGGAATTGGAGATCTGGACCAAGGCGGGAGCCTTGTGGTTTGAGTCCCTTGCCACTGGCCTAAGGCCCAGTGAGGCCTAGCCCCCCTCAGGAAGAGGACCAGGCGGGCAGATGGTCAGGCTTGGCGCCGGCCAGCTCACACCAGTGCAGGTCCTCCTGGGTGCCGCCCCCTCTGCTGGCCAGGCCCTGGGCAGGACGGGCCCACACAACATTCGTCCCTTCCCCAGTCGGCAGGGAGCTGGAGTCAGGAGCGGGAGGACCGGGCTGCCTCTCCTTCACCCCGCTCCTGTTTGGGGTGAAAGGAGGGGCGGATCTGGGACATGGTGGCCCTGCCGCGGGAGGCTGAGTGCTGGGCGACAGACAGGCTTCGCACCTCGGCCCGTCTCGCTGTCCTCCAGCTTGTCCTGGGCCCTGGGACACTGACCATGCCAGGAGCTGGGAGCTGGGACAGGAAGCTGCCCAGCTTCTTACCCACTTGGCCTAGTTTTGCTCTGGCTAACTGGAGGGGCCTCGTTCACCGCCTGAGGGGAGCCACCATCGAGGCGGGGCTCGGCCGCCTTCACAGTGAGGCGCAGCGCGCAGCTGCAGGCGCCCCGTGGGCTGGGACCCAGGGAAGCAGGGGGCGCTCACCCCTCCAGCTGTCCCAGCCACCCAGCTGTCCCCGGCTTTGTCGGAGCAGCTGTCGCCCACCTCCCAGAAGAGCCGGGCAGAGGAGGCTGTGCCCTGAAGGAGCTGGGGCTGCTCCCGGCCTCCCCCGCCAGAATGTCCCCTCCCCGCCGCCCACCTCCCCTTCCAGGCAGGCCCGGTGCCCACCGGGTCCCCACCCCGTGCCCAGATGCAAGTTCGAGGAGGCTGAGCCTGGAGCTGTCAGTCGAGAAGCAGCTGGGGAACAGCTGGGCGCCTGGCGAGAAGGGACTGGGGGCCCGGGGCGGCACCGCCCTCCAGCCCGGCCGCCTGTCCCCCTGGGTCCCCGGACACTCGGACAGGACAGAGGCTCCCTCGTGTCGATTTGGAGCTGTCTTCCGAAAAGTGCTTTAGAAACTGATCTCCCGACCCTGGGGTCCAACTCCTGACTCCTGGTTCTTTGAGTTCAGGGGCGAAGAAGGAAACTTGGGGCGCTCTCAGATCCCTCCTACCCTCTACCCTGTGCAGAAATGCTGGGCCAAGGGCCTGAGGCTCAAATCCTTCAGGGCCAATATTTCAGAATCTCTGTGCTACCTGAGGTAGGAGCAGAGGCCTGAGGAGAGTCCCAGACCAGGGAGGTGCCGTCCCTAAAAACGGGGCTTCCCTTTAGCTTCTTCCTCTCCCCAACATTGTACCTTCAGCCTTTCTTCCCTCCAGGGCAGGATGCATTCAGTCGGGGCGCTTTCTCCAGTGACAGCCAGCTTACCGTTCCAAGGCAGCCCTCCCACAGCCCGAGTCCTTTCTAAGAGCAAGAAGAAACCTGGTGGCCAGAGCTCGGGCCCCTGCCCTGTTCTCCATGATGTGAGGGAATCATACACCCACTCCCTGGCATTAAGGATGCAAGGGCCTGCGAGGGACTTCCTCAGACTCCTGAGTTCCGCACTGAGGGTCTTTGCATGTTTCCTCCATGGGAGGCCAGTTTTCTTTAATTGCTGTGTGGTTAATTTTTCACAACTGCTGCAGACTGGGATATTTATGGCTTCTGCTTGCTGCACTAGATCTCTAGTAATTGGGTCTTTCTGCTCTGGGCCATAGGGTATTCTTCATTATTTACACTGAGGCAAAATGGGGGGAGTATGTGTGATGGTATGCAGCTTGTAGAAAGGGAACGTTAGAGGGCCAGGGGTTTGGCTCAGTTCGATCCCCGGTACCAAAAAAAAAAACCCAAAAAAACCCGAAAGGGGACATTAGCATTCAAGGTAATAGCTCAGAAACTATCTCAAAATTACAGGTCAGAAGTAGAATCTGAGAACTGAGTGATAAGGATTGTGCAGACTTCTGGTCAACCTGGAAAAAAAGTCAATGGACATCTGGACATCCTGGCTGCCTGGGTGTGGGTTGGATCTTGTTATCAGATGCTGTCCATGTGTGTGCCTGCTGCCGGGCACTGGGCAGAGGGCACAGAGCCAGACAGTGCCTCATGGCCTAGAGAGACTCACCAGCTGCCCCAAACCCTTAGGGTCAGTCCTCCAGCAACCCAGGAGTCCCATACCCCAGGGACTCTGCACTGGGGCCTTCTGTGTAGCCTCAAAGTCTCCCTCCTCCATGTCACCCACCCTTCTCTCCAGAAGGGACTGAGGGGAGTGATAGGATGGCACGGTGCCACGTCCAGTTTGGGCCCCAGGAGTTCTGGCAGGTTCGGGCTCCTTAGGCCCGGCACACTCCCGCGCCTGCTGTCTCTCTCCCTGGCATTGTAACTCCTCATGGTTTATGCATCAGGCTGCAAGCTTACACATCCAACCAGGGTGTAGGCTGCGAATCCCTGAGGGACACAAAATCTAAAGTGTTTTTGGTTTGTTGAAGTCTAGTGCAGTGTCCATCCATCCATCCATCCATCCATGCGGCATTTCCTGAGATCCTCCCAGGGCCCGACACTGCTCCAGTGTCAGAACAGTGGCTGAGCAGCACAACGCAGCGCAGCGCAGCACAGCACAGCCTGCCCTCTCAGAGCTCAATGTCCTCTCATGGGTGGGGAGAGACAGAGGACAGACAGTGAGCATGCACTGCTGTGAGTGCCATGAAGGAAAGTAAAGCAGGGTGGGGCAAGGAAGTTTCTCTGTAGGGAGATGGCAGGGGAAGGTGACATTCAGCAGAAACCTTGCGAATGTCACAGGCAAGACCTGGGGATATTTGGAGCAAAACTTGCAGGCAGAGGCAGCAGGCGCTCAGGTCTCAGCCGAAGATGCATTTCCTCATGCCCATTCGACCTCAGGCACAGGCACCAGCAGCAGCTGCAGGGTGGGGTGGGATGGAAGGATTGCTCCTCACTACCTGCACCACAGAACCACCCCCAGTGTCCCCTCTGCCCTCTGCCACAGGCTGGCCAGATCTGGAGTGAGACGTGGTGAATCCAGGCTGAGTCCTGCCCGCCCGCCCGCCCGGCACAGGTGCAGGGTGACAGGAGGGAGACTTCGCCGGCCTCAGTGTGTGCTGTTGCTAGCCAACCAAAGCTTCTCAGCCATTTCTTTCCAAAAGCCGTCTGTGGTGTCCAGACAGGAACTCTACAAGCTCTGTTCCTGTTCCAAAGCCCTAGATCACAGCCTGAGGGGGCCGGGGCCTACGCCAACTGACTCTGTTCCTCCTGACCTCCTGGAGCAGAGAAGACTGGGGAAGGGAGGCTGCTGTGCTCCAGCCTGCAAGAGCAGGTATCTGTGTGGGGCTGGGAACAGCTGCAGGGTCAGGCTGGACACCACCCAGGCTGTGCAGCTTGTGCCCAACACAGGGGCCCCGGCCTGTGCCACACCCAGCTCCTGCTGTGGGGTGTCCTGTGGGCTGACAGGCCTCTGCAGCCTTAGGACCATGCATTCGACTCCCCTGGGAGACCTGGATGGGGCTCCCACACTCCGGGAAGGACAGGGGCCAGGAGCCCCCAGCCACAGACTCCCCACCCCACCCTCTTCCTTCTGTGGAAGGGGCCCCCAGAGCAGCAGCAGACCGCAGGACGGAGGAGAAGCATCCTGCAGACCCAAACAGAGTGAGAGGTAAAGTGAGGTGATTCTCGCTTACCGCGCCCTGAAGCCCGTTCCCTGGCTGCCCCTGCGTTTGCAGGCCCTCTCTGGCCAGGACTTCATCCTGGGGAAAAGGGACGTCAAGCAGGGAGCCGAGGACCTCAGTCAAGCCACTTCCTAGCTGTGTACTTCTTGGCAAGTGTCTCAGCCTCTCCAAGCCTCAGTTTCCTCATGTGGGAGAAGGGACAGTAAAGGGCACCTGGCAGGCCCAAAGGATCTGCTCAGCCAATGCTAAAGGGGTAGCAGTTTGCCCTGCCCTGAACCTGGGGTTTCAGGTGTCCCAGCAAAGCCCCCTATTGCTCTCAGCAGTTCTGTTATTAATACTTCATTTCTTCAAAGGCCTTTTGTCCCTGTGACACTGCTGCTCACACTAAGAAACCTCTGTAGCTGGGGATTTAGCTCAGTGGTTTTGCTGCCTGCCTTGAAAGTGCAAGTTCCCCAGTTCTATCCCTGGTACCAAAAAGAAAAAGAAAAGAAAAAGAAAGAAACCTCTCTGACCTCTCTGCACCCTTTTTTTTTTTTGCGATACGGAATAGTGAACTCAGGACTTTGCAATTTCGAGGCAGGTGTGGTGCCACTGAGCTAAATTCCTGGCCCTCTCTGTGTCCTTTTGTGTAGAATTCCCTTACTTTTTTTTTTGAGAGCAGAGCCTTAGAAGCCAAAAGAGGAAAAGGTATCTTGGGACCTAGCCACAGACCTGGACTCAAGTTGTACCTCGGTCTCATGCTTCCTGGGTGATCTTGGCCGAGTGCTCAGCTTCCATGAACCCCCCATCTCCAGACTGCAGATGGTAGTGCTGGCAGTCACTAAAGCCCTGGCAAGGGTTGGACACGATGGGTGGAACGTCCCGGCCCAGGTGGGCACCTGGTCTTTCCTGAGGGAACACCTTGGGGGACAGCTGCCGGCTGCTTCAGGTCCGCGCGCGTGGGCGGCTGGCTCTGGACCCGCGCCCCCACGCTGAGCGCCCTGATCCTGGGCTGGCGCCCGGATCCTGGGCGGGGAGCTGGAGCACCTGGCCTCCTGTCCTCCCTGCTCTCTGGTGGCTGGGGCTTCCCGGTGCCTGGTGTTCGGCAGTGTTGAAAAGGGAGATTACAGAACAGATTGCAGTTAAGGGGGCTGCAGAGGGGGACAGGGCCCTAAAATGCAGCCTGACCGAGCGCTAAGCTGTGGTGGTTTTGTTGGGGGGGCGGTACTGGGGATCGAACTTGGGTCCTTGCGCTTGCGCAGCAAACAACGAAACCACTGAGCTAAATCGCCAGCCCCTAAGCTGTATTTTTGCCTGGAGCCAATCGGAGGCTCTGACAAACACCTGTTCCCACTCACAAGTCCATTTCAGGAGGTGCGGCTGGGCTGGTGGCTGAGCCCCGGCCAAGGGGCTGCCAGCGGGCAGAGTACAGAGTAAAGGAGGGGAACTTGTTCATTGCTTTGAAAGTCACAGGGTCACAGAGGAGGCGAAAGGCCCCGAAGCCCTGGGGAGGTCTGGCCTTCAGAATTCCTGCTGGCTACCTTAGCAGCCACGTGTCTTAGCACCACTTCTCTAGCCTCTGGACAAGCCCAGGAGATGCTTACTACAGACACAGAAACTAGCGCACAGAGCGGCCCACTGCATGTGGTACTGCCTGGGTCCAGGCAATCAATTTCCATCATTCCTCAGCTCTCCCTGCCTCTTCAGTCCCATTTCGGAGACCAAGAGAGTAACTTGCCCAGGGCCACGGAGCTGATTTATGGATGAGCCAGGAGTGAGCTTGGGTCTCTCTGGCCCCAGAGAATCAGTGTTTTAACTGTACCACACTGCATTGCCCCTTCACTGAGTCCTGGGTGGGAGTGCCAGATTCACTGAAACAAAAACCAAAACCAGGATGGCCAGTTAAACGTGAATTTCAGATAAACAATGAGTTTTGAGTATTAAAATGATATCCCAGCCAGGTGTGGTGCCACATGCCTATAATCCCAGCACTTGGGAGGCTGAGGCAGGACAATTGCCATAAATTCATTAGAAGTCACCTTGGACTTCATAGCGAGTTCAAGGACAGCCTGAACTACATAGCTGTCTCAAAAATATAAATACCCTGTCTCCAAAAAATAAATAAAATTAAATTAAAATGGTGTCCCAAATATTGCAAGGGGAATGTTTAAATTGTAAACTATTCAGGTGGAACTGAAGGTCCTGTAATTTATCAGCAGTCTCTCTCCAGTGCCCTGCCCCTGTCCTTTAAGTGCAGTGGAGCCCCAGGCCCTGCTGCTCTGCCCCCTCCCTGTCCTGTGACTTCTGGTAAACCTCCTAGGGAGAACACCCAGGACCAGTATGGGGAACAGCAAAGCTCCAGCCAGTCCTAAGTCTCCCAGTGATGTCTCCTCCCATTTTCCTCTTTGAGGCTGGAGTTGTACAAAGGAGGCTACAGAATCCATGCTTGTGCTGCTGCAGTGGGCGCAGACACACCCAACACTCGGGACAGGGATGGTCAGAGGAGGGCAAGCACAGGAGGACTTGCGAGGCTGAGGCTGTGCGGGATGAGCCATTCACAGCCATGTCTGTGGCCACTGGGGATCAAATGCTGGGGGCTCTACCACTGAGCTCCATCCCTGGCCCTTTATTTTTATTTTTGAGACAGGGTGTCACTATGTCCTTCAGGCTTGCTTGGAACTCACTATGTAGCCCAGGTTGGCCTTGAACTGGTGGTGATCCTCCTGCCTCAGCCTCTCGAGTGCTGGGACTGAGGTGTGCACCACAGAGCCTAGCACATTCATAGCCTTTGACCTGCAGAGGTGGCAGCTGAGCTAGACTTCTAGCTCCATCTGCATTTATGACTTGGTGATCTTGGCAGGTTTGTTAACTGAGGCAAATGCCTGCTTCCTCAGCTGTGAAGTGATGCGGGCAGGCACCAAATAAAGGCTGGTGTCGTCCTGCTGCTGGCAGTGTGTGTGTCACAACCCCCAGCTGGTCCTGAGGAAGAGCAGCCTCCGGCCTGCAGAGCTCCGCGCCTTCTTGGGACTTCTGGAAAGAACAGAACACATCCAGGAGGCCTTCATCTCAGCTACATTTTATTTGTTGCATGTTTGACAGACGTCTAAATTATACACTGAGTTTTCCACATGACCAAACACCACGTCCCTTCCTTTGATTATCACTTTCAAAAGGGACTATAAAAAAAGAACCTTTCGCTGGCTCAGACTGAACCCTGGAACCACACGGAGTGCAGAGCTAAAAATAAAAGGAAGGAAAAGACAGAAATCGAAGCACACTGTGCCGGGGACTCTAGGACAGTCCCAGCGAGGGGGCCCTGGCATTGCCCTTGGGGCTTCGGTGGGTGAGGAGCGGCCAACAGTGAGGGTGGGGACAGGATGGCACAAACATAGCTGCCACTTTGGTCTACAAGGGAATGAAAGAGGAGTGCACAGCAGCGACCCAGGGTGGGTGGGTGGGACTAGACCGGCCCGGGCTGCTGACTTCTCCACGTGGGCAGAGTCAGCTGTGTCCGCACACGTTCCCAGCAGGGCCCACATCAAGGACACCCTTGTTTCCATGGTAACCAAGGGAGAGGGCGCCAGCAAGGGGAAGGGTGTGTGGCACTGGGCCCAGGGAGGCCAGGCAAAAGGAGCCGCCGGCCGGGGAGGGCTGGGGCACGCAGAGGGGTACCCCGGCTTGCTACCCCTTGCCTCCAGATGCCATGGTGCACAGGGCTCGCCGGCACTGGAGTGAGCATGAGGGTGCCCATCCCCTTCTGAGCTCCAGGCTCTGCTCAGGTGCAGTGGGAGGGCTGGGGTGGCACTGGGCGGAAAGGAGACTTCAGAAGCATTTGTTTTCACAAATAGGAGCTTTTAAACTCTGTATTCTATGCCCCTCCATCTATCCCATCCCGGAGGGTTCAGCAGGGCTCACAGGGAAGATGAGAGCAGGTGATATCCACAGTGTCCCTGTGTCTCCAGCTAAAGAGCAACAGTGAACATTCCCAGAAACTGTGATCAGAGCGGGCAAGTGGCGTCTCCCAGCTGGGCCTGCGGAGGGCTCTGTACAACAGTTCTCCAAGTAGGTGGTGAGGCTAAAAATATTTTACAGGCCATCCACTGCCAGAGCCACAGCTCCCTACTGCAGTGCTCCCCACCTGCAGGCATTCTGCCCTTCAGGTAACATACCTGGCACTGTCTGGAAGGAAAACGAGTTCCCAGGGCCGGAGCCCCATCTGCAGCCTGGCTGGTAGAAAGAGTGCCTCAGAGTCCTTACAGTTGTTTTGTCAACAGCGGGAGAAGAGCTTGGGAGCCGGGAAAACTAGCTGCAGAAACAACTAGTCTGCTGGTTAAGAACCTCACCTTTTGTTTTGCAAGCCCGCACAGGTCTGTCCACAGCACCCCGGGCCTTCTTTTCCTGCCCGGCTTCCGTGTGGCTTTCACCCCAGACTGCCTTTACAACTGGCCAAGCTTCTGCCTCTCCTGGTCAGAAAAAGCAGGGTGGTCCTGAGGACCCTGGGGCGGCAGCGCCCCTTCTGGCCCCTCCACCCCTGAGGATTCGGGAAGGGCCACCTCCCTGGACCCACCAGGCACTGGCAGTCTCTTATTCATTCTCTGAAACCCCGGAGCTCAGGCCCCGAACAGAGCTTCATTCAAGAGCTGGTGCTGCTCGGCCTGCTTTCCCTCGTCTGAAGATGTCCCTCACCAATCAATCAACAGGATGCATCTTGCTGGGGAGAGGCAGATGGAGAGCTCGTCCCTGGTCCCTGGGTTCGGCCGACCCCGCGGCCATCACCCATGCTCTTCCCAGCAGCAAAGCCTCTCATCCAGGAGCTTCCCACACTCCCACCTGCTGGGGATGTAAAAATTGATCTCCCCTCAAAATCATAGTGCCTGGCCTATCTCAGTGGACCCAGTTCATGGTAAAGCTGCATTTATTTTTAAAATCTGATAGCAGCGGCCTATTGTGATTATTTAAACACAGAATTGTTTGAGCTTTAGAAATCCCTTGGATGGGACAGCCTGGAGAAGCCAGCTAATCTCGGAGCGGCTGCTCGCTGCTCCACTGAACTGGAGAAAGCCTGTTTACACCAGCCTGAGCCCTCCGCGTGAGGTCTTTTTAAGGACCTTGTAATTTTTCTGGAATTAAACCTCCCACCTCTCCTTACATTCCAGATGTCATTACGGTCGAGTCATGAGAGTCTTCGTCCTGTGTGGCAGCCAGGCGTGGCGTGGCGTGGCGTGGGGTGGGGTGTTTCTGTACTGACTTGTTGGCAAGGGAGGATTTTTCTCCTGTCCAAGGGTGAGATTACATAGGCTCCTGCCTGCGTGACAAGATGGTTTAATCATCGGCTGCCTCCCCTACCCTGCCACACAGACCGAAGGCCTGGCTGGGGTGACGGGTAAAATCCCCGGCCAGCAGCACAAGCACTGTGCTCTTGCCCACAGAGGGAACGAAGGGACAGGTCAGTTAGTAAATGAACTCAGCTTAAGTGGCTCCTTTTCTTTTGCAAGAAAAAAGCTCACTGGAATTGTCTAAACTGCAATGCAATCTCTTGCTCATTTAAAAGATCTCATTTTCTAATCATGTGCTTTGAGACATTTAATACTATTTCAATTATGCAGAGGAAATAATATAATTCCTTTATTTGAAAAATGATACTGAACCTCACAGATCAGTTAAATCTACTGCTGGAATGGGGATTCTTTTTAAACTGTGTTGTTCCTTCTCTTCAAACAGCTGTAGCTGCACACAGATGGAAAAACATTTGGTCAGAAAGCAGCAAACCAGTGTTTTCCAGCACTGAATTTGGCTCCTGCAGCTCCTGTGTCTCCATTTGTCTAGATTTTATTTCTTCTTTGCACTGACGTTTTTGCAGACCCAGTTCATGCCATCCTTTGAGGAAAATGGGCAGAGAAAGACAATGTTAGTTTCAACGTTAGTTTTGAGAAGGGCCCAGCACCTCAACAGGGAGGCCCTGTCCCCGCTTCAGGAACCTGGGGCTCCAGGGGCCACAGCTCTAAGAGCCTAGGGTGAGATGGAGGAGCGCCCTGGGCCTGAAGGAACTCCCTCGGCAAAACAAACACATCTGCCTGGATCCAAGGCCTGACTGAAGAGCTATCAGGAAAGACTCCAGCCATTTTTGGCTTTTTATAGAAGCTGACCTTTGCTAGGGCATTAAATTCAGTAAGCCACCCTTCTGGTGCCCCAGAGTGTTTACAGTTGTGAGTGTACACTTGGGTTGAATTAAATTTCTTTTTAGAAAAACAAGCCCTCTGCGGTGTGCATTAGACAGCACACTGGGGCCGGGCACATTTATTTCTCTCTAGCACTGGTTTAAAGGGCCCTGCCTGCTTTCTGGTGGCTTTAAGTGGACCAAGCAGAGGGACAGGGAGAAGGTTCCCTTAAAGGCACAATGACCTTGAAAGTGTCCTCTCAGAAGGCTAGAGAGGGACTGAGGTAAAAACCACACAATGCCTACAGCCACCTGGCAGGCAGCACAAGTCCTCATGGATGCCAGGCCCGTCAGACCTGAGCTCCTTTTCAACCCGCCCTGGAGCCGGACCTAGATGCTCCCTCAGCCCCAGAGCGGCCGCCCTGCAGGGTGTGCTTGTCCCCACAAGAGCCCAGAGCCAGTCCCAGGCAGCCCCTTCCCTGCATCCCCTCCTGCGTCTGCTCCTGCCATGGTGCCCTGCATTTCCTGTGCCCCAGACAGATGTGGAACCTGAGCGGCTGAGGCAGCTTACAGTAATAAACATCAGCTGACACAGCCACTCGGAACATTAATCCTGCACAACTGGCGGATGTGACAGGCACCTGCATCCCAGGACTCGGACCCCGCAAGTGCCAGCTGGGCCCCTGCGCCTGCCGGACCCTAAGGCTCTGCCCAGGAGGCTGGCAGCCGCGGGGTGTGGACGGCCAAGGAAAAGCTGAGGCCAATTTTAAAACCATCTTACAAAAAGGATAAATTTAAAGAGAAGCATGTTTAATTTTAGTAGCTAATTGGTTTCCAGGAAAAACTGCTCCTTGCCAGGAGACAAAAGATTTCACCAATACAAGAGGGATGACTAGGATGGCCACCTTGCCTGCCCTGGACACAGGGGGGCCAGGCGCTCCTCTCGCGTCCTTCCAGTGACCCCGGCTGACGAGGGGCTGCCTCAGTACAGTAACTGACCGTGGGTGCAGGCAGACAGGAAAATACCTCGGTGGGCAGCCTTGCCCTCCGGAGAACCGGGCGGGAAGCCCAGCGCGGAGGGGCCTGTCCCCCCACGTCCTGCCCACAGGGGGCGGGCGAGGCCCGCAACCCAGCAGCGTCAAGTCCCAAATTAGGGGCTGGGCTGCGCACCTGGGGCGGAGGTGGGAGGCGTGGGGAAGGCAGTCAGCGGGAACCAAGTCACCAGCTTCCGGAGCGCGGGGCGGGGCGGGGCGGGGCGGGGCGGGAGGAAAGCAGTGCTGCCCGAGGCCCGCCCCATCCTGAGATAGCTTTTTCCTGATTTTTGGGACAGGGTCACACTAAGTGGCCCAGGCTCGCCTTGAACTTTCCACCACTCCTTTTCTAAGTGAATCCTCTGGTTTGTTCCCGGGCACACAGGCGAGCGACGCAGAGGGGCAGTAGAGGGAAAAAGGCTCTGCTGTCGCTTGGCGAGGAGCCCGAGAGCCCCGGAGGTGGGCAGGCGCCATCAAGGACTTTGCTACTAAATCTTTCAGGGAGGTGAGGCAGGCAGGCAGGCAGGCAGGCAGGCAGGCAGGGCTGGGCCCCGGCAGCTCAGAACTCAGAAGCTACCGCAGTCCTCCGGCTGCGGGACCCCAGCGCCCCTCTCCAGTGGGACGCACGCTTACTCTTTTGGTACCGGGGATCGAACCAGGGACCCTGTCTTGGGAGCTGGGCAGCGGACCACTGAACTAAATCCCCGGCCCGGGACTCAGAGACAACACTATTTCTGGGGTACGTGAATGCGCAGCCGCTCTGCCTTCCGCTGGCCAGGCTCTGTTTTTATAAAACACAGCAGAGAAGGAAGTCACTTACCTGAGCAGACTACAGCTCCACCTCTAAAGAAGGAAATGGACTCCTAGGTTTGTTTAATGTTTGAACCTTTACGGTTAAAAACTGGTTTGGGGGCTGGGGATTTAGCTCAGTGGTTCTGGCGCCTGGCTCGCAAGCGCAAGATCCCAAGTTTGATCCCCGGTACCAACCCCCCCCCCCAAAACAAAAACAAAAACAAACCACTGGTACAGAATTAGGGGGCCGGGTATTCAGCTCAGTGGTTCCACCGCCTGCCTCGCAAGCGCAAGGACCCAAGTTCGATCCTTGGTACCAAAAAAAAAAAAAAAAACCCAAAAAAACTAACCTGGTTTGATGGGCCGGGGATTTAGCTCAGTGGTGCCACCACCTGCCTCGCAAGCAGAAGGACCCGAGCTCAATCCCGGTACCACACAAACCAAACACACCGGTCTGACCGATTCCCTGCAATCCGACCTTCGCTATGGGTGACAATCCTTGGCACGAACAGCCCGGCTCCTCTCTTCCACTGTACTTTCCCCTGACCAATCTGGCCGAAACTGGATTTTAACTGTAGCTTCAATTCAACAACAGCGAGGAGGGAACGTCGCTGGACTCAAAGGCCAAGCTCTGCCCGGCCTCCTGGAGAGGAAATAAACCCCCCATGGTATGGCTCCCCACAGTAACCACTGGGAACCGAAGGCTGCCCAGCCTGCCCTGCTGGGGTCTGGGTGGCCGCCCGCTTTCTTCCATGGGAAGTGGTCTCCAGCTGCGCTGCTCTTAATTTGGTTCTGGGCCCAGGCCGGGGCCCCACTGGCAGCTGCATGGGAGGAAGCAGTGCGGCCTGGCAGGATGGGTCTGGTCTCCACGCGCTCACTTCAGTAACTGCTTGGAGACCAGAGGCAGAGCCGACCCTTGCTGAGCAATGTAACCGTCGTCCCACCGTGCCATTAGGCCCCCAGGGCCAAGAAGCAGCTGGATGGCGCATACATAAAATACTGCTTGCTATTAATATTTTTCTAGTGACAAAGGCCACTGCATCAGGGAGGTAGCAGAATCACAGACAGCCTGCTTTCTTAAGTGTACAGAAAGACTTGAAAATTTAAAAACAAATCTGAGGTCCGACTCACAGCTAAGCAATTCCACACACGCCTGGAGTAAGAAAGGATAGATGTCGGCCTGGCAAGCAGTAGTAATGTCCATGGGGTGCTGGGGACTGAACCCGGGTCTTCGCACTCAGCCACACCCCCACCCCTTTCTTTTTCATTTTGAGACAGGGTCTCCCTAAGTCGCTAGGTGGCCCAGGCTGGGCTTGACCTTTGTCCGCCCACCTCGGTGCACACTGCACACTCGGACTGCTGCAGACCCTGTCTACAGAGAGGAGGCAGCCGCCAGACTGCCGGCGCCTGGACCTCTGGCCCTGTCTGGAGAATGACCAAGGGAGCAGGAGGCACATGGGAGATGGGCAGGGGACATTCTGTTAGCTCAGAGCTGCTAGTGCAGGCAGGTCTCTGTGGTGACTAAAGCCAGAGGCAAGGTAAAAACTGCTGATCTTGCTGCACATGGTAGTGCGCTCTGGTAA
Organism: Heterocephalus glaber; assembly: GCF_000247695.1. The sequence goes on from NW_004624831.1 coordinate 2,045,206, forward strand.
TCCCAGCTCTCTGGGAGGCTGAGGCAGGAGGATTGAAAGTTTGAGCCTAGCTTTGACTCAAATGTAAGCCTGTCTGAAAATGAAAATACGCAAAAGGGCTGGGGATGTAGCTCTGCATGAAGGTGTTAGGTTTAATCCCCAGTACTGCAGAAAAAAAGAAACAAAACAAAACAAAATCTTACAAACAATCAAAACTGCTGATCTTTGACTTGAAATCCAAAGCCAGGATAATTTTAATCACACACGCACGCACACACGCACACACACGCTCGCTCATGGCTCAGATCTAGAATGTCGTCCACAAGGCCCAGTGTTCAGAGTGGGGTGTCTGGGAGGGGACTGGATCATGGAGGACAGCCTGGGCCTGGTCAGAAGAGGCAGCTCCCTGGAGGGCGTGACCTGGAAGGGCAGCTCTGGGCCTCCCTCCTAGCTTCCTGCCAGGACCCTTGTACCAGCCCTTCCTGCCTTGGAGCCAGGCAACTCTGCACTGAAACCTCTAAACCAACAGCTGAAATAAACCTCTCCTGCTTTAAGTTGTGGATGTTGCCCATTTTGTCCCAGAAACACGAAAGTCACTAAGACAGACATAGAAACACAATGTTTTGGAGAAAAATATCTTCAAATGCTTGAAACAATGGCAGCAAGGACATTTAGGGGTTGGAATTCAGGCCGGCAGATGAAGAGGCATGGTTTCCTCTATAATTTTGCTCGCCCCAAGACAGATCCTTGGTCCACTATTTCCTTGATATATCCACAGGAAGAGAAGAGAACAAGAGTCCCAGTGCCAAATGTTATATCCCAGGAGAGGTCCAGGCAACGAGGGCACGGTGGGAGAGCTCCCACATGTCCAAAAGGCTGCCTCCCAGACATGTCCCACTTTCTCCTCTCTGCCTCATCTACGGGGCATGACTGGGTCCCTTCTGATCCCTCTTCTGGACTCTGGGCCTCTCAGCAGGACAGCGTTTCCAAGACTGATGTTCTTTCTTCTTCAGCCTCTGTGCCCCTGACAGTTCCCCACAAAAACCTGCTTTCCCTGCACAATGGACTGGCCTCCTAGTCACCATCTGTCAGGCAAAACCAGACCTGTTCCGGCCAGGGATTTAGCTCAGTGGTTCCGATGCCTGGCTTGCAAGCGCAAGGTCCCGAGTTCAATCCCTGGTACCAAAAAAAAAAAACCAAACCAAACAAACAAAAAAACCAGACCTGTTCCAAACTCTCTGTATACACTCAAAAGCCAACTGCACATCACACACAGCTGCTGAACAACACATGGTACTGCCCACCATGTGAAGACTGCCTATGTTTGCCTTGAGAATGTTAATCAGGGTGCTTCGGTCTATACCTAGATGTCTCCCTAAAGCCTCATGAGCTCATAGGTGGGGCCTTGGGGAGTTGACTGATCATGGGGGTGTGACAGTGATGAATTTACAGCTAAATGTGACTTGGGAGGGGAAGCCTGGCTGCAGGGGGAGGGCCCCTGGGGTGTGGGCTGGAAGGCTCCATCTCCCTTCTTCCTCCCTAGATCTCTCTTTCTGTGCCCTGCCATGTGTTGCTTCTCCTCTGCCAGGGCCCTCTGCCATGCTGACCTGCCTCTGCCATGCCTGCCCAGCCAACTATGGACTGAAACCTCTACGAACTGTGAGCCAAAATAAATTTCTCCTTTAACTTGTGGGTGTCAGCTATTGTGTCTCAGCGATGAGAACATAACTAAGACCAGGGGGAAGGACAGCCTAAAACCCATCCCCGGAATCACTGACTTCTCTCATCTCACAGCACTTGGTGAAGCCACGTGACAAGCGTGCTCTGTGCTCCGCTGAGCGCACACAGGAGTGTGGCCCAACAGGAGCGGAGATGTGGCTGTCCCTCAACTTGCCCACGATGGTCCCTGCTGTTTGCTGGTTTTCCAGCTGCAATGGGATTGAACACACATAACACAGAGAGGCTGTCTTTCAACACCTTCACTGTAACAGAAACTTCGTGTCTCTTTTTCAGACAGGGTCTTGCCACGTAGTCCGGGCTGGCCTTACACCTGCGGTAACCCTGATTCAGCCTCCTGAGTGCTGCAATAGAGGCAGGCACCACCACAGCCAGCTTTTAAAAGATTTTTAAACCTTTCGACGTTGGCTTTCAGGGTCCTTAGAACTGTGGTGCCAGTTGTGACCTGCTGGACCCATGTAGTATCTGATCATTGCCACAGCCTCCCTGTTACCGACCACCTTCCAGGGAGTGGAGGAGGGCAGGGAGGGTGGAACTGGAATTCAGAGAATTTTAATAAATATCACACAGTATCATGTCTGAAAGCGAATCTTAAACAACTTTATCTTATGGACATTTTCCCAGTGAAGTCTTTCCTTTTTAGGACTGCTGTGAGCACTGAGAGTCCCGAGCGCCTGCCTGCACCACGGGAAAGGGACTCGGCCTAGGAAAGGCAGAAGCCAAGACCCTGGCCGAGTGGACAGGAGCTCAGGTGAGAGGGTCAGGTCGTCAGGCCTCACAGCGGAAACCATTTCCACAGAGAGGCTCCGTGACCTTTCTCTGGTCCCCAAAGGTTACTAGTAAAGGACGTTAGGCAGCAGATTCCCCCCTTAATTAACATTTTTATTAAATAACCCATTTCAAATAATGGTTCAATTCTCTAAATTTATATCATTCTATTAACCACAGTCTAATCTCATTACCCTTGAAATCCCAGTCTTAACTGCCCAACCCTATACCCCAGGTACTATCCACTAAACTAATTAAGTGACCTTCAAACTACTTCTCCTCCTTACAAAGCCATTCCTGTGTTCTTTGCTGGATCCCCCACGTTTTTTTCTGGTGTGCAGTGCTGGGGATGGAGCCCAGGGCCTGCCAGGCCAGAGCCCAGCCCTGAGCCCAGCCCTGCGCTCGCCCCAAGTTCGGGTCCCCTGGTAGCACTCCCGTGAAGCTGACAGCCTGGCCTCTAACCCAGAGGACCTTCCTCAGGAAATCAAGCTGTACGCACCAACCTCGCTTTCCTCGCACCGCAGCCCCACACCTCGTCCTGCCCCTGCCCGTCCCGTCCCGTCCCGTCCCGTCCCGTAGCTGGCAGCCTCTTTCTGGTCTCAAGCGCTTCGAAGTGGGCTGCGGATAAAGCCCCGTGATGAGTGCTTGCACAGAGTGTGTGCGGCCCTGGGTTTTATCCCAGCCTCAAGAAAAGGAGAAAAAGAGCCCTGTAAAGGGCACGGCCCACGGTGGGCTCCACAGCCAGGAGCACAGAGCTCGCTCCTGAGCATCGGGCGGGGAGGGCGGGAGGAGAGCCCTGCACGGCAGGCTCCCCTGAAGCAGCAGCCTGAGCTCAGCACCACAGCTGCTCTAAATCCTGGCCAAGATCACTCCACCCTCACTCCCGGGTCCAGGGTCCGCAGCAGCTTGGACTGAAGAGCTGCAGCCCCACCCCCTAACAAATGTGCCCACAGAGGGACTTCCTGTCCTCAGCCCAGCTGCACGGGCCTGTACAGCTCTGGTACTCTCTGCTCCAGCACTGAGCGAGGTGTCCTCCCGCTGGAGGACTAGAGGACACAGCGAGCTGCTGCTGGGCTGGTGGCAGAGTTGCCTGCCTAGCATGTGGGAGGCCCAGGGCTGGGTCCTCAGGACCAGAGAAAGGTACACTGCAGTCCTCTTCTGAGCTGGGTTTTTATCATAGCAACCTTAGGCTTCCAGAAATAACCCTATGTATGTAAACTGGAGGAAAACTGATCTTTTAAAAAGTAGGTTGTGAGCCGGGGATTTAGCTTAGTGGTTCCACCACCTGCCTGGAAAGCACAAGGTCCTGAGTTCAATCCCTGGTACCCAAAACAAAACAAAACAAAACATAAAAAGTAGGTTGTGAGTTGGATGTAGTGATGCACACCTGCAATCCCAGCACTCAGGAGGCTGAGGTAGGAGGATCACCTGAGAGTTGAAGGCCAGCCTGGGTTACATAGTGAGTTCAAGGCCAGCCTGAACTACCTAGTGAGACCCTGTACACACACACACACACACACACGTGCGCGCACACACAAATTAAAAAAGGCTGGCGATATAGGTCGGTATGAAGGCCCCTAGGCTCAAACCCCAGTACCTATACCCTCACAAAAAGCCTATGGTATAGCTGGGTATAGCTTATAAATTATGGGGCAAAATGAAGTTAACTTTTTTTTTGGTACCGGGGAATCAAACTCCAGACCTTGCACTTGTGAGGCAGGCGGCAGAACCACTGAGCTAAATCCCCAGCCAAAAATGAAGTTAACTTTAAACCTGATATCTAGAGTTGGGGGTGGTGGCATAAGCCTATAATTCCAGCACTTGGGAGGCTGAGGCAGGAGGATCGTTGTGAATTTGAGGCCAGCCTGGGCTACACAGTAAGTCCAAGGTCAGCCTGAACTACATAGTGAGTCTCAAAAAACAAAAACAAACCCAAATAAAAACCTGGTATCTGTATCTACATATATATATCTCTATATAGATATATATAAAATCATCTATTTTATAAGCAAATTTATAAGAAAGACTGTAATAGAAAAAAATATTCTTTTCTCCCAGGGGCTTTGCCCTGAGTTACTTCCCCAGCTCTTTTTAAATTCTGAGACAAGGTCTTGCTAAGTTGCTCAGGCTGAGCTTGAGTTTGTGATCCTGCCTGAGTTCTGAGAGTGCTGGGGTTACACAAGTGTGCCACCACGCCTGGCTAGAACGAGACTCTTAATGGGAATTAATCCTTACTGGGGAAGATGAAAGAGCTTTAGTTTTGTTTTTTTTAAATTTTCTGGTGGTACTGGGACTGAAGCCTGGACCTTCATACTAAGTTATATGCTTAGCCTTTTTTGATTTTTATTTTGAGACAGGGTCTTGCTAAATTGCCTAAATTAGTGCTGGGCATGGTAGCTCAGGCCTGTAATCTCAGTACTCGGAGGCTGAGGCAGGAGGATGGCTGAGAGCTCGAGGCCAGCCTGGGCTACCTAGTGAGATCCTCTCTCAAAAACAAAAACAAGCTGGGGACTTGGCTCAGTGGTTCCACAGCCTGCCTCACAAGTGCAAGGTCCCCAGTTCAATCCCTGGTACAAAACAACAACAACAACAAGATTGCCTAAGTTGGGCTCAAACTTTCAACTGTCCTGTCTCAGCCTCCCAGAATCCTGGGATTACAGCTGTGCGCCTCTAGCCCCAGCTCCTCACGCTCCCCACCCCCACAATGGGGAGGAACCTAGGCATCTTGGGGCGCAGTGTGCATCTGCAGAGGGAGCTCCTTTAGCACCACCCACAGCCCCCGTCCAGAGGCTGCACACAGAGCCAGGCGGGGGCTCTTTCTGCCAGCGAAGGGAAAAGCAAAAGCAATGTGACAGGACTGAGATAACCCTAGGAAGTGATTATTTGCTTGAGATAAAAGCCACCAAGCCAGCAGAGAGCTCAGAGTCAGATGTGTTGGAAGAGAGGGAGGAAAAGCATCGGGAAGGATGGAGAGGGTTGAGGACGAGTGAGGAAGCACCTCAGGCCTGCACCCCTCACACTGAGTCACACAGAGCAAACTGCACATCCACATGCAGCGAGGGGCTGGACAGGGCCTTGCACAGTGAGGTAAGCACTCTTCCACTGAGCCACATTCCTGGCCCCGCCCCACCTTTTTGTTTTTAATCTTGAGACATGGTCTTACTGTGTTGCCCAGACTGGGCTCGAATTTGTGACCCTCCGGCCTCAGCCTCCCAAACAGCTGGGGTTACGGCATGTGGCACCAGCATCTGGCCAAGGTATAACTTCCTTGGATGTGGCAAATCACCTGTGGCATCTCAGCAAGATGGTCTGGTCCTCAGTGCACAGTGCCGCATGGGAGGGGGATGCAGATGCTCAAATGAGGCCTGTGGGGGCCGGGACGTAGCTCGGTGCCGCCACCTGCCTGCCTCGCAACACAAGGTCCTGAGATTGATCTCTGGTACCAAAAAAACAAAACAAAAAAAAAGAGGCCTGTGGAAGAGGCGTGGGCTTCTGAATAAGCAGCAGTCCCTGAGGGCTGGCTCAAGGGTCAGCTCGTCTGGGGTGCTTGGTGGGAAGCACCAGATTGAAAGCACGTCTCTCTCGGAGGGCAGTCTCCTGGTGTTGGGGTACAACGTATTCTGCCTGAAGTGAAATCGGGGAGTCTGTGTTCCTCACACAGTTCCTCAGTGCAAAGCACAGGCATTTCTGTCCCTAGAAGCCTCCTGGTGGGAAACTGACCTGCAGTGGAGGAAACAGACCCCAAGCCTGGGCAGGGGAGAGAAGCAACAGAAGGAACAAAGAACTTCTGGGATCACATTGTGTGGTGGCTGCCACCTTGGGAGCCAGGGTTTCTGGCATCCATGACATTAGACACAACACAGGCCCTGACCCAATCATCAATGAATCCTAGAGTTGGAAACCATGCTCGAGTCCTCCGTTCTGACCTCTTTTGCATGTGCAGGTGGGGTCTCTGTGGCTTTCTTGGGACATTGTGTGGTGTCTTGTTGGTTGGTAAGTAGAAAAGCACCAACCTTCTTCATACACTCCATGTCCTCACATGGATCATCTGCCTATCCGAGGCTGTTTGTTTCGTATCTTTTTTTTTTTTTGGTACTGGGGATTGAACTCGGGTCCTTGCACTTGAGCAGCAGGTGGCAAAACCACTGAGCTAAAGCCCCAGCCCATTTCATATCTTTTTCTACCTCCATTGACCCAACCCATGAGACAGACCACCTTGGTTGTGCGCTAAGGGACTGAGCCTCCCAGCCTCACCTGGATGCCCTCACCAGTGAGCGCCGAGCAGGACTGGATCTGCCACACGCGGTCGCGGATGGTGTGCAGGTTCAGCCCCTCTGCAATTTCAGAGGCTGGGGCCGCCGTGAGCAGATCCTGCTTGTTAGCAAAGATGAGCACTGGCACACAGCTTAGCTTCTCTTCCTCCAGTAGCTCAGCCAGTTCCTGCACCACGGTGGGAAGGGAAGAGGGGCAAGGGTGAAAGCCAGGCCCTTAAGCATGCACTTGTAGTTCCAAAGCCAGAAGACTTCAGGTGATGAACTAGCGCCTTTCAAGGGCAGTGACTCTCAGGCTCCCGCCCCTGGAAGATCCTCCAGCAGACTCCTAGGCCCAGCAGGGGTGCTGACTTCAGGAAGTCTGAACCAGGGCTCAGGATTCTGCATTTTTAACAACTCCCTAGGTGATTCTCCTATAGGTGACTCATGGGTCACACTCTGAGACATACTGTTCAAGGGAGAAAGTAAATAATGGTCAGAGATTTCAAACTTATCCAAAACTTACTATCTGCAAATAATTGTCTTCTTCTTGGTGGGGGACTGAACTCAGGGCCTTGTGCTTCCTAAGCTCGTTCTATCACTACACTCCTGGCCCTACAAATAACTTTCAATGCATAGGTGTATGTGTGCACAAAAACTGAAAACAATGACAATTAGAAATCATAATGGCTTAATCAATCTCTATCTCAAAAATGCACACCCACACATTAAGTTTCACCAGATTCACACCCTGAAGTAACTTTGCTGGTCTGTCTGGTGAGATCCCTGATTTTCAGCTTACAGACTTAAGGTCCAAACTGTACGTTGAATCTGTCTGCAGTAAGGAAAAGAGAGGGCGTATAGTTCCCTAGAGGACAGGCCACTCCTTTTCCAGTTAAACCCACATTTTAGGCACTTTAAATTCTCGGGCCTCGAGAACTGGGTGGCTCAGGAGGCAGGTGCCTGTACAGGACTCTTCCCACCCCCGGGGTCACAAGCAGCACTGGGACATCTGAGTGGTGACCCGGAAATCAGCAAGATATGGAAAGAAGGTGGGCTGTCTCCAGGGGTTTGGAGAGTTCTTAACTTAATTTCCAAGAAAAGGGAACAAAACCACAAGGACCGCTGCCTTTGGAAATCCACTTCTGATGTTCCAGGACACAGACCAAAGGCTGCAGTGAGATCTAAGCCTGCTTCTCCTGAGAGGCCACTCTACCCAGTGAGAGTTCTTGTCAGCACATTTATTCTGGTTAAAGCGGCCTGTGCCCATTGCATCCGTGTGCAAAACTGCGAAGACCATACCATGTAACCGTGCTGGCGTGCAGCTGCATCTGAAGCCATGTTTGGGTCCAAGGTTTATCTTAACTCTCCTGGCTTGGAAACAAGAGCAGCTTAATTCTGGCCTATAAATTTTTTCTCATCCTTTCCAGTTTGTCAAAATTAGCTCTACATCAATTAAACAGAAATGCTAAGTATGAAGCTGCACACAGTGGCACAGGCTTGTAACCAACACCCTGGGAAGCTGAGGCAGGAGGATCACAAGTTGGAGCCCAGGCTGGGCAATTCAGTGAGACTCTGTCTCAAAAAAGGGATAGGAGGGGCCGGGGTATAGCTCAGTGGTGCTGCTGCCTGCCTCGAAAGCACAAGGTCCCGAGTTCAATCCCCAGTACCAAACAAAAACAACAGCAACAACAACAACAAAAGGGACAGGAAATCTGGACATGGTGGAGCACACCTGTAATCCCAGCCTGTAATCAGGAGGCTGAGGCAGGAGGATCACTGTGAGTCTGAGGCCAGCCTGAGCTACATAGTGAGTTCAAGGCCAGCCTGGACTATATAATGAGACCTCCCCATACCGCCCAAAAAAGAGGTGGGCGATGTGGCTCAGTGTGAAGGCCCTGGGTTCAATCCGAACTGCAAACAAAACCAAACACCAAACAAACACGGAAATGATAAGTACATTGTTTCTCAGGTTCACTTCTACATGGCCTGAAAGAGAACAGAAGAGTATGGTACTAAGTTCCATTTGCTTGTATCTTGTATATTTGATTTGATTACAGCTAAAAGGCTTGAATTACAAAATTGGTTAAGGACTCTCAACTAGTTTTTTTAGACAGCTGTTACTTTTGCTTGTGAGTCAGAATGACCGTCTTATTTGAACTTAAAGGTTAAACAAAAAACACCTCCCTCACTTTCACATATTTCCAAGGTGGCTTAATGAACACCCAGGCTTTGGAAAGTATCTCCTAGTGGAGAATTATTTACCTGGCCCGTCTCTTCAAATCTTTTTCTGTCTGCACTGTCAATGACATATATCTGCAAAGGAAAAGAAAACGGTTACTTCACTAAGCAGAGATGGAAACCAGAGGGAGCAGCTTCTACCAAAGGAAGAGGTGGATTTCAGCAGATTTCAGATGAGTAGAATATACAGAAATAGACCGTCAGTTCTCACCTCATCCATGGAAGCAAAGTAAATCAATGAATTAGTGGGTACCTGTTTGGGTGAAGACGCCCAGTGAGGACTTCCAGCAAAGCTTAAAGCCTAGGAAGCCAGGAAAGCCAAGTGGGACAGAAAGTTGTGCTTGGTGGGCACTCATATCACCCCTAGATCTACCCTGTTGACCATTCCTGCAACCCTGAGACAGCTTTCATTATCCCCACTTGATACACACAGACACACAAGCCCGAGAAGTCAGGCAACTCGTCCGCCCAAGTCACTGCAGCTGGCAGGTGACAGAGAAGGGTCCAAACTCAGGCACACTGCAGCAAGTCCACAGCTCTCTAACCCATGCCACGGCGTGCATCCCAAATGCTCAGAATGCCAGGGATGGTGTCTCCTCGTCTGCAACCCTGTAGTCCTCTCCTGCCATCAGTCTGGACACAGTGATGTCCTCTCATGCTTCCTCTCCAACCCTCTGGGAGGTCAGGGTTCAATACCGGAAACAGTAAGGGCCCAGCCTTTGCCAGAGAGAACTTTTTTTTTAAGTGCTGAGAACTGAACCCTGAGCCTTTGCAATGAGCTACATTCCTAGCCCTTTTTTTGGTACTGGGGATGGAACTTGGGTCCTTGCGCTTGCAAGGCAGGTGACGGAACCACTGAGCTAAATCCCCGGCCCCCCATTTTTAATTTTGATACAGGGTCTTGCTAAATTGCCCAGACTGGGCTTGAACTCGAAATCCTCCTGCTTCAGCCTCCCAGAGTGCTGGGATGACAGCCATGCACGGCCATGCTGGCTAGGAATCTTAAGACTCATCATAAATTATAAATCCCTAGCTTTGTCCCCAATTCTAACCTTTACTGCATAAATAACACCCTGTGATAATAAAGGAAATAAAGACAAAAAATCACATATAGGGGCCGGGGATTTAGCTCAGTGGTTTTGCTGCCTGCTGCACAAGCGCAAGGACCCAAGTTCGATCCCCGGTACAAAAAAAAAAATCATATATAAAGCTCCCAAACATATGTTTTAACTTCTCAAGGATAGTCCCCTTCTAATTCTCCTTCACATGAAAATTTAAACATCAGAGAAACAATTTTGTAGTCTTTTTTTCTTTTTTTTTTTTGGTGCTGGGAATCAAACTCGGGTCCTTGCGCTTGCACAGCAGGCGGCGAAACCACTGAGCTAAATCCCCGGCCCCCGTAGTCTTTTTTTTTTTTGGTACCGGGGATGAAATCAGGACCTTTCGCTTGCAAGGCAGGTGCAGTGACAATGAGCTAAATCCCCAGTCCTTTTGTAGTCTTTTTAAAAATTAAATGACTAAATGTTTTTCCAGTTGCTAATCTAAACATTATTATCAATTCTTAAAATTTTTTGTGAAGTTTAAAATTGTTATTAAACTAATGGTATAAAACAGCACATGCAGGACCAGGAATTTAGCTCAGTGGCACTGCTGCCTGTCTTGAAAGCACAAGGTCCTGAGTTTGATCCCCGGTACCAAAAAAACCCCAAAAACAAAATAAAAGAGCATATTCAGTTTAAAATAAAAGCCAATATTCAACTCTCACCATTATACAAGCCTTAAATTACAGAAAGTGGGGCCAGGGATTTAGCTCAGTGGTTCCGGTGTCTGCTGCGCAAGTGCAAGGTCCAAGCTCAATCCCCGGTACCAAAAAAAAAATTACAGAATTTGATATGCTGCAATGCACATGGACATTTCTGTATGCAAGTCAAACTCTGTACTTCACTGAAAACCTGCCTCAAAAACACGTTTCTTGTTTAATGCTTTCTCATTTAACCACTAGAGCTAACTACGAGAAACCCAGTTCAGCCTTTTCCCACAGTAACAGCTTGTACTTCACAGGCAGAGCAGCATGCCTGCCATCCCAGTATTTGGGAGGCTGAGCTCTGTCTCCTGGGAAATAAAAGAAAAAAGGCTCGGCTTGTACCCAGGGAGTCCCAGGAGGAAGGATGCACACAGCTGACTCAGATCTGGGGGGGTCCCGTGACTACTATTGCTGTCGACGCATGCACCAGACATCACGTTCAACGCTGACTGCAGAACATGGCGCTGCTAAGTTTACACCAGTGAGACTCACTTTATATTTATTTATTATTTTGAGGTCTGGGAATCAAACACAGGCATACTGGGGGCTTGGGGGGACAGCAATCGGGGTCCCCTGGTTCAAACTCAGGGAAGCTCTACCACTGAACTACCTGCTACCTCCCCCAGCTTTTTAAATTTTTTACTTTGAGATAGGGTCTTATTAAGTTGTCTAAGCTGGCCTCAAACTTTCGACCCTCCTGCCTTGGCCACTCAGGAAGCTGGGTTATAGGGATCCAGCACCACGTGGGCTCTGGGCCATGTTCTGGGAGAAGCAGGCACAGCACAAACGCAGGTGCAGAGAGAAGGCACACAATGGGTCAGCGGGGCTGAGCAAGAGGATGAGCAGGCACCATGGGAGGCTCCAGTGGGCAGGGAGGGAGGAGGGCCAGGCGGCTGCAGAGCGCGCTGGGGCACTGTGTGCAGGTCACTGTCCGAAACAGGAGCACAGGGTCTGAGATAAAGGCGAGGGAAGAAAGAGCAGACCATCTACGTAATGAAAACCAGGAGAGGACGGCAGAGTGGAAAGAGTTCTGTGTAGAGAAAAAGGTGGGCAGATACCTGAGAATCCAGAGGCTGAAGGCCATGATGAGAAAGCTTTCTTCTTTATTCATAATTATTGGTTTATTGCTTTGACATGAATCTTCATAGGAAACATTTCCACTATGATTCAAAAGGAGGATTTCCCTGCACATACATTCGTCCTCTAATTTAGTATTTATGTCAAGTGACTTGCTTACAATTTGAAAATCACTATATAATAATTTTACAACTAAGTCTATACCACTGCCCATTTCTTTCTTAAGAAAGGAGCTAAATGAAAAGTCACAGACAGACCTGTCTCTGGTGATTCCACAACCCAGAGGCAAACTCTTCTGGTTGCTCACCCAGCGGCCCAGCTTCTCCATGTAGGAGTCCCAGAAGTGAAAGATCAGGATAGTTGTTATGGTTGCTGTTTTTAAACAGCACAGTGATTGGTTAATCTTGTCATGAAAAACATAAAGCCTGGGTGAGGTGTTTCACATCTGTAATCCCAGCTACTTGGGAGGCTGAGGCAGGACGATTGGAAGTTCCAGCTCAGCCTGGGCAACTTAGTGGGACTGTATCTCAAAATAAAATTTAAAAAGAGGGGCTGGCGCTATAAGTGGTGCAGTGGTGCAGTGCCTGCCTTGCAAGCACAAGGTCCTGAATTTGATACCTGGTACCAAAAAATAAATAAATAAAAAAGGTCTAGGGGATGTAGTTCAGTAGAGAAGTGCTTGCCTCATATACAAGAGGCCCCGGGTTCACACACAGAAATGCAAAATAAAATAATATAGAAAGTTACTTGAAACTAATAATCAAAAATTTTCTGGTCTTTGGAAAGATACCAGAAGTTAAACATTTGTTATGGTTCTGATTTTAAAACAATATACTCCTTTAAAAATCAAGCCATAAAACGTATTCTAAAGTGATGTTATAATCCATGGCACTCAGAATGGTGATTTAGGCAGGCAGCTGGGCTCAAAACATGCGAGCCTCATGCCTCAGCCTCAGAGGTTAAGGTCACAGGCGTGTGCTAACATGCCTGGCAAGGGAAGGCGTTTCCCTTGCTTGCCAGACGAGGTGACACATGCCTGTACCCGCACCAACTCCCCACAATGAATGCAACTGCTGTGCACTGCAAATGGGTGCCGACAGAAATGAGGGAGACAGAGGGCTTCCCTTGAGCAGCGCCTGGGCAGCTGGGGCTCACTGGAGTGTGACCTGCCTTGTGTAGCCTCCCGTCTGCTGCCACCTCCTGGCCTCTTACTGCTCCTGGGGTTTCTCTCCGAGGCCCACTGATGGCTGCAGGAGGTCTAAGAATGGGAGGAGCACATTCCGTGTCTGGATCGCTGCCGGCTCATTACTGGAGCTCCTCCTAACGGCTCACAGTGCCTGCATGGGAGCAGCACCGTGGAAATAGCAGAGATGGTTATTTTAATGTCTAGAATGGATCTTACTTGATGTCTTTTATTTACTATTACTTTGTGGTGGTGGGGATTGAACCCATGGTCCTTGCACTGAGCTACAGCTACATCTCCAGCCCTTTTTTATTCTGAGACAGGGTCTCACTAGGTCACCCAGGCTGGGCTCGAACTCATGACCCTCTTGCATCAGCCTCCCAGTGTACTGGCGTGCCGGGTATGTGCCACCATGTTGATGATGTCCTCTATTTTGAATATGAAAATGACCAAGTCACTCTGTTTACGTTTAAATACTAACCTGACAGTACTAATGTGAATGGAGTTCACAGTAACACAGATACACCTTGAGAAACGTTACTGCGATCGCTGCAGGCCTCTCGGGTGCTCTGCGAGCAGCTCTGGTGAGGCCATTATTCCGCCCTGGCCTGATGAGGACTGGAAGGTACCCGTCCTCACCCTTCTATCACGCCTACGGTTTTACTTCTTAGTCACTTCCCCCAAGTTAATAAAGCTGAGCGAGACGTTCTCAGCGTGACCCTCCCTGAGGATAGCTGACACTTCACAGGTTACCCCAACTCTTTCAACCACTTGAGGACGTTCGGTGCTATAAAGCAGGGGAAGGCAAACCTTTTCAGACAGTCGGTGCGAACACTTTATGCTTGTGGCTGTAAGATCTCATTCGCAACTAGCGATGCCGCCGGGGCGTGAGAAGCAGCCGCAGGGACCTATAAACATGCGTGTGTGCTGGGTCCCAACAGGATTCTATTTGTGGACACTGAAGTCAGATTTCATACATAACATATAACTTTCACATGTCACAAAATATTATTCTTTCATTTCTTTTCCAATCACTGAAAAATGTAAAAAGCTCTCTAGCTCAAAGGCTTCACAGACAGGCAGAGGCTGGGTCAATCTGTCCACTTTGGCGCTACAGCAAGAGGTGGCCTCTGCTCTTGAGGGAACTTCGGATTCAAGCGGGCCCTGCAACGTGTCCAGCTGGATCCCGCTCCCGCAGCAGTGTGGAGCACAGGGTAATGGGTCTTCTCAACTTATGACAATGGGGGGTGGGGGGACAGTAAGCTCGGGCACACACAGACCCTCAGCACCGCCGCTCCAGGGCCTGCCAACAGGCAGCAGCACTCAGAGGCCAGAGGCCTTAGAATCCAGCCCTGGGCCTCAGCTGCTTCCGGGAACTGTTCAGTCTCAGATGGCACTGGGAATAATGAGGCTGGCTCGAAGCCCCAATATCACCTTGTGCTAGTGTGGCTGCCTCGCCGAGACTGGGTGAATTCCGGGCATTCTCGGCTGCTGAGAAGGTAGGATCTGGGGTTTATGCCAATGCAGTACTCACAGCCTGCCCTCTGGATGTTGTTACAGCTTGTGATTTAAAACACCCTTACTTGGGCTGGGGATTTAGCTCAGTGGTTCCGCCGCCTGTCTTGCAAGCAGAAGGACCCGAGTTTGATCCCGGGTACCAAAAAAATAAATAAATAAATAAATAAAAATAAAATAAAATGCTCTTACTGTAGACCAGAAAGTACCTTACGAACCCTCAGGATCACAATGTCCTTACAAACTGCTCTTCTTTGGGTCTTTTTTTTTTTTTTTGGCTTTTTGAGACAGGGTCTCACTGTATAGTTCAGGCTGGCCTCAAACTCATGGTGATCCTCCTGCCTCCACCTCTGGGTATATCTTTCAAAGGACCTTAACCTGGCAGATGAACAGATAGCAATGTTTTCTCCTAGACACCTTTTTCAAACTCTTTAAAGGGAATCTACACCTTTCAAAAATTAATAAGCTTTGGGCCAGGGATTTAGCTCAGTGGTTCCAGTGCCTGCCTCACAAGCACAAGGCCCTGAGTTCGATCCCTGGCACCAAAAAAAAAAATAAATAAATAAACTTTACTTTTTCATTTTTAAAATTTTTGGGAGACAGATTATTGCTATGTAGTTCAGGGTCGCCTTGAATGCACTATTAGCCAGGCTGGCCTCAAACCTGTAGCAATTCTCCTGCCTCAGCCTCCTGTTGAGTATTTTTTAGTTTTAGGTTTACAGAATAACCGAGTAGATAAAACAAGAGTTCCTTACACCTACTCCATCTCTACCTTTACCCTAAACAGTTTCCTCTAGCAACATCTTGCATCAGTGTGGTAATTTGTTTTAATTAGCCAGGTGTGGTACACACCATAATTCCAGCATTCTGGGAGGCTGAGGCAGGAGGATCAAAAGTTTAAGTCCAGCCTGGCTAACTTAGTGACTTATCAGGATCCTGTCTCAAAATAAAAACATGAAAAGAGAGCTGGAAATGCAGCTCAATGCAAAAGCTCCAGGTTCAATTCTCAGTGCTGAAAACTGCTGTAATTAACCAATATTGAAACACCTGATTCATTCTTCGTATTTCCAAGTTCAGTAGATTCTGGGCTGGGGATGTAGCTCAGTGGCAGAGCACTTACCTAGCATGTGCGGGACCCTCAGTTCAATCTCCAGCACGACAAACACACAAAATCCTTTAACTGGAAAAACTGTATGTGTCCTTTTCAGAGTGACTTCTTTAACTAGCAATATGGATTCAAGGTTCTGCTATGTCTTTCAGTACTTTGATAATTTTCTGTTTTCTTGTAGTACTGGTATCGAACCCAGGGCCTCACATATACTAGGTAAGTGTTCTAACACTGAATTATAAGCCTTTTAAAATTTTATTCTGAGACAGGATCTCACTAAATTGCCCAGCCTAGGGTTGAACTTTTGATCCTCCTGTCTCAGCCTCCTGAGTAGCTGGGGTTACAGGCGGGTGCCACCATCCCAGCGACAACTAATTTTATCACTGAATAGTAGTACATTAAATGGGTGTAGCACAGTTTGCCTCTCCATTCACCTACTGAAGAGCACCTTGGTGGCTTCCAATTTTTGGCAACTAGGAATAAAGCAGCTACAAACATTCAGAGGCAGGATTCTGTGCAGAACCTAAGTTTTTACCTAATTGGCTGGGTACTTTTGGAGAATTCCTAGATTGCACAGTACTGTTTCACTTTGTAGGAAACTGCCAGCTGTCTTCCAACGCAGCTGTGCACCCTGTGCTCCCTCCAGCAACGGCGGTGAGTTTCCTACTGCTGAGTCCTCACTAGCACTTGGGGTTGTCTGGGTTTTGGATTTTAGCCATTCTTGTAGGTATGTAGTGGCATCTCGCTGTTGTTGTAAGCCAAAATCCCCTAACGGTGTGAGGCTAAGCACATTCTCACAGGCTTATCTGCCATCTGCATATCTTCTAGGGTGAGGTTTCCACTCGGACCTTTTGTTCACTTAAAAAATCAGGTTGTTTGTTGGCTTTTGAGTTCTTATGATCAGGATGCGCTCTGTAGAGTACAAGTCCCCAGCTGAATGGAACCACTATGTACCTTGGACACACGCTGGTACAGTAAAAGTGTCAGACTACAGAGCGCCTCACAGCCCCTGTGAGAACCCTGGCTGTTACTCTGAGTTGGGAACTTACGATTCTAACACGGTCACTGTGGCAACACCACTGAGGAAGGGGTTTGGGGGCAAGGACAGCAGGAAGGGGACGATTATGAGATACGACAGGACTCTGCCATAACTACATGGCAGGAGTGGCAGTGGAGAAAAGTGGTCATGCTCTAGAAATGCTCCGAGGGACAAGGAATAGGATTTGCTGATGGATGATGTAAGAAGCGGGGAAAGGCGCCAAAGATGACCATAGTTCTGGGTGACAGGACTGCCGCTTTCTCAGCAGGAGAGGAGGGCAGCCTGGTGGAAATGCATGGAGTCAGGAGTTTGGTTTGGGATATGCTGCAGTCCAGGGCTTTCTAGCACGGAAGGGGGTGTCAAACAGGCAGCTGGCTCTGCATGACCGGAGCTCAGTGAGTGCAGGCTGGAGGTGACAGTGCGGGGGTGGAAAACACAGCCCTGAGCTGTCTGAGGTCGCCGAAGCAGTGGCTCAGAGCAGAAAAATACAAGGGCTGAGACCTGGGGCGTCCCAACATTTGGAGGTTGGGAGATGCATTACTCAGCTTTCCATTCCTCTAACAAATTACAGAGATAAACAAGAGAAAGATTTATGAAGAGAAAAGGTTTATTTTGGCTCAGGTTTCAGGCCATGGTCCATTGGCTGTTACTCCTGGGCATAAGCAAGGCACCACAACACAGCGGGCTGTGTGTGACAGAAACACCGTCCAAGTCACAGCCCGGGCACCAAAAGAGAAAGAAGCCGGGCGCAGTGGTGAAGGCCTGTAATCCCAGCACTCAGAGGCTGAGGCAGAAAGATTGCCATGAGTTCAAGGCCAGGCTGAACTACAAAGTGAGACCCTGTTTTCAGACAGACAGAGACAGACAGACAGACACACACACACACACACACACACAGAGAGAGAGAGAGAGAGAGAGAGAGAGAGAGAGAGAGAGAGATCCTCTCTGAGATCTCCCAGTGACTTTAAATCTCACATTAGACCTTACAGATTCACAATCTCCCAACAGCACCAAGCTGAAGACCAAGGCTGTAACACTGTAACACAGGGGACATCTCTGATCTAAACCATGGCAGGATATTTTTTTTTTTTTTTTTGGTACTGGGGATCGAACTCAGGGCCTTGCATTTGTGCAGCAGGTGGCGAAACGACTGAGCTAAATCCCCACCCCAAGCAGGAGATTCTTTTAAAAAAAAGCAGTGGAGCTTGAGGAGGAAAATAAGGATGGACCACACCTGCTGCGCAAGCGAAAGGTCCTGAGTTCGATCTCCGGTACCACAAAAAAACAAAAACAACAGATGGAATGGTACCTGGAAGGCCAAGAAAGATGACATTTCAAGGACACATTTAAGAGACTGCTCCGATAACCGTGCTGGAATGGGCAGGCCGAGGAGGTGCATGCCGGATGGCAAGCCCTGGACTAGGAAGGGCGCTGCTGGCAAGCCTGACCGAGGGAAGAGTGAGAGTGGGAAGGAAACTCAAGTGTTACTGTGGAGGGAGCTTGGGGAATGGGACAGCGTCCAGAGGGGGACCTAACAGCAAGAGAACAGTTGTTGCCTTTTGTTTTGTTTTATTGGTACCAGGGATCAAACTCGGGACCTTACACTTGGCGAGGCAGGCGGTGGTGTTGTCTTTCATTTTATTCACTGCTTTTTTTCCCCAAAGGCCTATGTCACCATGCTCAGCTGTTTTTTGTTTTTTAAATGAGAACACGAGCTTGTAGATAGGAATGACCCACGTGAGACACACAGGAAACAACCGGAGAGAGAAGCTTTTAGCAACACAGTGAGGACAGACATGGCTCCTGGCTCATGTCCTGCAGTTATTGCCTACCTCATAACTGAAGTAAAAACAATCTTTCAGTTAGAGGTAGGGAAAACAACACACATTTTCCTTTTTTCACCGTCCAAGTTTGTGAGACCCCTCTAGGTTCTGCTGAATGAATGCCACCTGAGGCAGGGAATCCCCAGCACGAGGCAGCTTCCCCTACTTCAGACAGTCTTGGGAAACCTTTCCCACAGTCTCACAGTGTCAGCCCATGACCTCCTGACTTCCCTTCTGCCATTCAAATAACTCCGGTGAGAGCACTTTATTTTGCCAAAGTGGATGTGGGTGCAACATTGTAACCCAGCGATAGGAAAACACTTCATGCAGAAATTTTTCTCTTCCACAATCTGCAGCCTTCTGCCGGCCTGTAACTCGGCAATTAATGTGGCAACGGACTCACTGACAAGAAGGATCTTGGTGTCAATGCTCCTAACATTGCAAAAAAAGGACCACGAATTAGCACATCAGAAAGCATACTTACAAGAATATCTGTATTTTCAAAATAATTCCTCCAGTATGGTCTGATTTTCCTCTGTCCACCAATGTCCCATACATTCAGTTTAAAACCCTGTGATTGTACACTTTTGATGTTAAAACCCTGAAACAGACAAAGGCAAAAATACCAAGTTTTATTTATTTTTTTCTGGTAATTTTAATAGGGATGTGTGTGTTGTGTGTGTGTGTGGGGGGGATTAAACCCAGGGTCTTGCGGATGCTAAGTACACACTCTACCACGGAGCTACATCCCAGCCCCTAATAGCTATGTTTAAATTAATCCTGAAGCACTGGTTTGCCAGACGTACTACTTCTTTTGTGGTGCTGGAGATGGAACCCAGGGCCTTGTGCACACTGGGACAGTCCTCTGCCACCCAGCCTCAGAGGTGAGGCTGCTGATACTGAAAATGCACACTGTGACAGGGAAGAAAACATGTTTATACGAGCTTCTTTCATTCAGGATATAGTCAATGTTGGTAATGACAGGGCTAACATGTTTTTCTATGATGGAAAAAATATACAAGGGTTGGAGATGTAGCTCAGAGTACAGCACTTGCCTCGGATGAATGAGGCCCTGACCCTTGACACCACAAGGAAAAGAACTGTATCTATGGGCTGGGGATTTAGCTCAGTGGTTTCGCCGCCTGCTGCACAAGTGCAAGGACGTGAGTTCGATCCCTGGTACCAAAAAAACCCCCTGTATCTATATATAATATATATAAAATACAAATGTGCATCATACATGTGATTGGTACGTGAGAATGCCTGTGATCAACATAGGTCACATACCCTCATAAATCCATAGACTAATTTAACAGGACATTAACAGAACATTACATGGAACTAACAAAAGCTAAATCTGAAGACAACAAAAAAGAACAAATGCTAAGTTTATATTTTGTTGATTGTAACTGGGTTTTTTTGGTAGGGGTGATCCAACTCCGGTCCTTGCGCTTGTAAGGCAGGCAGCAGAACCACTGAGCTAAATCCTCAGCCCTGTTGAGATTGTAACTTTTAATTTTTGTTACTTAATGGTTGCTTTGCGGCTTTAGTATATATTCTCAAATGCTAATTTTTTTTTTTTTTTGAGACATGGGAGTGGCCTCAAATTTGTATCAGTGATCCTCCTGCCTCAGCCTTCCAGTGCTAGGATTACAGGCTTGAGCACCACGCCTGGGTTAAAATGCTAAGTCTGAAAAGAGACTAGAGCCAGATATAATGGTACATACCTATAAGCCCTGCAGGAGGACCACCCAGAGTTTGAGGTTAGCCTGGGCTACAGTGAGTTTAAGGCCAGCCTGAATGACACAGGAAGACCCTGTCTCAAAACATCTCCCTCCCCAAAAAAGGAAACCAGAAACAGTACCTCATTTCTGGAAAATAATACTAGCCCTAATGTGCTAGGGAAATAAAGTTCAGCAGTTCAAGTTTAAGTTTTAAGAGAGTATCAGAGTATGTAAAATAAAATTTGTGGAGGAGGTACAGTGTCAAATCATAATCACAAAAATTAAAATAATAAATAAAAAGACAAGGGCTACAAATCTGGAAGATTACTCTTCACAAGCATAGCTCAAAATAAAAGTCCTCACATGGATGAATCAGAAAGAGGGAGCTGAAGGAGGCACGCTGGAGGTGAGGGCTGGGCTGGGCTGGGCTGGGGCTTGAGCAGGCTCCAGCTGTGAGGTGGAGCCCTCATTACAGACAGTGACAGACAAACAGCAAACAAGCGGTGTTGGAAACTGAGTTGCAGTAGGTATCCCTGATGAACTTTTTAGGACAGTAACTCAAGGTGGAACTCTGTAAGCAAATCAGGATGGCCAGCTGGGAGTGAGCCTGGAGAGAAACAAATTAACAAGACCTTTGGGGCTCTGAGAGAAGGCACTTTATGAACAAGAACTAAAAAGCAAAACAAAAGAAAACAACAAGAAAACCTTATTACAAGAAAGAGAGGACCGGGGATTTAGCTCAGTGGTTCCAAGCACAAGGTCCCAAGTTCCATCTCCGGTACCAAAAAACCCCAAAAAACAAGAAAGATAAAGAGAAACAGGATTTAAAATTCCAATCAACAGTTTGCTACCGTAGGAGAGACATTTCCTCTAGGAGGAAGAGGCAGGAGGATTACAAATTCAAGCCCAGCCTGGGCAACTTAGTGAGACCCTGTCTAAGAATAAGAAAAACAGAGCTGGGGATGTAGCTCAGGGTGAAGCCGCGGGTTCCATCTCCGCTACCCACTCCCCTGGACATTTCTTCCAGAGCCAGTGGTGCGCAGGGCCTCTGCAGTGCCTGCATAGATACAAGCGTGTGCTGGCATCTTGCCCGCACTGGTCCAAGCAGAGTGGCGGGCATGGTGCATTGCTCCCCACACAGCTCCCCCGAGGAACAGTCACCAGGGGTGACTGGCATGATGCTCACTACTCTCTAAAACGCCAGGGACCCAGCAAGTGAGAAGTTTAAGAACTCTAAAGGGAAATGGCTTAAGCTTATGAAAAGCACCTCCATTGTGACTTGCTGAGAAAATGACTTTTTCTACACCCAACAGTACTAAGTATTGAACTCAATAATATAAAATCTTTTCTGGAATGAAGCAGGGAACAGATAGCAGTATCCTGGAGTTTGGCCATATATGTCAACTGCCTTAAATTTCTATAAGTCATCAGACCAAAGCAAAGCTAGCAAACTGCTGTAAGGAAATACTGTAATGAGTGGGTATAAGTGTTTAGAGAGATGTTACAGTGTTACATGTATAAAACACAGAAAGACGTTCATGACTCATTATTAAGTGAAAAGATGATATATATTCTGTATGAGCTATTTAAAAAAAACTTTAAATTACCCATTACACACAAATACATACATGCAAGCATAAGAAAAAAAAATACCTGAGGCAGTGTGTAGTGGTACAAGCCTGTAATCTCAGTATTAGGGAGGCTGAGGCAGGAGGATAGTTTGATCCCAGTCAGGGCAATTTAGCTATTTAGTGAGACCCTACACCCCTCCCACCACCAAAAAGCTAGGGATGCAGCTCAGTGTGAAGGCCCTGGGTTCAATCTGCAATACCAAAAAAACAGTAACAAAACCAACCTGAATGGATACATTTCTAAATGTTAACAGTGATTCTGTCTGGGAATTATTGGTGATTTCTAGTTTCTCAACTTTATTTTTTTACACTTTCTAAATTTACTATAATGAGCATCTATTACTTTTTCTAGTAAACAAAAATACAAAAGTTTTCTTCAAAAATAAATAGAAAGCCGGGCCTGGTGGTGCACACCTGTAATCCCACCACTTGGGAGGCTGAGGCAGGAGGATCACTGCAAGTTTGAGGTCAG
The DNA here is from genome assembly GCF_000247695.1 of Heterocephalus glaber. Next base: position 2,067,557 of record NW_004624831.1, read on the forward strand.
CCTAGGCTACATAGCAAGACAGTCTCAAAAAACCAGGAAAAAAAAAACACCCTACAATCCCAGTTGCTCAGAAGGCAGAGATAAGGAGGACTGCAAGTTTGAGGCCAGCTTGGACAATTTAGTAAAACCCTGCCTCAAGTTTTTTATATATATATTTTTTTCACTACTGGGGACTGAACCCAGGATCTTTGCACTGAGCTACATCCCTAGCCCTATTTTGTTTTTAAATTTTTAGACAAGGTCTCACTAAATTGCTAAATTGTATAGGTTAAGCTTGAATTTGTAGTCTTCCTGCCTCAGCCACCCAGAGTGCTGGGATTACAGATGTGCGCCATCACGCTTAGCTTCAAAATAAGATTTAAAGAAGGACCAGGCATGTAGCTCAGGGGCAGAGAATTTGCTTGGCATGTTCAGGTTTCTGGCTTCAATCTCCAGTACTGTGGGAAAGAAAAAAGCCTACTGAAGGCCTTCCAACCAAGACTCCATCTGGGGCACCGAATTGCCTTATCCTTTGCATTTTGCTTGTTGGCCTCAGGAAAGAAAAAGTGGATGAGGTTGGATTTTAAAAGATAGGTGAGGGCTGGGGATTTAGCTCAGTGGTTTCACTGCCTGCTGCGCAAGCGCAAGGACCCGAGTTCGATCCCAGGTACAAAATAAATAAATAAATAAAAGATAGGTGACTGGGCTGGGGACTTGGGTCAGTGGTGCTGCCACCTACCTTGAAAGCACAAGGTCCCGAGTTCGATCCCCAGTACAAAAAAAAAAAAAAAGATAGGTGATTGTTTTTAATTTTAAAATGATACATATCTGTATATATTAAGTCTGAGAAACACACTAAAATATTAACAGTTGTTCCCAGGAAACATTTTATTTTTTTCCAGGAAAAGTTTTAGTCTTTTCTTTTATACTTTGTCTGTAACTTCATAATCAGAGAAGATAAAGGTTTTTTTTTTTTTTTGGTGCCCAGGGGCTTGAGCATGTTAGTCAAGCACTCTACCACTGAGCTATACCCTTAGCCCTATTTTTAAAACGAATATATAGTTCTGGGGGTGTAGCTCAATGGTAGAGTGCTTGCCTAATGTGTGAGGCTGAGTTCAATCCCTAGCACTGAAAAAAAAAAAAAAAAGCTGATGTGAGGCTGTCACACCTCCATTTATTTATTTGGATTTTTGTTTTTAATTTTGGTACCGGGGATCAAACTCGGGACCTTGCACTTGTGAGGCAGGAGATGGCACCACTGAGCTAAGTCCCTGGCCCTTTATTTGGATTTTTGAGACAGGGTCTTGCCATGTAGTTGGGGCTAGTCTTGAACTCACTATGTAGCCCCTCCAAACTGCAACGATCCTCCAGCCTCAGCCTCCAATGTGCTGGGATTACAGGCGTGTGTTCCCATGTCCGGCTACCCCCACTTTTTTTTTTTTGGTACCGGGGATCAAACTTGGGACCTTGCACTTGCGCAGCAGGCAGTGAAACCACTGGGCTAAATCCCCAGCCCTACCCCCACTTTTATATTTAACTATGGTAGCTAATACAGGACATAAAAGTTACCATTTAACCATCTGAAAGTGTAGTTACTGGCATCAGTGTGTTGAGTATATTCACAGTGTGCCTCATTACAGAACTGCTTTCACCTTGCAAAACTGACCAGGCACCATCATGTACATGAAGTTCCCCAGGCCCCACCGGGCACCAGCAACTTCTTTCTGCCTCTGTGAATTTGGCTACTTTCAAAACACCCAGCTGACAACTCTTCACGTACACTGGAGCTCTGCTGTTTTGAGACTGCTGTCTGTTCTCAAACACAGAACCCGGCAGCACCCTGTCCTTCCTGCCGTTCCGCCTGTGGGGGTGCAGAGTCGGGACCGGGCAGCGCTCACCTGTGTGGGTGTGATGTGGCTGATGTCTTCAGAGGCGAGCTGCTTCAGCAGAGTGGTCTTGCCAGCATTATCCAAACCGAGGAGGAGGATTCTCACCTCCTGGTCCGGTGCACTCTTCAATTTGCGCAAGATGGAGAGTAAGCCCTTGAGCAACCATGGAAGACAGCACTTTTAGGCACATCAGAATGACTTCTCGAAAAAGCCCCAGGTTATGGAGACCTTCCTACTGCTGTCCAACTCTAATGCCGTGTATTCCACTTCTTCATTCCAAGTTTTAGCAGTTCGGCACTGCGGTAAATTCAGGGGGTTATAATAACGTGGCTTTAGGCTGGGCATGGTGGTGCACACCTGTAGTCCTAGCACTCAGGAGGCTGAGGCAGGAGGATCCCCATGAGTTCCAGGCCAGCCTGAGCTGCATACTGAGACCCTGTCTCAAAACAAAACCCAAATTGGGTGCAGTAGCTCAGCCCTATAATCCCAGCACTCAGGAGGCTGATAGAAGGGTTGCTTCAAGTACAAGGCCAGCCTGGGCTACATAGGAAGACCCTCGCTCAAAAACAAAAAACAGGGCCGGGGATTTAGCTCAGTGGTTTCACCGCCTGCCTCGCAAGCGGAAGGACCCAAGTTCGATTCCCGGTACCAAAAAAACCCCCAAAAACAAAAACAAAAAGCAAAGAAAACCTCCCCCCCAACAACTTGGCTTTCAAGAAGGATAAACTGGAGTCTTTTTAGGAAAATGGCGCACCTTGAGACCATGTTAAGTGAAATATATCAGACCCTTGAGCTTAAACATCCTATGGTTTCATCTGAAAAACTCAACATATACATAAAGAGCAAAATAAAAGATAACAGGAGGTAGGGAGCCAGATCAGATGGGAAAGGTATCAAGGGATGGGGAAGGGAGGAAGGGAGGGATAAAAACGGAAATGAGATGTGTTATGCATGTGTACCGACTCCACACAAGGAATGCAAACACTGTGCACTGCAAATATACACTAACAAAAAATTAATAACAACATGGCTTGCTCTTGCTCCTCCTGTTAAACTAGTCTAGAAATCACTACAAATCTGAAGTGTGAACTACTACCTCTATCTGTGCTTCTAAAGCCCTTCATATCTACTTGGACTAGAGTACTCATATCAGACTGGGTAACTCATTTTTGTATTTTGATTCTCTACTATGGTAAAGTTTCTTATGGGTAAGGATTATTGGTTTTGTACTCCACCCTGGCACTTATTAGATAAACACTAGATAATAAACTGGGCGTGGTAGCATATGCATGTAATCCCTATCCTCAGGAGGCTGAGGCAGGAGGATCACTATGAGTTTGATGCCAGCCTGGACTACATAGTGAGACTCTGTCTCAAAAAATCAAAACAACTGGATAATAGTTGTAGAATTAAGTAAAATTATCTGCCAAATTTAATGTAAGATTTTAAGGTGCTATGCCAAAAAACACAAAAAACTACATACATAGCTTGGAGCTAAGCTCTCTATTTAAGATTTTATTTCAGCCAGGTGTAGGGGTGCAAGCCTGTGATCCCAGTACTGGGGAGGCTGAAACAGGAAGACTGCTACAAGTTCAAGGCCACCCTGGGTTACACAGTAAGTTTAAGGACAGCCTGAACTACATGAGACCTGTCTCAAAAACAAAAAAACAAAACAAAACAAAAGGACTTTATTTCAGTTCCAGGGCCTCATGCATGATAAGTAAGTGTTCTACCACTGAGTCAAATCCCCAGTCCCAAAATTTTACTTGATAGTTTTGTTTTGTCCTGCAGTTGACAGTCTGGGTCTAATCGTCAGGCGTGGCTACAAGAATCAAGAACCCCAGGGCCGGGGATTTAGCTCAGTGGTTTTGTCACCTGCTGCGCAAGCGCAAGGACCCGAGTTCAATCCCTGGTCCTCCCCCCCGCCCCCCAAAATTCAAGCACAATGAAGACAGGGAATTTATTTGGGCCAGGGATTTAGCTCAGTGGTTTCGCCACCTGCTGCACTTGCGCAAGGACCCAAGTTCGATCCCCGGTACCAAAAAAAAAAAGACAAAATGCCTGACAAGAACTCCAGAGTTTAAAAGGCATATATTAAAAAAATTTTTTTAAAGCCATATTATAAGGTAATCTCCCAGCCAGAATAGAAATCCCTTCCATCTGCCTCTTAGAACTACATAAAATGGTTGCATTTGTTTTCTGCAGTGCACCAGGCCATAATTCAGAGCAGTCTGTTCACACGATCAAATAATACTTCTATGAAGTAATTCTCAAAAGCGGACCTTTGGATCATAACATGCAAACGCACATCATCAAGAGCTCCTCCCTCTTCCTCTTGTCTGCGTCCCCATCTACTCGGCTGGGGTGGGACCTGCACTGTCCTGGGAAGGACCACGTTAGCCTCTCTAGGTCTCAGGGTTTCCCGGCAATAAAACATAAGCTTTAGCCTAAGACAGAAAGGTAAATTTTATGGCAAAAGATTTAGGAGAGACCCAAAAGATTTGAAACAAATGAGACAGGGCAGGACTTTCTTTGATGCAATACTGGGCATCAAGCATGCTAGGCAAATGCTCTACCACTGAGCTACAGTCCCAGCCCTTCTTTATTTTTTATTTTGAGACAGGGTTTGGATAACTCACAGAGGCTGGCCTCCAACTAGAGATCCTCCTGCCTTAGCCAAGTATAAATGGGATTATAGGCATGTGCTAGTACTGCACACATTTCTTTTTTTGAGGGAAAACATATTTATTTATTTATTTGGCACCAGTGATCGAACTCAGGACCTTGTGCTTGCCAGGCAGGCGCTGTGCTGCTGAGTTACATCCTCAGCCCAGGTAAAACATATTTTTGCTTTTCTGGTTTTTTTTTTTTTTTTTTTTTTTT
>NW_004624831.1:2073262-2117002 GCF_000247695.1 Heterocephalus glaber
GAAAAAGGGGCCAGGAATTTAGCTCAGTGGTGCCAAGCCTGCCTCATAGTGCAAGGTCCTGAGTTAGATCCCTGGTACCAAAAAAAAAAAAAAAGAAAGAAAGAAAAAGAGTGAAGCAAAGCACAGATGAGAAAGAAATCATTCCAACTAAAACCTTATTAGCCTAATGGCATACTACAGAATACAGTACTTCTACATTTCTAGTGAATAATCTTCCTTCCTAGAAAACATTAATGTCAGATAATTGACCTTTAAGTGAAATTACACAGAAATGGAAAGGTCAGTTAGTATTCTTTCCCAACAAAATGACGTGTGGCATCTCCAGCATGGCCTAGGGAAGACAAGTCTGAAGGTAGTACATCAGACTAACCCAGCCCCCAGGGTAGGGATCACAGGATTATGGTGGTGTGCTAAGTCAGAAAGAGGATATTTTTAGAGGTCAGGGTTCTGTTGGTTTAAGTAAGGGGATTTGAGAGGATGGATGAAAGAGACCAGGTTGAATTTATTCTACACTTGTATGTGTACTATATGTGCCATGCTTTATTTAAGCGTCAATGAAGGGAGACAACCACTAGAAGTTTAAATTTATGGTGTGGCTGAATATGACAGTATAAAAACAATGAAATTAATTTTTAAAGTGTATTTTTGGGGCTGGGGATTTAGCTCAGTAGTTTTGCCGCCTGCTGCACAAGCACAAGGACCCAAGTTTGATCCCTGGTACCAAACAAACAAACAAACAAAGTGTATTTTTGGTCCAAATATCCAACCATTCAATTATCACTGAGACTCCTACTGTGCCCCAAGCACAACAGTGAGCAAGAGAGACATGAGCTCCACACAGGATTTACACTCCTGTGACACTGAATAAAGGCAGTAAGAACCAAGAACAGCAGCAAATTGTAGGTCTGTACAAGCAGCATGTGTGTGCACACATTACATGGACAGAAGAAGAGGGCTGACTCAGCCACAAGACCTGTAAACAAACTTCTATGAGCAAATCCTGAAAAGATGTGCTGTTAACTACAGACATTTTATCTGCCTCAAAATCAGCTTCAACTCTGCTCCAGGCAAAAGCCTGGCACGCTGACCGAAACAATGTCTACCAGGTAACTCAAGGGGCCTGCATGTTTGAGGGGAGAGGAAATGTGCCACTACATGGAAATACACATGGCTGGGGGAGCATCTGAGATTTCAAAATTACACTCTTGCGCCAGCGTCAGAAACAGATGCTCCATTAACTAGTTTAAATGAAACTAATCTTGCTTTCTTTTTGCCTCTTTATTTTTTCTGAGGCAAAGTCCAGGCTGACCTTGAACTCATTAAGTATATAGCCCAGGCTGGCCTCAAACTCACAGTGACCCTCTAGCCTCAACCTCCCAAGGGCAAGCATTACAGGCAGGCACCACCACACCTGGCCTCTTTAAACATTTTACTCCCTTCAAAGCTCTTAAAGGTAGAACCTCAGCTAAACTTTGTCTTCTCTCTCATCATCTTTCTACTAAATACAGTATTTTCTGAGGAATAAAATATGGTACCTGCTCAGAATGATACATAGTAGCTACTCAAAAGAGCAACTGTGTTTTCTTTCTTCTTATTGATTTTTTTTTTTTTTGGTACTGGAGATCGAATCCTGGTCCTTGGACTTGCCGGGCAGGTGGCGAAACCACTGAGCTAAATCCCTGGCCCATTTATTGATTTTTTTTTTTCTTTGGTACTGGGGATGGAACTCGGGACCTTGTGCTTGCAAAGCAGGTTTTGGAACCACTAAGCAAAATCCCTAATTTATTGATTTTTTTTTTTTTGAGACAGGGCCTCTACGTGGTTCAGGCCGGACTTGAACTCTCAGTGGTCCTCCTCTCTCAGCCTACTGAGTGCTGAGACTACATGCGTGCACAGTAGCTGTATTTCTTAACATTTTTTTTGCAGTTCTGGGGATCAAACCCTGGGTCCCACATCTGCCAAGGATATACTCCTACCAGTAAGCCATCCCCCCAGCTCCGTATTTCTTTTTTTAGTATTTTTTAAAATTACATTTTCACTACCATTTTCTAGTCAGAAAACAGAAATACTGTTGGGGAACAATCTTCAGATGCTAAAAAGCATATGCTTAGTAGCTACCACCAGCTTTACATGTGTACAAAGTACTCCAAAATAATTACTGAATTAAGTTATATATCAAATATTAGTGAGCAGTTAGTTATGTGCCAAAATTCTGTCATCTTTGTATTTTATCAAGGAATCGGTGTGACAAGGCAAGGGCAAAAAGAGCAAGCCCTAAATGTTCAGAGCTATCCATAATTTTTTTTTAGGATCTCAAATTTAGAAAAAAAATGTACTAGTCATAGCTGAAGTTTTTTTAAGACAAAGAAAAACCTGACATTCACTTCATTTGTACAGTTAACCATGGGGGCTCATGGGATACCAGATATGACACACTTAATCACACTACTGACTTCAAATTCAGTGTTCCACTTCCAGCTCTAAGAATAGCTCATACTTTTGGGGATGTGGGTAGTAGTTGGGAAACAAGATAAAGAATACAAAATAAAGGGCAGGGATTTAGCTCAGTGGTTTCACCACCTGCTGCGCAAGCACAAGAACCCAAATTCGATCCCTGGTTCAAAAAAAAAGAATCCAAAATAATTTGTCCTAATTTCTTATTGTTCAGGAAAAAAGAAAAAACAATTTTATCATTGAATATAACAGTTGTAAACAATGGTGTTGTACATACAATGTTCATTTGTTGTAAACACTGCCAGTTTGTACCTGGAGACATGAGCAGTGGTTAATTTGTTATACCCTGTAATTATAAATGAGGCAATCATGAAATTACACAGTCCACTTAATTGATAAACAAAACTGGGAAAAGTTAGCCAACTCTTACGCTCTCATCTGTAATGGCAAATCTCATTCTCTGTGGGTCTGACATGCCTTTTTCAATTCTAGCTATTTTTCTCTGTAAATATTTATGTTTGTATTCATTTGTAGAGATAAACTTAGCCTTTAAATGGACAGCTCATGTATAAACGATTAATTTTAAAAACTCTCGTAAAAATCTGTTTAGCCTGAGGTAAAAAAAACCCCTGCGAATGTAGCTAGTGTGAAATGTGACTGGCAACTACAGATCAAATAATTACACTTAACAATCTAAAGATGTAAAAATCAATTGAAAAACTTTGCAGGTCAAATTTTACTGATGGGGGGGACCCCCCCCCTTCTGTCTCTCAGACAGAAGCTATCTTTCCCTCAGTAAGTATTTCCAAATCTTAAAAATAAAATTTACTGATTGGATATCTGACCAAAGGTAATGTATTTTTTCCTCCTGGAGATCAAGTTTTTTCTTGCTTCATGAACCAACCGAAGTGGTTCAACATTTTTAAGTCAAAAAGGGACCAAGAGGGCCAGGGATGTAGCTCAGTGGTGCCGGGCCCTGCCTCGAAAGCGCAGGGTCTAGAGTTCGATCCCCGGTACCCCCCCCCCCCAAAAAGGATCAAGCGGTAGGGAGGGTGTCGAAGTAACTGGAACCGGCTCTTTGCAGCTGGCAGACCAACCAACCTGCTCCAAATGCTTTCAAGTCAATTTTTCCTTGACTAGCTCTAAAATTACTCAATTTCATTTTACTCCCTCCACTTAACTGTACACACAAAAAGTATGGAATTGAATGTCAGCATTCAAATCTGTTTTATAATTTGGGTAAACTTTGTGTTTGGAGGAGAAAAGGCTTGCCCCAAATTTATGCCCACTTTCCAGTTTTAATTCCTCATTCTTTTACATTTGTAGCCCTCCGACTGGAATTAAGACCTTTGGTCCTGGAGTGGTCACTCGCAAAAGGGGCTTGCAATAGGTTTTGAAAAAAACACTAGGGACTGAGCGGCCAACTCGTCTCTATCGACATAGATTAAGTAAGGAACGAAAATCGGTCATTATCTACAACCAGCCCTTCGAGAGTCGTCTGCAAATAAATTACTCGGCGCTGCAGAAGTGCAGGCGTCACGCACACAGCGCGGGAGAGATCGCCAGGCCCTGTCCCGGCGGCGGGCCGGGCACCGGGACCTGCTCCTTCCCTCCTCGCCGGGCGCCGGGCCACGCTCCCGGGACTGCCAGGGCGACCTCGGCTGGCCCGGCGTCCCGCCGCCTCCCGGGGAGACGCGCGCCCGCGAGCGGAGTCCGCTCTCCGAGCTCGTCCGCCTAGCCTCGGCCCGGGCCCGAGCCGCGAGGGGCCTGCGCCGCCAGCCCGCATGCCTGGGCCGCCGCCCGGCGGACCCCCAGCCCCGCGCTCTTCCCCAGGCCCGGACCGCCCCAGGCCCGGCGACACCGGGCAGAATCCGGCCGCAGGCTGAGCGTCAGCGCTTCCCCTCGGCTTGAGGGCAGGGCTCCAAGGGAGGGGGTGACCGGCAGGATCCAGAGGGGTCGGGGCGCCCACACTCACCATCCTCCCGCCGCGTTGCCCCTCCTCCTCCTCCTCCGCCGCCGCCGCCGCCGCCGCCGGCCTCCCCAGTTACCAGGGGCAACTGCTGCGGCACCGCCCCTGACGAGCCGAGGGGTGAGGCTGACGAGCCGAGGGGTGAGGCTTCCTCCCCGCGCTTTCCGAGGTGCGCAAGCGCGCTGGAGCACCTCCACTGCGCAGGCGCGCGCCAGAGCGGTGGGGGTGAGGCCTGGCGGACGGCTCGGCCGCGTGGCCGGCGGGAGCCTCGCGGCTGGTGACTGGCTGGCGGGAAGTTTGTGCGGCGGCCCAGCTGGCGGTGCTCTGCGTTCTGGCTCCCCGCGCACGCTGCCTTCGGTGCAGCTGTCTCGGGGCGTCCTTCCCGGGCCCAGGTAAGGGCCACCCTCCGATCCTACTCCCTGGAGGGCTGGACTCCCGGGGAAGCTGCAGCACGGCGCGGGCTGCGCGGCCGTCTGAGGAAGCCGCCTGGAGCTAGCGGCCCCGGGGACCCCTCCGCTCCCCTTGGCCCAGGGCGGGGCCGTGCTCGGCGGCGCCTGGGTCTTCGCAGCCGGTTTCGGGGTCCGTCCCGGGTCAGGGGTCCGTCCCGCCGGGAGCGGGAGGGGCGGGGTCTCCGTGGGAGGCCGAGGCAGTGAGGGCGGGGTGGGGGCCAGTTTGGAGCCCTCGGGGGACACAGGCCGAGGGTCGTCTGAGGGTTCGTGGCGGCGAGGCCACACTCTGCCCCTGTGGGGATCACTGTCTTCCTAGAGAAACGCTTCCCTTCACAACCCCAGAAATTGGCGGTAGCGAGCCAGAGTTAGGACTTGAACCGGCCTGTAAACCCTGGACACTCCTTACGACGTTGCTCCTAAACACTGCGGTCCAGGTGGGAGGAACGGAGTGTTTTATCTGTGATGGAAACCGAGAATTTTCTAAAAGCTGGTAAAGTCAGATCCTTGACGGGAGCACAGCTCAGAACTTGAGCGAGGGAGGAGGCGTAAGGTGAATGCGTAGCACGCACCCTGTAATCCGCCCATCTCGAGGAAGCTGGCTCTTCGGTGGGAAAGGCCAGGCACGTTGCTCTCTAGTTGTCTGGTGTCTGACTTCAGGGTTGCCTGGGAGTCAGGTGAGTGTCCAGGCATGTACCTGGGGCTGACTGGAGCTGACTCCACGTGCTCCTGTGTTGAGCTGTCTTCATTTCCCTCTGTTGTACCGATACTGATGTTTTGTATTGCCTTTTTTTTTTTTTTTTTGCAGTACTGGGGTTTGAACCCAAGGCCTTTGCACAGGGCTACATCTCCAGACCCTTTAGGATTTTTTTTTTTTATTTTGAGGTCTTGGTAAGTTTTCCAGGGTGAGCTTGAACTTTCTGTTCTCCTATCTTAGCCTCCTGGAGTGCTGGGAGTTCAAGCAGTGTGCTAGAAAATTTTTTTCCCCTTCTCTACCTGGAGTCACAAACAGGGACGCCTTGAGCACTTTTCCTCCTTATCAGAGAATACCATGAGAAAACCAAAGTATAAATAAACTGAAGGACAAAATAAAAGATAGCTAATAGGAAACAGGGGAATAGATCTTTTGGAAATGGGAAGGGATCCAAGAGATTGGTGGGGGGAGAAAGGGATGTAAAAAGAATTAAGATGTGTTCTGTACATGTACCAACTCCCTATGATGAATGTACTCATCATGTACTGGTAAAATTGTTTTTTAAAAGATGATACCTCAGAGGGACTGTGGAAACCTATTCCCTGAGCTTTGGTACTGTTTGCCAGAGAAAATCAATTCTCTCTGGGAAGGATGAGTATTATTTCAGGGGATATAGTAGTCTATTTCATTTTTTTCTTTCTTTCTCTTTTTTTTATGGTACCAGGGGATTGAACTCGGGTCCTTGCACTTGCGAGGCAGGTGGCGGAACCACTGAGCTAAATTCTCGGCCCAATTTTCTTCTTTCTCTTGCCCAGTCTTTCTTTCTTTTCTTTTTGGTGGTACTGGGTCTCAAACTCAGGGCCGCTCTACCACTGAACCACATTCTTGACCTTTTTTCTTTTTTGGGAGAGGGTCTTGCTGTGGAGTTCAGGCCGGGCTTGAAGTCACTGTGTAACCCAGGGCAGCCTGGAAGTTAGACTCACAGTGATCTTCCTGTCTCAGCTTCCCGGGTGCTAGGATTACAGGTGTGCACCACTGCACCTGGCTTCTTTTTCTTTTTTACTGGGAATCAAACTCAGGGCCTCACACTTGGCAGGTAGGTGCTGTACTGCTGAGCTACATCCCCATTCTGGCTTCTTTTTCCTTGTTAAAGAAGAAAGCCAATAGGCTGCAGTGGATAGAGGCCTGTCTCGGTGACTGCTGTTGGACTTTGAGGGCTGGATCTGTTTGTTCACCTTTTTGCCTGCTGCAGTGTTTACTACCAGCCATGCATGCCCTAGATGCTCAGCGAGTTTCCGTGACCTCTGAGTGTGAGACCTTTCCAGGCTTCGGTAGCCTGAGACTGGCTTCCGAATGACTTTGATCTGTGACAGTCTAATCCTGGGAAGGAGGCACCAGTCAGTCACTGGCTTGGCTTCCATGCCTGCCTTACTCCTAGTGGTGGAACAACCCTTCAGAAGCAGGGCTACCCTGTACATGATGGTGACCTTTTAGGGAGGACTAGGCTGACTGTGTGGGAGTATGGGGAGTGAAGGGGCCAGGCTTAAAGACCTGGTATGACTGGGTAGAGGTGAGGCAGCTCCATGGAAGAAAGCCCACCCTTCTGTAACTAAGATAGGCCTGGGTTTGGCTTAAAAGACAGACATCCTTGAAGCCAAGAGAACGCAAGAGTAAGTTGGAGCGCGTTTCAGTCAGGCCATGAGAGAGCATGTGCGAGACAAAGGAGGGAGCATTGCAGACCTGGTCCTGATACTCAGCAGTCAGGCCATGAGAGAGCATGTGCGAGACAAAGGAGGGAGCATTGCAGACCTGGTCCTGATACTCAGGTCAGGGGAAGCAGGCTATACAAAAACTGTGACAAGGAGGTGCCAGCTACCAAAGTCCAGCATGCTTCAAAGAAGGACAGGCTGCTGTGGGACTCAGGTACTGTGCCCTCTGGAAGACAGTGGGTATAGGAGGAAATGTTTCAGAGAAATAATTTAGATTGGCCTGCCTTGTGGCTTATATAACACGGACTGTGTGGTTTCTGTCCTGACCTCAGGAAGACAGGTTCTTGTGTAATTTAGCTGATTGCTCCGTCACTGTGGAAGTGCTTCCGTTGTGAGAGGCAGAGGTCCTCATAGTCTAAAGGGTGGAGAGAGCTATCAGAGAAGGGGTTCGAGTGTGTCCATGTTTGTCCCAGAGGTGGGGCCGGCATTTTGCCCAGATGCTCTCTCCAGAGCAGAGTGTGGGTCTCTGAGGCCCAGGCCGAGTGCGGCCTGCCTGCCTGCCAGCCAGACTCCCTTGACTTCTTGTAGCATCTGGCAGGTGAGCCTTTTCCTTGTTGAACTCTGCTCTGTTGGGACCCAGAGAGATGCCCTTGGTAGGAGGTCAAGGGGGTCAGGAGAGGTGACAGTCAGAGTTTTCGTGGTGGACACCTGCTGCCTGCCTCTGCCCAGCCCACACTTCATGTGGAGCCCCAGGGCCAGGCAGGGGTGCTGTGGTACCGTACTCGGGGTGTTCTCCTCTGCTCTGGTTCTTCCCTCTTAGAAATGACTGGCTCCAGCCCATCAACTTTGGGGGCTCCTTTTCTTGGTTTGCTTCTTAAATGTTTTGGTTTTTTAGGGTTAGTCCTCATTTTCCTCCATTTTCTGATCTATTTTCCCTAGAAATCTTTAGCTTACACCACCTTGATGCTGCTGATCAGTTTTTTACTTCTAGCCCAGACTTCTGTGCTGTTTTCCATGCCCGAATACTCACTGTCAAGAACCTGGACCTCTGAATAGCTAAATAGCTGAATGGTTTTGCTGGGCAGTAGGTTGACACTGATAAGCAAAATGAGGATACTCTGACTTTGCAGGTGAATATTTAAGTTAGTTAACAAAAGACAAATTGCCAGACATGGTAGCACGTGCCTGTAATCCCAACACTTGGGAGACTGAGCCAGGAGAATCACCGAGAGTTTGAGGCCAGCCTGGACTACAAAGCAAGACCCTGTCTCAAAAACAAATAACCGCAAATGATATAAGTAAATGGTATAGAAGCAAATGTGAAATTTATTTAAAAAAAAAAAAAAAAGATGAGTAGGCGTTATTTAATGAAAAGGAGAGGGAACAGCATTTGGAAAGACCTGAGACAGGAGTTACCGACTGCATTTAAGAAGGTCCCATGTGCCAAGTGCAGGGTGCACACCTGTAATCTCAGCTGCTTGGGGAGGCTGAGGCAGGAGGATCACAAGTCAAACCCAGCCTGGGCAACTTAGTGAGACTCTGTCTCAAAATAAAAAATAAAAAGGGCTGGGGAAGTAGCTCACACCCTGAGTCCAGTCCCCAGTACCACAGTAGTCCCCTGGCACTTGAAACCCACCACATGGAAGGTTAAAGTCATTGTGTTCTGTCTTAAAGCCTTTTGTTTTTGGTGGTGCAGGGATTCAGCCCAGGGTCTTGTGTGTGCCGGGCACGTGCTCTGCTGCTGACCTGCAACCTCAGCCCAAAGCCTGATTTTTTAATATCCTGCCTCACCACCTTACTGCAGTCCTGGTGTCTCTTTAAATACTTGTGATATGTACTGACCTTGGCTGGGCTGAACAAGACTCCCAGGAGTCCCTCCCATGTTCCCAGTTATCCTGGGCTGCAAGAGACCTTCCAGTTCTGCAGTCAAATGCTAAGCTAGGTGCTGCTGCACAGGTATTTTACAGATGTAATTAAAAGTCACTAATTGGTTAGCCTTAAATTAATCAAAAAGGAGATGATTGTATGTGGCATGACTTAATCAGACCCTTTTTAAGACTTCTTCATTTTATTTTTAAAATTTATTTATTTATTTTTTGGTACCGGGGATTGAACTCTGGTCCTTGCGCTTGCACAGCAGGTGATGAAACTACTGAGCTAAATCTCCGGGTCTTTATTTTAAAATTTGGAGACATGGTCTTGCTAGGTTGCCCAGGCTGGGCTTGAACTTTCGATCCTTCTGCCTCAGCCTCCCAGTGTCCTGGGATTATGGGTGCCTGCCACTGTGCCTGGCAGAGGGAACCTTTCTGCGGGACAAGTAGGCTCTCCTGAGCTGGAGGCTCCGGGCCATGCTGGACTGGGCTTGCTTTCTTTTCCAGGGTTGGCCCTGATGGACACAGCAATACCCCGTGCTCATGCTGAGCCTGCATAAAACTGTCCTCTTTAAAAGGCTTCTCCTTTTGGCCTCCTCTTGGGTATCTTGGTTCATCTGACTCCACCCTCTCATTTCCTGGGTGGTTGGGGTTCCCTCCCAGCTCCCCACCTATATCTGGGGAGGCCCCGACACACGGTTGTGCTTGTGATTGCACAGGATGTTTTCCTAACTGCGCATTGCTGTTTTCTCTCATTGTACAGTAACCTGTCGCTGCGTCTGACTTGGGGGCACCCTCATCCTTCCTCTGTCCCCAGAGTCTACAGCCTTGGGTGCGGGCATCATGGAGGGTGACCTGTCTGGCTTTAACATTGATACCCCCCGCTGGGACCAGCGCTCGTTCCTGGGGCGCCTGAAGCATTTCTTGAGCATCACAGACCCCCGGACCATCTTGCAGCCAGAGCAGGAGCTGGACTGGGCCAAGGCGATGGTGGAGCAGAGCAGGTGAGTGGTCAAGGCAGGGCCTGGAGGCACTAGGGGACCCCCCATAGGGTAAGCAGAAACAAAGTGAAGGTGCTCAGGAGGGCAGAGAAGGGGAGACATCTGCCTGTTGCCCTGTCCTGCAGGATGGGGGTCATGCCCCCAGGCACCCAAGTGGAGCAACTGCTGTATGCTAAGAAGCTGTATGACTCGGCCTTCCACCCCGACACTGGGGAGAAGATGAACATGATCGGGCGGATGTCCTTCCAGGTCCCCGGTGGCATGATCATCACAGGTTTCATGCTCCACTTCTACAGGTGCGCCCCGGGAGCCAGGCAGGGGTGTGGCTACCTGGGTCTGCTAGGTGGAGCCAGCCCCCCCGCCCCTGTCTGATCCTAGGGCCTCTTGTATACTAGGGAAGCACTTACCACTGACCCTCAGCCCCAGGGTGCCAGTTTAGGACAGCAGCGGTGGTGCTCTTGGCTGATCACTTACCAGAGAGCAGCACTGTGCTGATGTGTGTGTCCCTAACTGTCAGCAGCTTCCCTGTGGATACTGCACTAAGGACATTCGGTTCTACAGATGGGACTCTACAGGGGCTCAGTGATTTGTCCAGATTCACACAGTAAGGAAATATGGGTACCTGGATTGTAACAGAGGCAGTCCTCACTAGAACTCAACAAATAAACTATTCTAAGTCCCTCTCCCTTTTTTTTCCTGAAGGGGTGGCTTGAGACAGGATCTTACTATGTATTTCAGGCTAACCCTGAACTCACTATGGAGCCCAGGCTGGCCTCGAACTTGCAGTGATCCTCTGCCTCAGCCTCCCGAGTGCTGCAGTTACAGGTGTGCACCACCATGCCTGGCTTTAAGTTCCAGGCTGCCTATGATAGCACGTCCCTGTGATCCCAGCACTCAGGAGGCAGATGCAAGAGGATCGCCGTGAGTTCAGGACCTGCCTGGGTTTGGTTTTGTTTTGTTTTGGTACCAGGGGTTGAACTTGGGTCCTTGCGCTTACGAAGCAGGCAGCAAAACCACTGAGCTAAATCCCCGGCCCTAACTAAGAGTTCCTCTTTGTTTTGTTTTTTTGGTACCAGGGATCGAACTTGGGTCCTTGTGCTTGTGCAGCAGGCGGTGAAACCACTGAGCTAAATCCCTGGCCTGGGACCTGCCTGGGTTACATAGTGAGTTCAGGGTCATCCTGAACTACACATTGAGGCTCTGTCTCAAACACCCCCCCACCCCCTGGGCTTGCAGTGTATGTCAGTAATCCCAATACTTGGGAGGATGAGGCAGGAGGATCTTTAGTTCAAGGCTAGCTTGAGCTACACAGTGAGATCCTGTCTCAAAAAATAAAAAGTACTAATTACTTCACAGGGAATGTTGTTATTTTTATAATGTAATATCTAAGTTTTTTAAAAAGACCCTTTCTTTTCAGTTGGTTGGGAGAAATAAACTTTCTGTGTAGCCTGGATGTGACTTCTCCCCCCACCCACTCCCTCCCACTCATTCATTGTTCAGTTGTTGAGCCATGTGCCGGCAGCGTGAAGACTGTAGTCTCCGGCCCCAGAGAGCTCTATTGAGACCAGGAAGTCAGTGGTAGGTTGAGGAAAGACAGGGCAGTGGGAGCAGGGCTCATGGCGGGGCTGACTTTGTAGGCAGACAGTATTTGCTCCTCTGCTCCCCTGATGCCACAGTGCCTGATTTTTAGAGCCCCAAAGACAGAAGCCCTCAGTTTCCCTCTGTAAAACTAGTGTCCTGAGCCAGGACCCACCAAAATTGAAGGTATGGAGAGGCATGCCACTTTCTTGCTTTTCCTTGGATTCTTAAGAAAATCCACAATATCATAAAAAGGTTAAGATCCAAAAGCCAATCGGGCCAACTAGGGTGGGGCTGGCCATGACTGCCCACTCATCTTCCTGAGTGTGCAGTTGCTGTCCAGGAGGAAGGGATCTCAGCAGAGCAGCAGATTCTGCCCTGTGTGGGAGGAGACAGCTGCATATTCTGGGCAGAGGGCTCAGCCTGTCTGTACAAAGGCTGGGTACACAGCGGAGTGGGGAGCTCAGGGCAGTGCAGGTGAGCGTTGAGTGGGGAGCCCCAAACCTGCCCTCCCACCCTCTCCCGCCTCCTGACCTCCCCCACAGGACTGTGCCAGCGGTGATCTTCTGGCAGTGGGTGAACCAGTCCTTCAACGCCTTGGTCAACTACACCAACAGGAATGCGGCGTCCCCCACATCGGTCAGGTAGGAGACCTAAGCCCCGGCTGTTACTCCTCCCTGCATGGGGCCCACACTGGGCAGGTGGGTGAGTCACCCCTTTCCAGGGCTTGAATATTTTCTCTGGCTGACCAGGGGAACATCTTCTAGACCAATCCTAACTGTTCATGCATCCACTCACCCAGCTGTCTGTGAGTGCACTGTACGAGGTGGCATCTGACGAGCTGCGATGCCTTGTGAGCAAGGTCCCTGGGGAGCTGAAGGCCTTTACGGGAGATGAGCACATGATCTCAGATTAGGGTGGCCGCCTCTAAGGACTTGGCAGGGAGCCAGTACAGCTGTCAGCAGACAGGCTGGGCAGGAAGTCCTTTCTGTAGAGATGATGTTTCAGCTGAGGTCTGGGGGATACAGATGCAGCTGTGCCAGAGCACAGGGAGGCATTCGTGGGTCGTGGGGGCATCGCCATGCAGTTTGGCTGCCAAAGACTTGGGCATGTTAAAGTACCGAGAAAGGCCAAGCGGGCCAGCAGACTGGGGGCAGCATGAGCCTTTCTCTCAGTGTCTCAGCCTTCACTTACCCTCTCCTCCCTAGGCAGATGGCCTTCTCCTACCTCACAGCCACGACCACTGCAGTGGCCACTGCTGTGGGCATGAACATGTGGACAAAGGTGTGGTCTGGGGCAGCGGTGGGCATGGTGGCCACTGGGGGGCAGTAGAGTCCTAGGGAAAACAGCGGGGCTGTCCCCAGGTTTCCTTCTTGGGTTTTTGCTGGAGTCTGGGGTCCCCAGACTGAATGGATGTGTGGCAGTAATGAGGCCCCATTTTCTTTCTGCAGCCCCCTCCACTCCCATCTGAATGCTCCCGTTGTCCCCTGTCCCCAACAGAGAGCTCCTCCCTTGGTGTGCCGCTGGGTGCCCTTCGCTGCCGTGGCTGCTGCGAACTGTGTCAATATCCCAATGATGCGACAGCAGTGAGTAGAGGGCGACCTTCTCTCCTCCCATCGCAGCTTAACCAGGGAAGAGAGGAGCCCAAGGCAGTGGACAGGGCTTCTGGGCTGAGTCTCTGAAGGGTCCGTGAGGGCCGGCCACACCTGCGGGGTGAGGTGCTGTAAGGTCAGTCAGCATTCAAGTGCTGTAGGTGCACTTGCCCGTTTGGCGAAGGGAGAGGGAGTGTGGATCCATGGGCTTTTATACTAGATCCTGGTTTTTTTCTTGTTTTTTGAGACAGGGTCTTGCTATGT
The DNA here is from genome assembly GCF_000247695.1 of Heterocephalus glaber. The sequence goes on from NW_004624831.1 coordinate 2,086,841, forward strand.
AGTTCAGGCTGGCTTTGAACTCACTGTGTAGTCCATGCTGGCCTGGAATTAGAGCTGTGAATTCTGGCTGCCCCCGAAGGCCTAGGGATGTCATTCTAAGTGAATTTGGCAGAGCGAGCCACCTAAAGGTAAATAGAACCAAGGAACTTTGAGAGAAGCCAGGGGAGCAGACAGATGTTTTCCAGGCACTTACCTCTAATCTTTTCAGCAGAAAAAGAGGAGAAACTCTCATAGTTCTGTTTGACTTTTACTTACTTTTCTGTAGTGCTGGGGTGGAGCCCAGGGCCTTGAGCATGCTGGGGATCACTGAGCTGCCCCGGCTCAGGTGTGCAGACACTCCTCTGCCCGAGCCTTTGATGATGGAGTGTGTGTAGTGCTCCCCAGCAGCACCTGAGTGTAAATGATGCTGTGGAAGTATGAACTCATGTCTGAACTCGGGTTGGTGCCACTGTCATCGTCTATATCCACAAGCCGTGTTACCTGGAGGCCACTAGCAAAGGGAGATGGGCGTCCACAGCCCTTAGAGAAAGGGCTCCATGGAATAGCAGGCCTGCCCACTGCCAGGCTCTCTCCCAGCTGCTCGGTCTCAGCTTGTCAGGAGCTGGCCTGAGAAGAGCAGCCAGAGTAGCCCCTGTCTGGGAGAGGCCCCATGCCAGGTGCTGGACTAGGTGCTTGTCAGGCATTGTCCTGTGTGGTCCTCACCCCGTCCTCTGAAGGATTGTCCCCCTTCTGCAGATGAGGAGAACTGAGGCTTCAGAAAGGTTAAGGCCCATGCTCAGAGTCACATGCATGCTCTGCAGTTGTAGGACTCCCCTGAGGCAGTGCAGGCCCAGGGCCAGCTCCCCTAGCCTCTGCCCCAGATCACTTCTGAGGTGCCATTTACCGAGTGCAGAAGGAGGCGTCCCCGACCATGGTGTCCTGGTGCAAGTCCCTTGGGCTGTTACATGGCCTGGGTGGCTCCCAGCTCCCCTTTCTCAGACTCAGCAACTCCTGTCTCTGTCCAGGGAACTCATCCAGGGCATCTCTGTGAAGGACAAGAACCAGAATGAGGTTGGCCATTCCCAGGTGAGCAGGAACTTCTCTGAGGTGGTGGGAGGGAGCTGCTTCTCCCACCCCAACCCTCTCCTTAGTGCTCAGGGTATCCTGGGTGCTATTAAAGGGTTAAAAAGGCTTCTCCCTGACTCATCCTCATTCCACATCAGTTTTCCCTACATTTCTGTTGAGAACAGGCCTCTTATGTCTTTTTTTCACTATTGGAGATTGAACCCAGGCCTTGGCACTAAGCTATATCCCCAGACCTTTTTACTGTTTGTTCTTTTGTGTGTGTGTGTGGTGCTAGGCATTGTACCAAGGGCCTTAGTACTGAGCTACAGCCCTAGCCCTGTTTTTATTTTATATTTTGAGACAATGTCTTGTTAAGTTGGTCCACCTTGTGGTCCTCCTCCCTCAGCCTCTCAGAGTGCTGGAGTTGTTTTGAGACAGGGTCTCAGTAGGTCACAAAGTTACCCAGGCTGGGCTCGAACTTGTGCTCCTCCTGCCCCAGCTTCCCAGAGTGCTGGATTGCAGGTGTGCAGCACCACACTCAGCTTCTTACTTCTTTCTTCCACCATTTCTGGTTCTGAAGGTGACTCAGACTTGGCCATGACCTTGCCCCAGCCCTCTGGTGCAGCTCATTTGCACTGGATGAGCCCTTCCCGACCATTGCTCTTTTCTGCCCTCAGAGAGCTGCGGCCCTAGGCATCACCCAAGTGGTTATTTCCCGGATTGCCATGGCGGCTCCTGGCATGAGTAAGAGGGGGAAGCCCTCCCTTCCTGGGGACCCCAGAGCAGGGGCGGGGGCCAGCCTCCAGAGCCAAGGCGTCTCCAGCTGGTTTGCACGAAGGCTGCAAGCCCAGGAGAACTACACTAGTTCCCAGATCATCGATGAGGGCCAGGGATTTAGCTCAGTGGCCCTGCACCTGCCTCCCAAGTTCGTCCCCAGTACGGGGGGGTGGGGGTGGGGGGGTGGTTAGAGTAGTAGAAAATCTTAAGAATTCCTTATAATAAGCTTTCAGTGGGATTCCAGATCATCAGCTCATCAGAGATTGGGAGGAGAAGGTTATCTTCCTTCAAGTGATAGTCATTAACACCAGTACTGAGTGTGGGAGTACGGGCATTGGGCAGACAGTAGCAGAGACTGCCTGTCCTGATTTGCGTATCCCAGAGCAAGATGCAGTATGTGTTTGTGTGAACCTTCAAAGATGTTTTTAAATTTGAGTCAGCTTGGGCCTGGTGACACGGGTGCACCCTGAGAGGGCTGGGGTCGGCCGAGTCACCCAGGCCCTCGTCTGACTGCCCCAGGGATCCTGGGGAGTCCTGGGCCTCCCCTCACCATCTGCCCTGGTCTCTTTCAGTCTTGCTGCCGGTCATCATGGAAAGGCTGGAGAAACTAGACTTCATGAAGGTCAGCTGGGTTCCCTGTTACACCCTCCCGGGGCCTGACCCTCCCCTCCTGCCCTCCAGCCACCGCCCTGTCCTCCCACTCAAGTAGAATCCTGCAGGGGCTCTAGCGGCTGCTGCTTCAAGCTGGCTTGTCCTTGGCTGGGCAGGTGTGGATTCGCCTCAGGGTATCCGAGTCCCACATGGATCTCTGTTGCTTGTTTTTGTGCAGAAAGCCAAAGTGCTGCATGTGCCACTGCAGGTCACGCTGTGTGGATGCTTGTGAGTATGGGGCTCTGATGGCCTGGGGCGTAGGGGTGGGGCCCGAGGTCTGCCTGCTTGTGCTGCCCACTTCGGAGCTGTGCGCTCCCTCCCTTGGCTCAGGACACCCGAGGTCCATCAGGTGCTGTCCCTGTCCTCCTCAAGGGGGCCAGACTGGAGAGCTCTCTGCACACATCAAGCAGGAGCAGGTGTGTGGCACGGTGTCCTCCCAACCTCAGGCCTTGAGCACTTGTGGAGACAAGAGAGGCGAGGTGTAGCTGGGCCTGGGGCTGCCAAACATCCCACCCAGCACAGGCAGACACAGCTGAAGCAGCACCTTAGGAAGCCACTGTGCTCTGGCCATGGCCTAGCATCCCTTGTGATTTGTGGGCTGTATGCCTTCCCCTAGTGCAGCTGAGGTGCAGCGGCCTCTGAGTGGCTCCCTGTGCTCCCTGCCCTCCCCGGCCACACCCTGGTCTTCCTCGAGGCTGGGATGGACGTGTGCAGTGGGCAGAGGGATGGAGGGAGGTTGATTTTGTCCCCAAGCCAGGGAGGGTTTCCTGGTCCTTGGTGGAGAAGGCTGGATGGAGAGGCTGGGGGCTGTGGGAAGGCAGCCGGTGTGGGCAGCTCCTCTTTCTGCTGGGCCCTGGGACACGAGTGGGCAGGGCGAGGGGTAAGGGACCTCAGTGGTGGCTCAGTTTTCCCTCCTTACAGCCTCCTCTTCATGGTGCCAGTGGCGTGTGCACTCTTCCCACAGACATGGTATTGCTTCTTTGTTCCTGCTTCCTTTTATTGACTGCACTGCCACTGCTCCCCTGAGCCTCAGCAGAGGGATGGGACAGCAAGGGCAGCACTCTGGGCCCTTTCACCCTGGTAAATGGCAAACCAGCCAGATTTCCAAGGGGCAGAGAAGTTAGGAGGAGGAGTGAGGTTGCTCCTGTCGGGGAGCAAGGGCTGCCTAGAGATGGTGGGGACAAGAAGAGATCTCCTGGGCTGGGGATGTAGCGCAGTGGCACCTGCCTGCCTTGCAAGTGCAAGGTCCGGAGTTCTATCCCCGGTACTGAGAAGAAGAAAAAGCCATTTCCTGCTGGCGGGGTTTTGAGGAAGTCTCCTGGGCTGGACCTGGCCTTTACAGTTGAGTAAGGTACTGGTTCTGGCTTATGTTTCTCAGACGGCAGTGACTTAGACCTCTCCGCTCCCCTCGGGTGTCCTAGAAAGGGTGGGGAGGGGCGAAGGGACAGCGGAGAGGGAAAGGCATCAGGCCACCCTGCCAGCTGGCTGGCCTGGGAGCGGCTGTGCTGGGATATGTGCCAAGAGGGCTCCAGTTGCCCCTGCTGTGGCACTGGCTCAGGGTCAGCTGCTAGGCATCTGTGTCCTGAGCACCCTGCTCACGGTCTTGGGGAGAAGACAAGTTTTGGCCAAGGACTTGCACAGGGAAAAGGAAGCCTGCAGAGTAGAGGGGAGTGCTGGCAGGGGCCAGTCAGTGACAGACGCAGCACGGGGGTCAGGGGTCGGAGGGTTCCTTGGAGCTGAGCCTTGATCTGCCTTTCTGCGGGTACCTTGTTCTTTGCCTGGGCACCACACCCAGAACGCTTCCGCCCTCCATTCAGTGAGTTGCCTGTCTCCTGTCTGGAACGAGAGCTCCGGGACACTGTCAAGGCCAAGGTTGGAGAATCCTCACCCTACGTCTACTTCAACAAGGGTCTCTGAATGCCGATGGCGGCGAGGACCGGGCTGCCCACACCCTGCTCTGCTGTGTGCCCGGGCTCACATTCCTCCTTGCAGCATGGCTGAGCCAGGCGGGGCAGGCACCACTCACTTCCACCAACCACCTCCTTTCCCGGATTCCAGGGGATCATGGAAAAAGGGACCGAGACCACAATCTTCTCTCTGCCCCCGCCTTGGCCTTGGTGGGAAGCAGCTGCTGGTCCCTGTGGGCGGGCAGAGGGGGAGACAGTCAGCCGAGCGACAGTCAAGTCACTTGGAAGACGTAGGAAGCCTTTAGGGTTCTAGCCCAGCCAGGACAGGGTTAAGACCTAGGATGAGAGGAGCCTGCGTCCTCCCTTCTCCCAGTCCCAGCAGCGGGACCTTTACCCTGGCAGGCCAGCCTGACTCACAAGGGAGGAGGGGAGGGCAGGCTCCTGTTCCCGTCCTCTCCCAGTCAGTGCTTCCAGCCCCATCCACTGACATTGACTGTTCAGCCAGCTCTCTGGGAGGCTGAGGCAGGAGGATCACAAATTTGAGCCCAGCTTGGGCAATTTACTGAGACTTTCTCTCAAAAAAGGGCTGGGGGGCCAGGGATTTAGCTCATTGGTTCCAGCCCCTGCCTTGCAAGTGTAAGGTCCTTAGTTTGATCCCCAGTACCAAAAAAAAATATGGCTGGGGTTGTACCTCGGTGTAGTGGCCCTGGGTTCAATCCCCAGCACTGGGGAAAAAATCATGACTGGGTCCATTTTGGGGATCTTCTCTGTGATGATGGAAGCCTCCTCATTCCCTCACTGTGAGTGAGAAGGGTGGATGTAGGCACTGACTTCAAGGTCATGGGTGTAATCTGGCTGCCGCCCCTCCCCAGCCCCTTAGACACCGAAGAACCCCTGGGGTTTGCTGGCCGGGAGAGGGAAGGTCACCGCGGACACTTCCAGGAGAAAACCAGGGGACCAAGGACCCTTAGGGAGTGGCTTCCTCGTTGGAGGGTAGGACGCTCTGGAGCCTGGTCAGTGTGTGACTTGTGGAGGATACTGCTGCTCAGAGTTGTCACCAGGCTGGCAGAGTGCTTGAAAGAGCTCGAAGATCTGCAGACTGAGTAAGGAAGCCTGGATGGAGCACAGAACCTTGGCCGAGGCCTGTCAGGATGTCACAACTCCTTGAATTAGAGGCCGGGCATGGTGGCGCATGCCTGTAGTTCCCGCACTGGGGAGGCTGGGGCAGGAGAATTACCATGACTTTGAGGCCAGCCTGAACTGCACAGCAAGACCCTGTCTCAAAAAAATTTCTCTAAGGGCTGTGGGTTTAGCTCAGTGGTTTCGCCGCCTGCTGTGCAAGTGCAAGGACCCGAGTTTGATCCTGGGTACCAAAAAAAAAAAATTTCTCTAAGGGGGAAAGAGTCCCCCTGTCTGTGGGGTGCTCCAAATGTGTTCCAGAGTCGGACCCATGTCCTAGGGCTGGAGTTGGCCAGCCAGGGCACAGGAGGCCAAATTTGGGAGCTAAGAATAGCTTCACATCTCTAAAGGGTTACAGAAGAAAAGCCCCATGTGATGGTGCATAACCCATGAGTCTAGTACTCTGGCAGGCCAAAGCAAGGGAGGATCAAGAGTTTGAGCCTAGCCTGGGCAGCTTAGCCACTTAGGGAGACCCTCTTTGAGGCTGGGAATGTAGTTTAGTGCGCCCAAGTTTTCCAGGTGGACTCCACAGTACCTCAGAATCCTCCTGCCTCAGTTTCCCAGGGACCACACACAGGTGTTAACCACCACACCTGGTTTGTGGGGTGGCTGCTCTAGGGGAAAAGGTCTTGATGGCAAACACCTAGTCCCTCAATATTACCCAAGCGACTACACTTGTAATCTATTGGTTGATTATAGTTTTTACCCATGTTGTACCTACCCCTCGTGACTTAGCGCTACAAAACTTCCTTTGAGAAGTGGGCTCCTCATCCCACTTGGGACCCCTTCTGTCTCAGGAACTGTTCTTATTCCCCATTTCTATTCTCCAATAAATTTTCTACTCTTAACCTCTGTTCCTTAGAATTCATTCTTCAATTTCGGGGAGCATGAGCTTGGTGTGTCTGACATCTAGCAGGAAGGGAGTCACATTTATTTCTCCTGTGTCATTCCTGTATCGCTATAGTGACAGTATTCTGCAAGGGGGATGTCCCATGATGTTTGGCTCGGTCGTGTAGTGCTCTTGCTATGGTGTGTAGAAGTGTCAATGGCTAGAGTGATGATGATCAAAAGTAAAAACTATCAACTTACATCAAAAGCATTAATTGGAAAGTAGGATAGTACTGTGGGTTGCGGTCACATTCATGGTGATTTCAGTCTTTTTTTTGTTGTTTTTTGAAACTGTCTCGCTGTGTATTCCAGGCTGGTCTCCAACTCACAGTAATCCTGCCTCAGCCTTCCAGATGCTGGGATTGCAGGCGTGCATTTCCACGCCCATCTTTCAGAGTTGGTTTTGTAGGGCCAGAGGGTTTGAGGAGCAAGTTGGTTCCACGTGAGGCATCCTCAAGGCTTGAGGTTCATTTGGGTCCCAGGAGAAGACTTCATCATGTGGGGCAAACTTGGTTGTGTGAGGCGCTGCTGGAATCCAAGGTGCCCCCAGGTGGCTAAGGCAAGTAGCGACTTTGGAGCAGGTTTTCTCAGTCCTGAAGGATGAGCAGCTAAGGTATAGTTGGGGCTAGGAAACCTCGTTTTGGTGACTTCCAGGAAAGCACTCTTAAGTGAAACCATTCCTGTGTGCAGAGCTGAGGAGGGTTTGGTCCAGAGTTTGCTTCTAGTTGCCTGTTGGACATTTGTAAGCCCACATGAGGAGTCATAGTTTTAAGATTTTTTGAAGCAAAACATTTATTGGTACATTTTAGGTAATTTTTTTTTTTTTGGTACAGGGTGTCGAACTCGGGTCCTTCTGCTTGCAAGGCAGGCGGCAGAACCACTGAGCTAGATTCCTGGCAATTGGCAGCTATTCTTTTTTTTTTTTTTTGGTACTGAGGATCAAACTCAGGACCTTCCGCTTGTGAGGCAGGCAGTGGAACCACTGAGCTAAATCCCTGGCCAATTTTAGGTAATCTTAACAGTCACATTGATCCTAGGGAATTTGTACCTGTACATGATATATCTTACTTCTTTTCCCATCCCTTCCCCTCCCTTCAGCCCCGCTTCCCCTCCTTACAACAGCTTTGTTTCCATTTTTCCCTTTTCCTTTCCTTCCTTTCCCCCTCCTCCCTAGTTCCCCTTCCCATTTGAATATTTTCTTTTAATTTCATAATATTATACATTTTGGTCTTTATTTACGCTTTGCATTTCTCACATGAGAGAAACCGTGCAATATTTAAATGTGTTCAATTTATCTCACTTTAGAGTATGGTGGATCCATTTACCTAGAAGTGTCCCAAGTGTATCCTTTATGGCAGAGTAGTGTCAAGAGCCATTCTACATAATTTTGGAGAGAAAATCATTTCACAATTAAATTGTAATTAGGGCTGTCTGAGGCCTCAATGGTCCCATGATGTGATGCTCGAGGGCATGATCACAACAGCATGAGATCTAGTGGACTGGGCGTCACTGCCACCTCTGAGTCCTCTGATCCTATGAACCAGCCCCTAATCAGGGGCAAGGTCAGAGCATCTCGGAGTCTGCCTGGTCTGAGGCCGCCCACGTACTTAAAATTACTCGAGTCTGTTGTCTTTCTCTTTAGCCCTCGATGTCCCCCTTTCTAGGCAGTCAGAAGATTGATCGCCCTCCGATAGAGTGGCGCTCCATTATATATAAAAAAATCTTTATCCATTTGTCAGTTGTTGGGCATTTGGGCTGTTTCCAAGATTTAGCTGTTACAAACTGTGCCGCTATAAACATGGGTGTGCATAAATCACTGTGCTATGATGCTTTAAATTCTGTCAGGAAGATAGAAGGGGAATACCTGGGTCAAATGGAACCTCAATTTTATTTTTTTGAGGATCTCCGCATTGATTTCCACAGTGGTTGCGCTGGTCATTCAAGAAAAGCAAATTAAAACATCACTGGGCTGGGGATTTAGCTCAGTGGTTCCGAGACCTGCCTCGAAAGCACAAGGTCCAGAGTTCAATCCCCAGTACAAAACAAAACCCAAAACACAACACTGAGATTCCATCTCAGTCCAGAAGGAATGGCTGTTATCAAGACATCAACCAATGTTGGCAGGGCTGTGGGGAAAAAGGAACCCTCTCCACTGTTGGTGGGAGTATAAACTTTTTTTTTTTGTACTGGGAATTAAGAACTCAGGACCTTGGGCCAGGGATTTAGCTCAGTGGTTCCGGCACCTGCCTTGCAAGCACAAGGAGTTCAATCCCCGGTACCAAAAAAAAAAAAAAGAACTCAGGTCCTTGCACTTGTGAGGGACGCAGTGGCACCATTGAGCTAAATCCCTGGACCCTGGTTTTATTTTTTGTTTGTTTGTTTGGGGTTCTTTTGGTACCTGGGATCGAACTTGGGTCCTTGTGCTTTCGAGGCAGGCGGTGGAACAACTGAGCTAAATCCCTGGCCCCTGGTTTTATTTTTTGAGACAAGGTCTCAACTTGTAGTTCAGGCTGGCCTTCAACTCACTAGGGAGCCAGGCTGGCCAGGAACTCACAGAGATCCTCCTGCCTCAGCCTCTCGAGTGCAGGGAGGACAGGTGTGTGCCACCACACTGGCAGCAAAAACTACTTTTAAATGTGTTTGTAGCATGCTTTTTTTTTTCTTTTTTTTTTTTTTGAGACATAAGTGCAGGCTGGCCTTCAACTCACTAGGGAGCCAGGCTGGCCAGGAACTCACAGAGATCCTCCTGCCTCAGCCTCTCGAGTGCAGGGAGGACAGGTGTGTGCCACCACACTGGCAGCAAAAACTACTTTTAAATGTGTTTGTAGCATGCTTTTTTTTTTCTTTTTTTTTTTTTGAGACATAAGTGCAGGCTGGCCTTCAACTTTTTTGAACTCTTGAGGTCTTTTTGGAGGTAGGGCCATTAGAATTTTGTCCCCGAAATTTGAGGTGACAAAGGTCTATGACCTATTTGAAGATACTATCTAATAGGAATTCAAGTGGACTGAAGTTGCTGCTTGGGATACTTGAGACTGGAGGAGAGATCCTGTCAGTTGGGTTGTGCTTCAAGACAAAAGACATCAAAGACTTTTAGACTGCAGTTTTCTCTTTAGGACTTTTTTTTGGTACCGGGGATCGAACTCGGGTCCTTGTTGCTTGCGCAGCAGGCGGCGAAACCACTGAGCTAAATCCCCGGTCCTCTTTAGGACTTTTTGTTTACCTTCTGGCAATGACATTTTTCAACACCTTTTAGAATCATCATCCTTTTCTCTCTCTCTCTTTTTTTTTTTTTTTTTTGGCTCATCTGTGGAAATCTAATACTTCTGCCACACTGAAAATGGCTGAATCCCAAATGGCTTGTTCACTACATCTTCTGGATGGCTTTACCCAGTGATCCTAGTTACTTCCGCCACTCTCTGTGGGGTGAAACGTGTTTTACACCCAGTGCAGTAGCAGCACTCAAGATGGCCCAGCTTCCTCCTACTTTTCATTGGTTGAGAACCTGCGGCCGTTCTCTCGTTGGGCGGGACTTACTCTTGATTGACATCTATAGTGGTCAATACGCGAAGGGTAAGAGCCAATGAGGCTCTGGAACTGGAGACCGTTCCCCGCCTCTTCATGCCTGGGGCGGGGTGAGCGGAGCCGGAAGCGGGAGGGGAGAGAGAAACAGGAAAAGAAAGGAAGGAGGAAGAGGAAAGAAGAGAGGGAGGAGGACGAGGGTTGGCGGCGCCGTGACGGAGGAGCAGGAGCAGCGGGTGGGATGGAGAGGAGGAAGCTCCTGGGTGGCATGGCGCTCCTGCTCCTCCAGGCGCTGCCCAGCCCCCTGTCAGCCCGGGCTGAACCCCCACAGGTAAGGGGAGGGGCCGTCCGGGGTTGGCGGACCGGGGTCCTGAGGCCTGGCCGGAGAGCTCTGAGGTAGAGTTGTTGCCAAGCGTTGAGGAGTCCCGGGGAATCCTCGTGCCTGGCGTGGGCCGGAGCCCAGGGACGCCAGTGCTTAGCCGGGGACACCTGTGACGGGTCTGTGCCCGGCGAGCGCGGGGCCTTCGGGCGGCGGCGTGCGGGGCGCGGGGGGTGGAGTTGCGGGCCGGCGGCTCGCTGAGGAGGAGCAGGTGTCTGGGGCCGGGTGCTGGACCCGGGAGGCGACAGAACTGACCGCAGGGGAAGCGGCCTGAGAGCATGTTTATTTCAGGCTGGGCAAGGGGAAGTTCTGAGGGCATCCTTGCCCCATTTTGCGTGGTGTCAGGCACGGCACCCTGTGGCATGTGGTTGGAGGCAGGTGGGATGAGTGGATTGGGGATCCCTCACCCCCAGAGGAGCGATAAATAGCTCCTGTTGGGCGGGCTGGCCTGGGAGGCAAGTTATTTGCGGGTCTGAGCAGCGTAGGGCTTTGGAGCAAAGGGTGGTTGTGATGCCCGTGTGGGCAGCAAGGGGAGCACCTCAGCCTTTCTTGCTGGGCGCCTTGCTCTCTCTCCGGGCAGAGAAGCTTGCGTGTGCTGATCCGCTCTGGCTGGCGTTTCGAAAACCGAGTGGAGCCTCACCTGCCGTGCCAGGTTGGGTGGGTGACTGTAGGGAAATCACCCCTCTTCCCTTAATTTTGGCGAGGCTTTAGCAGCGTTTTCTTCCACTCCTGTCCCCTTCCTTGTCTTTTGCCGAAGGACAATCACTAACACAGACTAATACCACAATGGCAGCGTCTATACACTTAGCACTTGAACTTCGTATTGTGACCAAGGGCGTAAGGGGAGTGCCAGGAAAAAACAAACAAACAAAAAAACACTTCTTTTCCCTGGGGATGTAAAGAATGCCTTTTCACATACGCATCTCGTTTTTCCCATCAGTGTGCTCTATTTTAAAATATCGATTAATTTTTAAAGTGAGCTGACATTTACATAGCAAAATTAGCACTTTAACGTGAACAGTTCTTTGTTGTTTAGTACGTTCGCGGTGTTGTGTAACCAACTCTATCCAGTTCCAAAACATTTTCATCACTCCAAGGAAAACTGTCCTCATTAACCAGTTATTCCCTGTCCCTTCTTAACAGCCCCTAGCAGCCACCCATCTGGCTTCTGCCTCCAGATTTACCCATTTGTATATTTCATCCAAATAGGATGGAATTCTGCAGTATGTGATCTTTTGTGTTTGGGTTCTTAAGTGGTTTGGTTTTTGTTTTGTTGTTGTTGTTGTTGTTGTTTTTGGTAGTAGGATTGAAGCTAGGGCCTTTGTGCTACATCCCCAACTTTTTTTTTAATTTTGAGACAAAGGTCACACTAAGTTTTCAAGACTGGGCTTGAACTTGCACTCCTCCTGCTTCAGCCTCCAAGAATGCTGGAGGGCATGTGTCACCACAGCTGGCCTCAAGTGGTGTTTCAGGGTTCATTCAGGTAGGTGTCCAGTAGTCATTCCTTTTTTGGTTTTTTGGTACCGGCGATTGAACTTGGGTCCTTGCACTTGTGCAGCAGGCGGCGAAACCACTGAGCTAAATTCCTGGCCCAGTTCATTCCTTTTTGTGGCTGAATAATCTTCCACTGTAATGTATTTTGATTTTATTTTTTGTTACCGGGGATTGAACTCGGGACCTTGTGCTTTCGAGGCCGGCAGCGACAGCACTGAGCTAAACCCCTGGGCCCCCTTCCACTGTATGTATAAACCACACTTTATCTGTTGAAATATTAAATTTTTCCTCCTGTGGCTGCCGCACAAGCATAAAGTCCTGAGTTCAATCCCTGGTACCAAAAAAAAAAAAAATTTTTTTTCCCTCAATATATTTGTGTACATTTGAAATAATGTGAAAGAGATAGAGCTCATTCCCACCCATTATGACCTTTTGTGGGGCTGGGACCCTTCAGTTTTAACCTTTCTTGGGCTTCTGTTTTTTCCCAGTTAAAAATCATAAAGTGACAGGAGAAACAAATTTCCTTTGTCTACTGGAAAGGTTGTAAATCTCAGGACTGCTGAAGTTAAGAACTATAGGTACATGTCGGTTAGGCGTGGTGGCACATATCTGTAATCCCAGCACTTAGGCTGAGGCAGAAGGACACCTGCCTGTGACTTTTGAGGCCTGTTTATTCTGCATGGTGATCAAGCCCAGTACAAACTTAAACGTGGCGAGACCTTGTCTCCAAAAACAACCAACCGAAAAAGAAATATAGGTATTGGCAGAACAAAATGTAGAATGAACCTGCTTTTGCTTTGCCCATGTCCACTTTTGTGAGTATCTAGCAGGCCTGTGGGGGTGGGCTGGTCAGTGGTAGGAAGTGAGTCTACTCCAGGGAGGAGAAGGTTGGAGGGTTCTGAACAGGTCCTGGAGCTTGCTGGGAGGCAAGAAGTCGTGAAAGGGGAAGAAAGAGAATCAAGTTGTCTTTTATTAAGTCAGACATTAAATAGATTTGCAAAATGTGGGGGAAAAACAAGAAGAGAATCTTGTCACATTTCTGGTCCTCTAAAACTTATTTTGGGGACAGGATGGCTTTTGTACTTTGTTCTGTTTGGATGGGTGCCCACCCCGCCCGACAGCTGGGAGGTGTTCTGGTTGGTGCAGTGAGGAGAGAGCTCCGCCGTGAGCTGCCTGCTCCCCTTCCTAATCTCACCCTTTCGTACCCCATCCCCACCCTGCACCTTACCCTGCCCCTTTCTGTTCAGCACCACTGGAGACCTATAGTGAGGTTTGTGTTTTGATTTGTAACTTCAGACTGGAAGTTCAAATATAATTATCAACTCTTAATCTGTCAGTTAGGTGTGTTGAGGAGGCTCATAAGGAAACAAAATACAGAGCCCTTTTGGCATAGATGGACTTGGGTACTCACTGTCCTCACTGCAGCAGCGAGTCCTGCTCCCTCTGAATTGAGGAAGGCTCACTGCTCATTCTATGTGAAAAAGGTGTAGCACAGGCACCTTGCTGTGCTTCCCTCCCCTGAAGTGGATCTCCTGCCACATAGTCTTTTTTTACCAAAGCACGTGCTCTGAGGAGCTGCTCTTCTGTCCCAGCTCTACCATGGATCAGCTGTTCCTTCCCATGCAGCCCCAGGAAAAGCTCATCAGCCTGGCTCACCTCTGTGGTTAGGAACCTGGATTTAACTGTGATTCCTTGAGTCAGAATTCTTAAACAGGAAGGCTTTGGCATTTGTTTCCACTGTTTAAATTGTGATTGAGATAATATAGTTTCTTTGTAATAATGGCATTTAGATTCAAGCAGAATGTTTGTTAGTCCTGTTACTTCCAATAAAGTTTTAAACTGGCCGTGGTGTCAGAGGCCTATATAATCCCAGTGCTCTGGGAGACTGAGACAGGAAGGTTACACCTTCAAGCCAGAACTTGGGCAATTTGGTAATTTAATGAGAACCTTGCCTCAAAAAATAAACTGGGTGTCTTGGTTCACATTTGCAATCTGAGCACTCTGGGAAATTGAGGCGGGAATATTGAACATTGAGACCAGTGTGGATCAAGTAGTGATTTTTCTTTTTTCTCTTTCTTTTTTTGAGACAAGGTCTCACTGTGTAGCTCAGACTGGCCTTGAACTCACTCTGTAGCCCAGGCTGGTGCCACCATGCCTGGCTTCAGTGACTTTTTGAGACTGTCAAATAAATGTGGAATGAGGGCTGATGATTTGCTCAGTGGCACCACACCTGCCTGGCAAACACAAGGTTCTGAGTTTGATCCCTGGTACAAACCCCAGCGGGCCCCCGCCCCCAAATGTGGAAAGGGCTGAGGGTGTAGCTCAGTGTGAAGGCCCTGGGTTCAATCCCCAGTACCACAATGAATGGATGAATGAAATTTTCAAAAAATGAAGTTTTGGAAGCTGGGTGTGGTGGTGCACAAGTGTAATCCCAGCACTCAGGAGGCTGAGGCAAGGAGGATCTCTGTGAGTTCGGGGCCAGCTTGAAAGACCCTAAGATCCTGTCTCAAAAAAACAAACAAACAAAAAAGAAATTTTTAGTAGATATGCTTTTTTTTGCTTTTGTATTTTTAGAAATGCCCTTTTCTGGGGCCGGGCATTTAGCTCAGTTGGCACCACGCCTGCGTTGAAAGCGCAAAGTCCTGAGTTCAATCCCTGATACCAAAAAAAAAAATGTCTTTTCCAGTACAGTGACTTGGCCAGTTTGTGGACACGTCTCTACAGATGGGGTTCTTAACTTTCTTTTGCCAAGCTGAAAGTTTGAGCTGGTTGGAGCCTCATTCCTGCTGTCTTTCCCCAGCGTACTCCTCAGTTGTCTCCCACCCTGCAGGTCCGTCATCCTGGCTGGGAGGCTGGGAGCTCGGGAGCTCCACCCCACCCTCCTGAGATCCTCTGGATGGTCACTAGTCCTTGTGGAACGCTGCTGGGCTCCAACGCTTGTGGAGACCAGTGGCTTCACCTGCTTTCCTCAGTCCCCCTGGTGCCCCCATATGAGCATGTGAGTTTCTATAAATCCTCAGCAAATTCAGTAGAGTTCAAAGAAAGGCCAGGTACTGAAATGTGGCAGGCTACAACTGGGTCCTGGAACTGACCAGTGCCGGCGGGACCACCCCCACCCCCCCACCCCCGCTGAGCTCTTGGGAGGGCCGGTCACACACACACACACACACACACAGGCACACAGGCCCTTGTCATCCAGATGGTCAGTGCTGAAATGGACGCACTACATCCCCAGCTCGTTTTGTTTTTATTTTGAGACAGGGTCTCACTGTCACTGAATTACTCAGGCTGGACTAGAACTTGCCACCCTCCTGCCTCAGCCTCCCAGAGTGCTGGGATTACAGACGTGTGCCCTTCTTTTGACTGTCTTCTTTTGCTTAGCATAACGTTTCCCTGGTTTATCCATGTTATATACCCTGTAGCTGTACTTCATTCTTTTTTTCTGTTAGTTTTGACACAGGATCTCACTAGTTCAGCAACTGTCTGGGTTGCCCAGGCTGGTCTCAGCCTCCTTCATTCTTTTTTTTTTTTTTAAAACAGAATCTTGCTGTGTAGTTCAGGGTAGCCTCAAACTCTCAGCAGTCCTTCTGCCTCAGCCTCCTGAATGCTCTTTATTCCTTTTTTTAATGGTCAATTAATTTTCCATTGTATGAATATACCACATTTAACTTAACCATTCATCAATTAGTGGACATTTGGGCTATTTTCACTTCAGAGCTGTTTTGAATAATGCTGCTATCTATGAACTTTGGTATATAAGTTTTTGTGTAGACATGTTTTCAATTCTCTTGAGTATATACCTTGTGAGAATTGCTAGGTCCATATGATGACTTTATAGGTATCTTTTTAAGGAACTGAAAACTTTCCTGAAAGGTATGATGCTATCTAGCTAGCATCTGTCATCCATTTATATTACTAGAGATTGTACTGAGCCACATCCTCAGCCTTTATATTTAAAAAAAAAATGTTGGTGGTATCAATATTGAACCCAAGCACTTCATACTGAGCTACATTCCCAGACCTTCTTTGTTTTAAATTTGAGACAAGTTCGTGCTAAGTGTCTACACTGCCTCAGCCTCCCGGGGTGCTGGGACCACAGGCTCTGGCTTTTATATTGAGACAGGTTCTCACTAAATCACCAAGCAGCCCAGGCTGTGATTGAGCTTGCCATCCTTCTGCCTCAGCCTCCCAGAGTGCTAGGGTTACAGGCGTGAGCCAGCACGCCCAGCTCAATGTTTAACTATAATTAATTTAAATTAATAGCTACCTGTAGCTAATGACTATTTAATGGACAGTGCTGGTAGAACAGCTTTCGAGCGTGGAGGTTTGGTCTGATATCGTAGAAGCGTGTCGCTCTGGGGTTAGGCCACACAAGTTCCAAACCTGACCCTACACTTGGGCAAGTTACTAACCTCTTGCATCTCAGTTTTCTGTCTATAAAACAAGAATAATACTAGCACATGACTTACAGGATTGTCATGAAGGGAAAATATATATGTGAGCTCTTGGCATGTACTTAATAATTAGTCTAATAATAATTATCATTATTATTGGTGGTTCTCAGAGTACATTGTGGTTGATAAGTTAGTGTGAACTCCCAAACAATTCAGAAGCTCAGATCTGGGGGGTTTTGTATGTATTTTTTTTGTTGTTTTTTGTGGTACTTGGGATCAACCTTGTACTTGCCAGGCAGGCACCACACCGCTGAGCTACATCCTAGGCCCTTGTATGTATGTATTTTGTTTGTTTGTTTGTTTGTGTTTTTTGGTACTGGGGATTGAACTCAGGACCTTGTGCTTGCGAGGCAGGTGGTGGAACCATTGAGCTAAATCCCTGGCCCTGAATGTATTTTTGAGACAGGGTCTCACTGTGTAGCTCAGGCTGGCCTTGAACTCACTCTGTAGCCCAGGCTGGTCTGGAACTTGCAGGGATCCTCTCCCTCAGCCTCCCAAGTGCTGGTAGAACAGGCATGTATCACCATACCCAGTTCAAAATAAAAAATTTTAAAAAGGGGTTCAGGATATAGCATAATGTATAACCTGGTTCAGTCCCCTGTACCAAGACACCAAAACCACATTTTAGATGGGGCTGAATCTCAGCGCTGTAGCTCACTGTCCTCTGTGTTTTGTCAGCCAACATCAGACCCTTTGTGGTTTCCATTTAAGAACACAATTTGGTTTTACCCTGGTGTAAGCCTGATGCCCGGCTATTTTCCTTTCCCAGTGTCTCCGTGGTGCCACAGCCAGCTGGAACTGAGTCATATTCTTCAAACATTTTCCTTTCCTCTTTCCACATCTTGGCTCTATGCTCAGTTTTGCCCTCAGGAAGGCTGGTTTGTTCTGCTTGCTTAGCTTGTGGAAACTATTAGGTGTTTTCAAGGTCAGCCACAGGGGTGCCACACGTGCTGGGTTCAGGAGGCTCCACCTGGAGGGAGGCTGCCTCTCAGTGGGTCTTTAGCGCCTCAAGTTTTTTGTTTTTTGAGGTTACAGAGATAGAACTCAGGGCCTTGGAATTGTCAGGCAGGTGTGGTGCCACTGAGCTACCTCCCGGCCCTAGTGCCTCAAGTCTATGAATGCTGTGGTATCTTAGGTGGCTTTGGATTCAGAATTCCAGCTGCTGTGTGTATGGTACTGGGGTTGAACCCAGGGCCTTCACACTGAGCTACATCCCCAGTCCTTTTTCTGTTTTTTATTTTGAGACAGGATCACGCTAAATTGGCCCGTTAGGCTCAAACTTTTGATCCTCCTGCCTCAGCCTCCCAGAATGCTGAGATTATACATATGCCCCACTGTGCTTGGCTCCACTTGCTTGTTGAGTGCCTAGATAACCGTACCCTTGAGAAGGCCTCTCTCGCCTGTTTTCAGATCTTAGGACTAACACCGGAGAGGCCCTGTCAAGATCCAGACAACGCGGCGACTTGGGTTCCTTGCTCGCCCCAGTTGTGGACACTGGTGGGGCCCCCGGCACAAGGCTGACTGCACAGTGCACCTGTCCAGGGGTGGGCTCTTCCCCATGGACCATGCTTTGCTTTGCTGCTCCACTAAGGTGGCGCCAGGCCTGGCCTGGCCCCTGCATGGGATGTGGGGACAATAAGCAAAGAAACATAAATAAATCCAGAATTTTGCAACCCAGGAGGTCAAGAAAGGGGAAACAAATCCCACCCTATTGAATTCTGCAGCTTGTTGATACAATCTGGACTTTCCTAATGTGGGAACTAAAGTAGGTCACCCTCAGCCTTGATTGCCAGTCTTGCATGCAGTAGGGTTTTGGGACACTCCCTCCGCCTCCCTTATGTTCCCATAGCACTTTATTTATTTACTTTCCTTTTCTTTCCACATTTTCTTCTGTGGGAAAACAGAAGCTGTGTATCTTTTGCTCCTGGTGCTGTCATTATCACACTGCTAAGGCTGTTTTGACCCAAGATCTCAGGTGTTTTTGAGAAGTTAACTTAAACTTGGTTTGGAAGAGGTGAAAATAAATTTAAGATATTGCAAGAATATTTGTGTCTTAGAAGGGCGTGTCTTAGAATGAAGTTATAAAATATGCCCCTTTTGATTTTTAAGTGTTAGCAAGAGGGATCTTTTATGGTAACTCTTTTATTTTATACATTGTTTCAGATCAGAGTCTTGTGTTGATGGAGAAAATACTCAGGGTGTTCAGAATTCTACAAGCTGCTTTTTGATTTTCTATCTCCTAATTTCTCTTCTCATCTACAATTCCACCTGGCCCTTTGACCAGACACGGAAACAACAACAACAACAAAGTGCAACAAAAAATAACAGCTTGGATTATTGATCCGATTTGAATGTTTTTCTTGGTGGTCACGTGGGAGTGGCAGTTAGCATTTGGCTTTGTCACCAAGATGTGGGGATGGTGTAGCTCTGTGGGACGTGGCTGAGGAGTGGAGCAGTGTGACGAGTTCATCCTGCTTGGTCTTGTGCCTTGGCTGGTTGAAATTTGCACTTGGGTAGTTGAAGTATTCTCGGGATATTTTCGGAGGGTGGGCGGAAAACCTGCTGCAGTCTGATTTGGCACAGGGGCCACTGGGCCCATTTGCCTTCCTAGAGTCACCTTTTCTTTGAGCTTTAAGATAACTTTTACCTGCTTATATGAGAAACACATGCCCATGACAGTGGTCGATATTACAGGAATCCAAAAATGTTTGAAGTAAACATGAACGTTCTTGATTAAGTGTGTCTTTTTGGTGTTTTGCTGCCTATACTGCATTTACAATGGTATATTAATGTAATTCACGTATACAAGCAGTTCATATATATAAACAAAATTACTGGTGTGAGGAGGTTTTTGTTTTGTTTTTGATACAGGGTCTTGCTGTGTAGTTCAGGCAGGCCTTGAACCCGTGGTGATCTTCCTGTCTCACGCTCTCAAGTGCTGGGATTACAGGCGTGCTTCACCACACTTGGCTTTTTTTTTTTTTTTGGAACAAAAATGGGGCCAGGCATGCCTGTATTCCCAGCACTCTGGGATGCTGAAACATAAGGATTGCAAATTCAAGATTATCCTGGGCAACTTAGCAAGACTCTATCTCAAAATAAAAAGTAAGAAAAGGGTTAAGGAATGTAGCTTGGTGAGAAAGCTCCAGGCTCAATCTCCAGTACCAGAAAATGGAGCCGGGGATTGAGGGGGGAGGCTTGGATAATGTATATCATGTATTTTACAACATGGATTTTTTTTGGCCTGTATAATATATTAAGGGTTAATTTCCATATCTATCTATCTATCTATGTATATTATATGTTTTGGGTTTTTTTTGGTACCAGAGATCAAACTCGGGTCCTTGCACTTGCAAGGCAGGCGGCGGAACCACTGAGCCCATATGTGTTTGGTTTTTTTTTTGAGACAAGGTCTTGCTATGTGGTTCAGGCTGGCCTCAAACTCGCTATGTACCCCAGGCTGGGCTCAAAGTCATGGTGATCCTCCTGCCTCAGCCTCCTGAGTGCTGGGATCAAAGGTGTGCTCCACCATGCCTGGCTGTAGCGTCAGCCAGCACGCAGCTGAGGGCTCAGCTCTGCTCACTCCGTTTGCAGCCCTCTGTGAGGTCATTACATCTTTGTGTCTTCGTCCATGGCCATCTTGTGAGACTGTACTGTTCGAGGTGCTGCTTTGTACCATGGATGGCACACAGAGAAGGTTACACGTCTTAGATTTGCCTCTTCCTCGCCTGGTACTTAGAAGAGGAGGTAGGCTTGTGAACGAATTCCTGGCACATGAGGTGTGACATTTCTCTGCTGACTCAGGGCACCACAAGGAGTGAGAAGATCGTCCCACGAAAGCACAGCCCAGATGGTCTCTCTCTGGCCCGAGGAAGACTGCTCCGTGACCTTGGATGCAGAGCAGCCAGAGCTGCTTCTGGGAACTCAGCTGAGATACCTGTGGGCCACATTCCCTGTATCTTGCCCCAAGTTCACAGCACAAAGGCGAAAGATGAAATTGGATTTGGTGGAAACCATGAAGCCTCATTTTCCTGATGGAGCTCTCTTCTCATTACACCTGAGTGTTATTGCGTAGCTGATAGACCTGTATCTTTCCTTCTGTTCCTATTCCAATCCTTTTCCCGTAGTGCTGGCGATCGAATCCTGGGCCTTGTGCACCCTAGCCAAGTGGCAGTGCATGCTCTGCCACTGAGCTTCATTCCCAGCTCTTTCATTCCAATCTTTTAGGAGGCTTAGCTGAGCATGGTAGTGTTTGCCTGTAATCCCAGCACACAGGCGGCTGAGCCAGGAGGATCACTACAAGTTCAAGGCCAGCCTGAACTACTTGTCTCAAACAACAACAACAATGTATGGTCTCAAGGTGCATCCACTTAGCTAGAAATGTCTGAAGCTCATCCTTCTCCATGGCAGAGTAGTACTTCATTGTATAAAAAACCCCACATAGGGGGCTGGGGATCTAGCTCAGTGGTTTTGCCACCTGCTTCGCAAGCAGAAGGACCCGAGTTCAATCCCCGGTACAAAAAAAAAAAATTAGTTTCAGAATTCAAGTAAAAAAATACTAATTAAAAAAAAAAACAACCCACATCTTCTTTATCCACTTGTCAGTTGATGCACATTTGGGCTGTTTCCAAGATTTAGCTATTACAAATTGTGCTGCTATAAACATGGGTGTGCATATATCGCTGTGGTATGATGCTTTTAATTTTTTTTTTTGGTACCAGGGATCGAACTTGAGACCTTGCGCTTGCCAGGCAGGGAGTGGAACCACTGAGCTAAATCCCCGGCCCGATGCTTTTTTGGTACCGGGGATTGAACTCGGGTCCCTGGGCCCAGCCCAATGCTTTTAATTCTTTTGAAGAGATACCACAAAGGGGGATAGCTGGGTTGAATGGAATCTCAAGTTAATAAATTTTTTTTTTTTTTTTTGGTACCAGGGATGGAACTTGTGGCCTTGCGCTTACGAGGCAGGCGGCAGCACCACTGAGCTAAATCCCCGGCCCTTCAAGTTAATAAAATTTAAAGGTGTATTTCCGTGGTGGAGCGCTTGCCTACCATCTATAAGGCCCATAACCAGCTGTAATCCCAGCTACTAGGAAGGTTGAGACAGGAGGATCGCAAATTCAAACTCAGCCTGGGCAGTTCAAAAATTTAGTAGGGCCCTATCTTGAAAATAAAAAAGGGCTGGGGATGTGGCACAGTGCGAAGGCCTTGGGCTAAATTTAATCCCGGTACTAAAGTCAATAAAAATCCAGACGTCTGTGCCCGTGCTGTGCCTCGACAGCACCCCTTCTGCAGTGCTTCTGTTACCTCTCCGCGCCCCCCCCCACATACTCTGCAGTGCCTGGGTGTGTTTCTGTGTGTGCTTGTCTTTTCTCTAGAGCTGGGTAGCTAAGTAAATAAATCCTGTTGTTTAGGCTGCACATATACTGAAAATACAGATCCTCCAGAGCAAGACAGACTTGCCCAGTAGTATGCCTTTCTCGTTTCCAGCTGTATCCCCCACCCGGCATCTGAGGACCTTGTGCTCGAGTGGCTGGAAGTGACTCCAGATATCAGGTCACAGATGAGGAAGTGATGATTATAACTAATGTCAGGGCACTATCTCCACACGTGTCCAAGCACTGTGGGGCCACAGGCTCACTGCAGCACCGGCCGGCTCCCCTGACTTAGGTGCGCACCCTTGGATTAGCTAATGAACTCCACGAAGCTCATCTCAAGGTTTTGTCCCAGAATGTGAGGTGTCGTCATCTGTTGAAGCCCCCCTCTGACGTTACCTGAGGAGCAGCAGGCAGTGACCGCTCGGCACTGTGCCCAGCCTCTCCCTGAATACGCTGTGGCTGGGAAAGCAGCCTCACGCTTGTGTGGATGCCTTGCCGAAGGAACATTCCCGAAACTCCCAGAACCCTCATCCTCTCAGAGACCTGGAGAGCTGTTTGCTGTGTAGATATCTGCCTTGTCCAGCCCTGATGGATGAGCTCGAAGTTTTGGGTTCTGGCAGCAGAGCGGCCCTTTATGTTTGTGTTTTATGCTCTGCAGGTCTTTGTCTGGATTTGGAATTCAGCCCAAAACATGCCCCAGAATCATGACTTCAGGATCCTTTTATGGATGTGTAGCCTCGTGCTCATGACAGGAAGATGTCTCTGTTTAACTTTTATTGTGGCACACATACTGTTTTAGGTTTTGAGTTAATTCCCACCCGGGGACACGTGTGGAGATAGTGCCCTGACTTTAGTTATAATCATCACTTCCTCATCTGTGACCTGATATTTGGAGTCACATCCAGCCACTCAAGGTAACAGCTGGAGGGCGGGGGAATTTAGTTCTGTGGCACAAAAGAGCAAGGTCCTAAGTTGATACTTGGTACCAAAAACAACAACAACAAAAAACAAATAAATTGGGCTGGGGATTTAGATATCTAAGATAAAACTTATCTTTCTTGGGTTTGGGCACACTCTTTGAAATGCCTTAGAATTCTGGCTAATAGCTGAGTGTGGTGGCCTATGCCTAGCATCCCAGCTTCTGGGAGGCTGAGGCAGGAGGATTGCAAATTCAAGTCCCACTTGAGCAATTTAACCAGACCCTGTCTCAAGATAAAAAATGGGCTGGGAATGTAGCTTTGTGGGAATGTCTTTCTTATTTCTAGCTGTCTAGACAGGAGCTCCTGTCCTAGAAGCCTGGCAGTTCCTGCCCTGTTCTGACAACCCCCTCTTTCTCCAGGTTCCTTGATTGCAGAATAAGATGCCCTGGTCCCCCGTCACCAGTTGCCTCCAGTCTCAGTGGGCCCGATGCTGTGGGTGTAGGAACAGTTTCCAGGGCACCTGAGAGCCAAGGCCGATGAGGGGCTCCAGCCTGCCCTCTGTGGGGCTCTGCTCTGTGCTGAAACAGACGAGAACTGCGGCTCTCTGGGCATTTACCTAGTAGAGCTGCTCTCCCAAGTGCGCCTCGGGTCCTGACTCTACTCCAGAGCAGCACAGCCCCTGGAGTGAAAGTGGCAGTCTTTTTTCTTTTTTTGAGACAGGTCTTGCTATGTAGGCTGACCCTGAACTCACTGTGTAGCGTACGCTTGCAGCGATCTTTCTGCCTCAGCCTCCGGAGTGCTGGGATTACAGGTGTACACTGTCACTCTTGGCAGAAGTACCAGTCTTTATGCTCTGAAGCCTGGCATGGTGGAGCAAACCTGTAATCCCAGCACTCTGGGAGACTGGAGCAGAAGAACTGTAAATTCAAGCCCATCCTGGGCACCTTAGGGAGACCCTGTCTCAAAAAATAAAAAAGACAGGGCCAGGGATTTAGCTTAGTGGCACTGCGCCTCCTCACAAGCACAAGGTCCTGAGTTCGATCCCCTGTACCAAAAAAATAAAATAAAAATTAAGAAGACTAGGCATATGGCTCAGTGCTGGGTTCAATCCCCAGTGCCGAAAACAAAAACAAAAAGACAGCATCTAGAGCACTCTCCTGGGACCTGCATGTCTGCTCAGCACTCACCTGACCCTGAGTTTTGGGGTTGTCGCAGTAGTGATTTCTCTGACTCCTTCATCATCATAAAGGAAAGAAGCTTTAGAGCCACAGACTTCATTTGACTTCTCACACCCACTGCCAGCCGTGTGGCCTTGGTCAAGTTATGGGCTCCATATGCCCTGACTGCTGCAGCTGAGCCTACTCAGGGTGGCTGTGGCAGTGCGTAGGATGTTGGTCAGACGGAGTTCCGCAGATGTCCCTGGTCAGGGTTGGAAAATACTCTCCCCACCCCCATTCCAGAAGGTAAAGATTAGAAATGTATAGACTACCTAGAGAACTGTCAGAAAGTACTTAGGGGACGACAGCAGAAGAATGAGCTCCGTGAGCATGTGTGTTACAGCGGGTCTGGAGGGTACGTCAGAGTCTTACAGCTTCTCCGACCTGGGAAGAAAGCCTCAGACACTGCTTGGGGCCATAAACAGTGGTTAACGTGCAACATCCTAACATCACAGTCCTGCTTAATTCTAGCAGAGTGTGACTTTCTTTCTAAATTGCCAAATTTAGCATGAGTTTATGTAATGGCAGGCAGATGGTCAGAATTACCTGAAGATTTTGCCCTGACTTTGGTCCATCATGGTTGAGCCTGGATCAGTCATAAAAGCATCTTTTTTTTTCCCCATCAGGCTAGCAGAAGTGGCTAATGATCATCTTGCTTCCTAAATCCTACAGTGGAATACTTTTGTCTCTAGGTTGTGGTGATATTTCTAGGGCATGGCAGAAAGTGAACTCATCTTCATAGAAGTGATTGAATTTGCCTCAGCCCTAGACTTCAGTGAAGCTTCCTCAGCAACTGGTTTCAGTGAGAAATGGATAGGAGGAAGAAGCCGTAGTCAGCAGCCGTTTTTGTTGATGATGTGTTTATTGTACCAGTGGTTATGCTTTTAGGTTAAACAGTGTCCTGCACACACAATTTATAATCTCGTAAGAAGATAAAACCAGAAGGCTGACTAGAAAGACTGTCTCGAGTAGGTAGCACCATAAGAGGGTGATTCATTGGGAGCAGTCTGTGATGCGATTGTAATCATGGTGTTTTGAGTTTTTACACATTAAAACAATTTCAGTGGCATTGTTACAGTTCCATTTCTTCTGAGATCACCATTGATGAATATTGTTAAGAAACGGTTAATATTGTTAAGACCACTTCCATGGCCCATCAAAGCAGGGTCTTTGGAGTGCTTGGGTGTGGTGGTCCCCTCAGTGCAGAGAACCGAGCCCGGCACCCCAAGCCGTCCAGGAGTGCGGAAGGAATGTGTGGGCCTACTCTTTGGAGAGCTGCAGGTGCTGGTCTGTCCCGTTAGGGCAGTGCAGGTGGAGCTGTCCACGAGGGGCTGAGCACGTCTCTCTTCCAGTTTACTTGCCAAAGTGAAGAGTGCTGCACGTGTTTTCTGGCTACCAGGGGTGGCCAGGGAACTGAGAAAATCAGTGGAGGGGCTGGAAGAGCCTTCTCTGTGCAGCTGTGCCTGATGCTGGCCCCGTCTGGCTAGCATTTCGGCCTGTGTATGTGGGTCTGGGCTGGGCTGTCTGGCCCTGTATTGATCGTATCTTACCTGCTGAAGAAGGCTCCTGCGGGAGCCACTTCTCTCCACATGTCGGCCCTTTCCTCTTCCTCGGGGCACTGAGGCTGCAGTCTGTTCTTCTGGGAGCCTCGAGGAGGGGGCTGAGCTGGCTTGGCGCATTCATCTTCCTGTCAGGAAAGTCAGAGTGACCTCGACCATAGTGGTGACCCGCAGCAAGCACATTTGTGTGTCTGGCCAGATTCTAATGATCAGAAAGTACTCTCAGCACTGCACTTCGCTCCAAGCATTGTATACTGCTAATTTATTGTCTTAGGTGGGGGTATAGATACTAATTTGCCAGAGTCATTTCTGACTTACATGAGTCATGCCCAGGACAGTGCCACTGCCGAGCAGGCTGTTAATGAATTTCACTGAAAGAATATTACTGCAGAAAATGGAAATAAAGATGACCTGCACTTGCTTTGAGTCATGAAAAACAATTTTCAGTTGAAGAAGTTATTAGGGAAGTAACTTTGGATTTGTCAAGTTCCTCTGAAGACTGTCTTCCTTAAGAATCATTTCTGGGCTGGGGGTGTAGCTTACCGGAGCAGTGTATGTTTAACATGTACAAGGCCCTGAGTTCAAGCCCCAGCGCACGTGTTCCTGCTAATCCACATCCAGATGGGGACCTTTAGTCCTCCGCTTGTGTTGTCTCTGGTGTGGGGCTGGGGCCTGGGAGGGCTGCCATGACCTGCTGTTGGGTGGAGGGGCCCAGAGGAGAGTCCAGCTCTTACCCGCAAGGCCAGGCCACCCCACCAGCCCCGGGCCTTTGCGTCTCGGCTTAAGCTTGCTGTCAGAGAAACTCTTCTCTGTGAACTGAACTTAGCAAAGAAAGTGCAACAAACCTAAGGGGGTGAACCTTTCCAAAGCTGGAGTCGGTTTAAATATAGCTGATCTGCTTTCCTGGCAGCTTGGAAGCTGCAGTGGGACTTGTTGTACCTTTTGTAAGACAAGTGAGGGAAGAAGCTGGTGCCTGTTCCTGCAAGTTTGTTTACGAAATACAAACTCTCCTATGGCTTGAGGGCTGGAGAGGCCAGCGCCCTGAGGGAGCCAGGCCACCCTAGGGGAAGAGGTCTCTCCAGGCCTCTGCAGATGCTTCTTTTGCTAGAGAAGGTGGGGACAGCCAGACTTATTGTGCTGTTGTGCACTCTGGCCCAGGGTGGGAAAGTTTCTGTGAAACTGACAGTCACTGGGCCTGGTTTTCTTTCCCAAGGAAGAGAAGCAGCAGCTCGGAGCTATGGCATCAGTCCTCATTCACCAAAGTACAGTTCTTTTCGGCTCCTAGACTTGTTTCCTGCCTAGAGCCTGCTGGTGGAGCGGGCCCAGTCTGGTGGCGGGGTGTATTTGCAGCACATCCTCCTCAGTGTCCCCAGCAGCTGCCTACAGCTTTCTCTGCTGTGCCTGAAATGAACTGATGTCATTTCCCCTTGGCAGACAGCTTGGGCTGCGCTGCGTCTGAGATGTGTCATGAGAAGGTGGGGCGGGTGGGAGCCAGGCAGCGATCAGTGAGGAGAGCTCAGCCCCGGGACTCTGTTTACTTTCTCTTCCCTGCCTGGGAGGGCGGTTAAGTGGACACGCCGAGCACGGAGCCCACCAGGGGCCGTGCTCATCCCAGACGGTCACTGTTAAGAGCCCTCTGTTCCAAACGCAGTAGTGTGGATGATGCTCCTGCAGGATGCCTTTCCTTTTGGGTCTTAGACAGGTAATTGCACTGTTCTGTGTGGATGGGCTGGGGCAGGGGAGGAGGGTGGGAGCTGTTTACTGTATGACTGCCTTGGTGGAAGGAAGGTTCTAGAACATGTCTGTCGGTCTTGACAGGCCAGCTCCCCACAGAAGTCTCCAGCCTTCCCTCCTTGCTCGCTGGTTGCTCCTGACCCCCAGAGCCGCTGTGTTCTTAACTCCCTGTGTTCCTTAGGGTCGAACTGGGCCTGCCCAGGTCTGATTTTCCCATTTGGCACTATAAACCCACTTGTGGAGCTTTACGGGAGAAAATGCTGAAAGGTGAGGCCGGAGGTGGGAAGAGCAGTGAGAGCCTTGCCCAGAGTCCTCTCCTCCTGCCACATTTTGATTGGGAGAGTTAGCGAGACCCCTTCAGTCTGCGGTTCTGAGGGCCTGGGTGGGGGCGGAGTGGGGGCTTTGCTCTGTAAGGGCAGGGCCGAGGGCTTTCTTCCACGCATGGGATCCCAGCAGTGTGACTCAGGGACTTCCTGATGCCTCGGGGCTGGGCCGTGGAATTGGCCCCACTGACCGATGGGGTCCCTGTGGGAGACTCAATCGCTCAATGAGCACCGGCCCTTCAAGGTCGGGGCACTAACTTACAGCTGGTGACCCATCCTGGAAGGAGAGAACAGTAGCAGGGGCCCGACCAACTGCTGTCCGAGAACACAGCTGTTGCCAACTATTTGTTCCAGGGCTCCTGAGAGCCAGCACCCCCACCCCTGGCCCAAGAGGCCCGTCTGTATTGGAATGTGGAGCTGGAACCAGCAGTGGGGCTGCAGGACGGTGCACACACCCCCTGCTGCCTGTCCAGGGTGAGGAGAGCCACCCTGAGCCCAGACCAAAAGCCAAGGAGGGGCAGCCGGTCTGCTCCCTCAGGGGGAAGGTGCTAGATGAGCTCATCTTTGGATTGCCTGATGTTCTTTTTTAAAAAATTTTTTGTTGTTTGCTTTTTGGTACCGGGGATCGAACTCAGGACCTTGTGGTTGCGAGGCAGATGGTGGCACCACTGAGCTAAATCCCCGGCCCTGCCTGATGTTCTTTTAAAAGCAAGTTTCTCTGAATCTTCAGAGCGTGCCTTTGAGGCAGCGGAATGGCAGCCCCATTTTGAGCACCCCTTGGCCCCTCAAGGAAAGCTATCTTTCATGGTGGGCCATGGGCAGGAAGGAGAGGGGACCATGATGGGGGAGGGGGGGATCTGCACTCAGACCCTAGCTCAGGAGTCAGATGTGCTACACTGGCTACCCTTGCGCCATGAGGTCCCCACGCTTCCTCATTTTGGAAATGTAGATTATAGCACTTTCTTGCAAAGGATTTCAGGAAAGATGGAGTGTAAAACATGAACATCTTTTCTGGCAGAGTGTAGGCCCTTGGTAAACACTTAATTTTGGTTTGTATTTGCTCATTCCTGAGGGGCACAGGCCGCTGGGAACTATGGAGCCGTCCCTTCACAAAGGTGTGGGTGAGGTGGGCTGCTGCCCCAGGGTGTCTGTCTCTCCCTGTGACCTAGGGTTGGGAGGCTGCCTCTTACTGCACCAAGGTGCCATTCACCTTCTAGACCGAGGTGGCCTTGGAGAAGGTGGCCTGTGACCCAGAGCCCCACGTCCCCTCAAGCCAGGAGTGATGGCACACACCTGGACTCAGCACTCTGGGAGCCTGAGGCAGGAGCATCACAAGTTCAAGATCAAAGGGGAATTTAGAAACTCAGGGAGAACCTGTCTCAAAAAATTAAAAAAGGGCTGAGGGTAGCTCAGTTCTGGGTTCAATCCCCAGTACTGTAAAGATGAGCTAAGTGCGGCTTTGGGTGGGCTCCAGTCCAGGCAGAGTGCAGCGTTGGGATGGTTGTCATGGAGGCTCAGTGCACCAGCACCAGCACCAGCTGCGTCCTGAGGCTGCTTTCTCAGCCCTTTCCTGGCCCATGTCGAACCCCACGGCCTCTTGAAGGCCCTTCCAACCCTCTGAGTCTGTGACTGAAGGCTTGCCTGCATGAGCTTTTGTATTCTCGGTGGTACCATTTTGAATTCTTCCAGGATTTCTTTGTCTAATGGTGTAACTATTGAAGCCAGTCTTAAAGATTACTTTGTGATAATTCTGTTTTAATAGAATCACACACACACAATATAGACAAAGTCATTTTTTTTTTTTGGTACCGGGGATCGAACTTGGGACCTTCCACTTGCAAGGCAGGTGGCAGAACCACTGAGCTAAATCCCCGCGCACCGCCCCCCCCCACACAATGTAAATATGGCCTTCTCATTTATTTTTTTCTTCCTACTCTGTGACAACTCTGTCTTGTCAACCTTGTCACAGAGGTGTAGGCAGAGACTTACAGAAGTTAAGCCATTTGCCCAAGGTTTCTCGGTTAGCTAGAGAAATTTTATTTTGTTCTTAATTTTAACCACTTAACAGTTTACCCAGAGCATCACTCAGGCAGTGAGTGGGTTGTGTACTGACTGTCCTGGGCGTTGCTCTGGCAGGTGTCATTACAACCAGACAATTCTTGTATTGAATAAATTTGATAAAATTGTCATTTTTATATCTCTTGTTATATTATCTTATAAAAATTAATGAAAAATATGCAATTTTTGGTCATCCTGTATTTAAATAATTGGATTGGCAAGTGGCTAAACCTGGGTCTTTTCCAGGTTCTGGATTTTTCTCCTTACTTTGATGACATTTCCAGGGTCTGAGGACGGAACAGGACCGCTCCATGGCTCTAGGTGAGGCATACTCATTTCTAACCTGCCCAGGTGGAGGATGAGACACTGCTTGCTGTCCATGCTTCCATTGTATTTGCTCTGTGGAAGTCTGTCACACTCCCAGCGTCTGCTGAGTGGTGGCCACACAGAGACTTTGACCGTTTAATGAGCATGGCCTGGCACAGTGGATGCAGAGACGCAAGGTCTTTATTTCCAAGGAGAGTGTGCTCAAATGCTTTCGTCAAAATCATAAAAATCACCCAGGAGTGGAGCTAATTACATTAAAATATAGATTCTGTAGTTCTGGGACAAGGATGGGGAATATGTATTGCTATTATGTTCCCCAGGGGTTTCTAACTACTCTTTTTTTTTTTTTTTTTT
>NW_004624831.1:2133469-2230343 GCF_000247695.1 Heterocephalus glaber
AAACTCTGGTCCTTGTGCTTGCACAGCAGGCAGAGAAACTACTGAGCTAAATCCCTGGCCTGCATTTTTAATTTTTAAATTTTATTTATTTATTTTTGCAGACAAGATCTCACTTTGTAGTTCAGGCTGGCCTTGAACTCACTATGTAGCCCAGGCTGGCCTCGAACTCACAGTGATCCTCCTGCCTCAGCCTCCCCAAATGCTAGGATTACAGGCATGTGCCACCATGCCTGGCAAATTGCATTTTTTTAAAAATTAAAAAACAGAGGTACACATGGCCATAGACCTGCCCCATGGGGTCACCCGCAGATAGATGACAGTCATCTCCTGGGTACTCCTGGTCCCCCACATGGCTGCCTGCTCCCTGCCGTTTTCCCCTCAGTTTTCTGTATCAGCACTTGCTAAAAGAGCCGGACCTCTGAGGACCTGTTCTGTGGCAGCAGAGCCCAGTGATGGGGCTGCTGGGGTTGCCCTGAGGCAGGCTGCCTTTCCCCTGAGTGTCTGAGCATGGGGAGTGCCCTTCATGGCTGCAGCCAGCCTGGCCCCACAGGCCTGCATGCCCTGGGCCGTCACGGGGAGACCGTAGAAAACCATGGGGTGCAGTGTGACTTCCGATCTTTGCTTGGGGATTTTCCCACCAGGTCAAGTGGCTTTTTCTGGGTTTGTTTCTCGGGTTCCTACTAGCACCACAGGAAATGGACTTTAATTTCTCTGCTGCTGCAAAGAAGGGCTGTGTGATGAGGACCCAGGTGCGGTGCAGCTTTGGGAATGTACCTGATGGGTCACTTTTCAGAATTTATGTTTGTGATGTATTGTGTGTGTTTCTTATGGGAAGAGGTAGAAAGCATGTAAGTAATTTAATATGCCTTGATTCGAAGTAGGTACTGTTGGAGGCAGCTGTGGGATTCTAGAAAAAGAATTTTAGTCTATTCCATTTTTTGGAGGGCATGAACTATTTATTGTATGTCTCTTGTACATCTAGGGCAGCGTTTCTCAAATTTGAACATATGTCCAGAGCTGGGCATGGTGTATTGTTTTATTTTGAGACAGGGTCCTACTAAGTCACTAAGTTGCCCAGGTTGGGCTTGATCTTGTCATCCTCCTGCCTCAGCCTCCCAGAGTACTATGACTACATGAGCACACCACTGTGTCTGGATGCAGGGCTCATTTCAGAGGTTGCCTTCTTAAAGTGGCCTTTCCTGACCACCTCATCTAAACCTTTTTGTCCTGTTTCCTATTTTATTATCATTTTGGGGCTTGCTCCTATTTAAATTCTAATTTTATTTGTTAATTGCAAGTATTCTCCACTGAGATATATTCAGGGTCTTTTTGCCAGGTGTGGTGGTGCACACCTGTAATGCCGCAGTCAGCCAGATGACCTTATAATTTGGTACCAGGCTGGTTACATAGTGAGTTCAAGGCTGGCCTGAACTCTACATAGTGATCCCTGCCTCAGAATAAATAAACAAAAAGTTCTTTTTTGTTGTTCTACATTTTCATACAGTGTACCTAGAAGTAAATTTATTATTGTCTGAAATTTTCATGCCTTTTATCAGTTCTGGGAAAATTTCAGTTGTCTCTTGAAATATTAAAACTCGAGGAGCTGGGGATGTAGCTCAGCAGCACCACACCTGCTTGTCAAGTTCAAGGTCCTGAGTTTGATCCCTGGTAACCGCCCCCCCCCAAAAAACATAAAAATTGCTTCTCCTCCATTCTCTTCTTGAATTTCTCTTTTTTAGGGGTTGGGGTTGAAACAAGGTCTCGGTGTGTAGCTCAGGCTGGTTTTGAACCCAGGCCTGTAATCCCAGCACTTGGAAAGCTGAGGCAAGAGCATGCCATGAGTTCAAAGCTAGCAAGGACCAGGTAGTGAGTTAAAGGCTAGCCTGGACTACATAGTGAGAATAGTGAGACCCTGTCTCAGAAACGAAGAAAAACTTTTTTAGCCTGGGGATTCTCAGATCAGGGGGTGCAATTCAAATTTCAATTTAGCTTGAAGGACGGCCTGTGACCATAGACTGTTACAGCAGATACTTTCCCGTCTCTGTTCGGGGCTGGGTGGCTGTCACTGTGTGCCACCGGGCTCCCCCACCCCAGCCTGTTCTCCCCCTGAGGGTCCCAGCTCTACTGTGGTCTAAGCCCCAGTGCCTGTTTCAGGTAGGCTGGGGACCAACACGGACCCTAGTTTCCAGGCATGGGAAGGCCTGACTCACTTAGGAGTCTGGCTTCTGGTTTCAAGCTATCATTTTTGGTCCTTGGGGGTTATTCCTGCTTTCTTGCAAGTTCAGCTGTGTAATATAAAGGGTGCTGTTATTTGCCCAGTGTTTCTGGGGGTTTAACGGTAGAACTTTTAAAGTTACCTACTCAGTGGTGTTGTTTGTTAAAAGCAGACCTCCCCTGGCTCATCGCTAAGGCTGTGGCACCCCAGTGCTCTGAACGTGGTGTGGGTGAGAGGGGCTGATGACGCGTGACTTGGAGACTGAACGTGTCCGTGGGGAGTCAGCCCCACGCCCCACAGGAGAGAACCGGTCATGGAGTCCGAGCTCATTCACACTGGGCAGCCAAGAGAGTTGGCATCCAAGGCCTGGGCATCCTGAGAAGGCTTCAGTTTTCTTGTTTTTCACACTTGAACTTTTATCCTTTTTTGGGGGGGGGACTCGAAGTCAGGACCTTGCACTTATGAGGCAGGAGGCGGAACCACTGAGCTAAATCCCCGGCTCCTATGCTTAAACTTTTAAACTCCAGTGTTTTCCTAAGGATGTGGAGGTGATGTTGCTGTTAGCCAATTCCTAGCCGAGTTTCCCAGCCCCATAAATTGGCAGATTAAAGCCATGCCTGGGGAACCATTACTGCCCAGTGTCTTTGTGCTGGCACTGACCAAGTTGTGCTGATTAAATTGACCTTTACAGTGGCCCAGCTAAGAATAGGAACTACAAGACATGGAAGCTGATGAGAAAATGTTCTCAGCCCCACAGCTGATGCTGCCACCAAAGAGATGGGATAATTTTTTGCATATGTGCAAAAGGCACATTGTTCAACCATACCAGAAATGTTCTTTCCAGTTTGGCGTTGGGCTTCTTTCTTTTGTGCTGGTGTGCATGTGCGTGAGTGTGTTACTGGAGATTGAACCCAGGGCCTTCGCACTGAACTACATCCCTGAATCTTTTTATTTTCTATTTTGAATAGGTTCTCACTGAGTCTCTGACTCGCCAGGCTGGATTTGACCTTGGATCCTCCTGCCTCAGCTTCCTAGAGTGCTGAGATGACAGGCAGGCATCACTGTGCGTGGCTGTGCTGCTGGTATTTTTTTTTTTTTTTTGGTACTGGGGATCAAACTCAGGATCTTGTGCTTTCGAGGCAGGCGGGGGCACCACTGAGCTACATCCCCGGCCCCCTTTTTTTTTTTAAACACAAAATTCCTCTTTTGACAGGTTCTATGTTTTTAGCATCTTTTTTAAAAGTTTAGCTGGGAGTGGTGGCACAGGCCTGTAATCCTAGCACTCAGGAGGCTGAGGCAGGAGGATCAACCTGAGTTTAAGGCCAGCCTGAACTACATAGCAAGACCCTGTTTCACCCCGCCTCCCAAAAGTTTAAGCCTTGTTTGTGCAAATGAAAACATTGCCAGAAGAAGATACCTTTAAAATGCAGATCCAGGTCCGGGGATTTAGCTCAGTGGTTCTGCTGCCTGCCTCACAAGCACAAGGTCCTGAGCTCCATCCCCAGTACCAAAAAAAAAAAAATGCAGATCCAGTCTTGTTACCTGCTGCAGTCTGGTCTCCCTTACCTGACGTCCCTGCCTCCTTGTAGCCAAAGCTCTGTTGTACCATTTCCCCTCCCTGGACTGTTTGCTCCATCCCTCTTTGCTACTTGCTGGCCTTCTTCACCTCTCTCCCAGAAGCCAGTTTGGGACCCTTTGGCTAATTAACTGCTAGTCTTACCTGTTATGAGCTCAGTTGTGGTTACTGGGTGATCGTTTCATCCTCTTTCATTAGACCGCGGCTGTGTGGGACCAGCGACACGACTCTTAGCTCGTGCTCAGTGTGGTGTCCAGTCGGCGCTCGGTCAGTGCTGAGAGGAGGGTGCAGGTCCTGTGGCCATCTGGCTGAGGCGCCAGCCTGCTCCTCAGAAGAGCAGTGTGAAAATGGGAGCATTTGCGCCAGGATGGAGCAGTCCTGAGCACACTGGCCCTCAGTGCTGAATAGAAAGTGAGGCGCAGTGTCCCCAGGTCTGGAGTCTCCAGGCCAGCCCGGATCTTTCCATCAGCAGTGAATGTGGGTTTTGTTTGGCTGGGGGTTTTATTTAAGCACCCAAATGTGGAAGGCAACTGCATGGGTAACTGAGTACCCAAGGAGGCTGAGCTTAGTGACCAAAAGCTCAGTCTGGATGGATTGCCTTCCAGCTGTGACACTGGCCATGTCTGTTGGCCTCTCTGGGCCCCGAGTCCTTGTTTCTTCCCACTTCGCAGCGTAGCTGTCAAGTTTCATGAAAAATGACCTGGAAGGCGATTCGAGCAGTGCCCGCACCCAGCACGTGCTGGATACACAGAGCTGACCTTCACGAGGGCTGCTCAGCATAGCCTCTCCCCGAATGTGCTCATCACTCCTGCCTGCAGGGAGGTCACAGTTCATTCTGCGATTCACGCACTGGAGAAAGGCAGGGTGGGAGGGACACCCAGAGCCCACTCTTCAGGGCGCAGTGTGTGTAGCATGCTCAGGCTTTGGGGAGAAGCTCAGGTGATCATAAAGAGCACGAGGAATTTTTCATCTTTGCCTCTCTTGCATTCCCTCCAGTTCCTTTTCCGTCCTTAATGTGCCCGGAGCAGCCCTCATTGCCACAGTGAGCTTTACTGTCCCGAGATAATGCTAAGTGAAGGCAGAGTGTGCTCTGGGTGACCTGCCGTGCCTGGCAATGTGGCTCACTGACTGAGAGTGACAGTGGGAGTCAGAGATGCTCGGTACCTTACCCAGGCCACACAGCTAATAAGCCTGGAATGAGAGCTGGCTTTGTGCCCTGATTGGCTGACTTAACCACTCAAGCCATGTGGTTCTGAGCTGCCTTCACGTCTCTGTGAGTCTTCTGCAGGGTCCCCATTTAGGCTTCTCATACAGGGAAGGGCAGACGAGTGGGGCACCATTTTGACTATGGCCCTTGCTGTTGCTGAGAGAGGGCGGCATAGGTTTCGGAAGCTTCTGCTGGCCTGAGGTGCTCTGTTGGAGACAGGAGAGGGAGGGGTAGGGCGGGAGCACGGGGTAGATGGAGCCTGAACTTAGCAGGTGCACGCACAAGCCTTAGGATGGGCGAGTTAGAGTCATCCTCACTAGCCCAGGGCCGTCGAGTGACCTGCCCGAAGTCCCATTCCTCTGCTCTGCTACAGCTGCCAGGCTCTGCTCGTGCCAGCGGGTCACGCACACTCCTACCTCGCACCCCCAATTTGCCTGTCACTTCTGCCTCTTGTGGCCCTTGAGCCTCGTCCTTGTGCAGTCTGCCTGCCTTCTCCCCCCCCCCATGGCAGAAGAGGACAGGTCCTCCCTCCTCCAGTCAGGCAGCTCGGTGACTGTTTGGTGGAGAGGGAGGGCCGTGGGGAGCCAGACCGCCTGGGTAAAGAGCACGGAGGGGCAGGATTAAATGGCGTCATGCTGGTTTTGCTCTCCCTGGGCAAGGGCAGAGTCTAGGCCTCTGCCCCAGGCCTAGGAGAAGTGAGAGAAAAGCTGAGCCCCGCAATTCTGTGGATGCTGCTGGTTTACATCCAGCTTGCTCATTTGCATGCCTCCCATGCCTCGAGGGACCACCGACCACCCTGGCCTCATCTGGGGACTTTTCCTCAGCAAGGGTCACTGGATTCTTTCATGTGCTGGGGTACAGGCAGCTCGGCCTCCTTCAGAAACTGTGTGGACCCTGAGTGGATCCAGTGACTGACTGGATGCTAATCTTGGAGTCCCTGGTGCATTAATTATTCCAGGAAGTTTCACAGAAGAGCTAGTTTTATTTAAAACATAGTGCTGGGCTGGGGACAAAAAGTGGCATTTATGGGGCTGGTAAGCTGGCCTGACACTTTGGTGTCCATATGAAAGGAGTGTCTTGCTTCCAGCCAAAGCACCAAGCACAGCTGTTTTGTCCCAGGCCTTGGAAGAGGCCTCCACCTGGACAGCCACCTGCTGGGTGTCTGTTTTTGGTGGGCTAGGGAAGGCAAATGTACAGAAAACCTGTATTGCGCTGTGTGAAACCCTCATTGTCAGAGTTTACAAATAGAGGAATAGTGTTTCCTTCACCCTAAACTCCTTTTTACCTGGAGGTAATGCTTTTAAAGACCAAGAGACACCTCAGGGTGTGTGCAGGGATCCTGGGGTAAGCTGGAGATCATGCTCAGCCCTGCCCTTTCTCCTGTCTTCTCCAGGGGGCTTCAGGGGCCTCCAGCCCTGCACACTGTCACTGTTGCTGGAGTGGCTGTTTATACTGGGGCCAAGTAGACAGCACAGTGAAGCCAGGCTCAGAGAGGAGGGCCCAGGCGTGTGACGCAGGTTTCCACTGGTAGCTGCTGCCCGGAAATGCACCAGGGCAGGGTCAGCCCGAACAGCCGAACGTACAATCCTGTGGTTTGCATTTTTGCTGCGCAGGGTTTTCTTTCTTAACGCTGAGCTTCCTGAAGATAGGGACAATGGTTTCTTCAGTTTGTGTCCCTTCTCCCCAACACAGTGCTTGGCACAAAGACTGAGTCTAGGAACAGAGCAGTTTAGGAAGCCAGATACAGCAGATGACTTCAGCCTTCATCCTTCATATGCGTGATGCACCCCAGAGTACACACTGGGCTGAGGTTAGAGTGGCTGGGATCGTATTTCGCACCTTCAATGTGAAATATATTTTGTTTCTTTGTTTGTTTTTTGGTGCCAGGGATTGAATTTGGGACCTTGCACTTGCGAGGCAGGCACTGGAACCACTGAGCTAAATCCCCAGCCCCTTGAAATATATTTTTAAAAACTGTCCACCTGCATCCCCATCCAGCAGTGCTATGAATAGAACTTGGCAAACTGCTAGATGGTTACTCAGCAGTGCCCTTTATGTAGCTGTACCTGACAAGGGACAGTATGAATCCTGGGTCCAATAAGAAAAAGTGGTCTAGCAAGTTGAAATCAGACCAGATCACCTAACCAAGCTGCTTTCTTCTGAAGAGTAAAGAATTTGGGGAGCAGGCTTAGATCCCTCTTTTGAATCTCACTATAAATAACCCTGGAGAGCGTGTGTTTTGAAGAGAATGAAGTGACTGACTGGATGCTAATCCTGGAGTCCCTGATGCAATAATTATTCCAGGAAGTTTCACAGAAGACTACTTTTATTTAAAACAGTGCCAATTCCAGGAGAATCATCCCTTCCTACCAGCTGAGTTTAATACCAGAGCATGAAATATTTCTACTTGGATGTAAAGAGAGGGAAGCAGCCCTTTCCTGTCCCGTCTGAGGGACTCACCCTTTACCAGCTGGGGACATGGTGGCCACACTCCCCAATAAAACCTAAACTGTGCTGTTGTTTTGTGGCACTAGGGATTGAACCTAGGGGCGTTGCACTGAGCTACAGCCCCAGCCCTTTTTTATCTTCTATTTTGAGATAAGGTCGTGCCGAGTTGTAAGTTGGCAAGTTGACCATGCTGGCCGGAGCTTGGGATCCTCCTGTTTCCTCCTCCCAGAGTGTGTTGTATGGTTCTTTTAAACTTTTTTCCTTAATGAAATAAGGAAATGGCCACAGCTTTGTGGATGGACGGGCAGTTGACCAGGAGTGGGGGTGTGTGAAGAAAATTGGTGATTGATCGATTGATTGAGAACAGGGTCTTGTTATGTAGTTGAGGCCGCCCTTGAACTCACAGCTGTCCTCTTGCCTCAGCCTTCCAGGAGCTGGGATTACAAATGTGCACCACTGTACCTGGCAAGATCAGTGTTTTCAAAGCTCTAGTTTAATATGCTAAAATGCTTCTTGTCTTTTTAGGAGAAGGAAGCTTGTGTGGGTACCAACAATCAGAGCTACATCTGTGACACAGGACACTGCTGTGGACAGTCTCAGTGCTGCAACTACTACTATGAACTCTGGTGTAAGTGCCTTCCCAGGGCTCTGGGCCCCTCTGCTCTTCCCCTCGGGGGTGGTGTTGGAGAGCTCTCCGGTTCTAGGCCCCAAAAGCGACTCCTTTGGAGAGGAGCAGGGCTAGGCCGCTGTGGGCTGAGGACTAGGGGACGAAGCCTGCGCCTCTCTTGAGGCCATGGTTGCTGCCAGTGCTCCTGCCTGGGTTCTTCCTCTTCGTCCTCTTCTTTGCAGTGCTAGAGACCAACCCCAAGGCCTGGAACATAGGCAAGCACTCTGCCCTGAGCTACCTTCCCAGCCCTGGGGTTCTCCTCAGTGCCAGCCTGAAGCCCAGGCTTCTCCCTCCTGCCGCCACACCACTGTGGGCGCTGGGCCAGGCTTTACATGCTGAGTGTGCCACTTTACTGTGGGAGCCAGGGGCCTTCCGGGGTCCACGTTAGAGCCCCATGGAGCTGCCTCTTCCTGGGCCCTCACAGCGGTCTCCCCCGTCTCTCCTGTGCACTTCTGCAGAGAGGCTGTCTTGCGCCTCAGCCCTCACTTCTTCCCTCAGTCTCAATGGAGGCATCTGGGGCTTCTCTGGTGCATCCGGCCTGTGCTGCCAGCTGCGTGCTGGAGGAGACGGTCCTCCCTCCCACTGACTCACCAAGGCTTGGGCCGCCCTCATGCATTTCCACAGCCTCTCGACAGTGGCCTTCAGGGAGTCACCCAGGGTGGCTGATGTACTCTGTGCTCTTGATTGTCCTAGGGCTCAGATGAGCCTCTCTGGCTGCAGCCAGGGGTGGCAGAGTGAGGGTGCCTGCCTCGGGGGAGCGGCCCCAGTGAACTGGCACTGTGGTTCCCGAGTCTCGTGCAGGAGCAAACCGCAGACCGTGGCCCTGGATGATCCTGAGCCCCATCCCTGCCTCTCGTGGGGATGAACTTGAGGTCCTCTGTTAGACTGTGCCCTGGGCCCATCCTCCCTGCTGCCCTTCCCCTTCCCCATTCCGTCACATCACTGATGTGCTAGGAAAGCAGCTGGCACTGTTTGTTCTGGCAGGGAAGTGGACTTGGCCGGGAAGCCTCTCCTCTGACGGCCAGCAGGGTGGGTCCTCCAGACGGACCCTCACCTGTCCCTTTCCAGGACCGAGGACCGAGGACTTCCAGGGCAGCTTAGTGCCGAGGGGCAGGGCCCCGCATCCCCACCAGGCTTCCGCGTCCACATGCCGAGGCAGAGGCAGCCACACAACTGTGGCTATTTTAGAAGAGGCGGGACTGAGAAACAGACCAGAGAGCACCAGGTGCCAAGCAGGTGGACTGTTTAAATGTTTCAGAATGCAGATAACCCCCCACACCCCTTGTTAAAAGTCTGCCCATAGGCACAGAGCTAGTTTGTTTTTCTGGTGCCTGGCCGGGGTGGCGTCTGTAGCTGAAAGGAATGGAGTTGTTGATGGCCCAGTCCCAGATTGACAGGGCCTTCTGCTCTGCTCCTTGTCACCGGAATTGGGTCACCAAAGCCCAGGCCAGGAGGGAGTGGAGGGGTGGGACAGGGAGGCCCAGATGGCAGGGAGGCTGTCTGGGAAGTAGGTGCTGCACTCCAAGGGCTTACAGAAAGTTCAAGGATGAGCTGGCGCATTCTCTCTCCAGTAATGGTTGCCTGGAGAGAGAAGGCGGCCAGACAGAGACAAGATTCCCTGTCCAGTGAGTGACCTTGTGATTGCCAAGTTTCAGAGGGACGGAGACCAAAAGCAAAACGTTCCTGTCACTTGTGTCCAGCAGCAGCTTCTTGGTCTGGTGACGCCTGCTGTCTCTTCTGTCTCTCTCGGGCGCTGCTTTGACTGTCCTCCTTGTTCATGGCCTGGGCTCTGCCGGAAACATATAGAAGGGAAGTTGGGTATTGGAAGGAACCATGAAGTTCTTGGCAAAACTGTACTTTTTGCTGTTTAAACCATGTTCTGTCTTTTTTTTTTTTTGGTACTGGGGATCGAACTCAGGACCTTGCCCTTGTGAGGCAGGCAGTGGAACCACTGAGCTAAATCCTGGGCTTACACCATGTTCTCTTTATTGCCTCTCAACTTTGCCAAAAATTCAAAAGCAAGGGGCTTTGGATTGGTTGATTAAAAATAACCTTCTGCCGAAAGATCCTTGGCAGTTTTCATCAGCGGAGGTGCCGGTACAGCAGTGGTGGGGACCTCTGGCACGCATGCCACAGCAGGCTGTCTGTGCGCATTGAAAGCTCTAAAAAGTTCGCCATCGCTGTTCCATGATGACAGTGGCCTGTAGGAAAGGCCTTGGGAAGAAATGCCACCTCCACCAACCCTTTTACCTCAACTAAACTGAGATTCCCTTTGTGTTGCGGACTTGAGGACTGTCACACACACCCACACACACCCACACACACACCCACCCCTGTACTTGGGCTTTGGCCAGCACCCTTTCAGTCTGTTGTAACTTAAATTAATTACTGGGCCTACATGAGACAGAACTGAAGATCCCAGTTTATCAGGGCAGTGATTGAGGCTATAAAGACCTGGTCATCAATATTGTTATGTCCATGCATTTGTCTGGTATTTGTACTTTAATTCATCATTCTACCATTTAGTCATTCAGCAAACCCTTAGTAACTTTGATGAATTTCTTGCACAGATTTCTAGGCCCTACTCCAGTTTGTTTGTTTTTGTTTTTGTTTTTGTTTTACAGTGCTGGGCATCAAACTCAGGTCCTTGCACATGCTAGACAACTGATCTACTACCAGACTGTCCCCCAGTCCAAAGGTTTTGATGCAACAGGTCGGGGGCAGACCTGAGAATTTGCAGTTCTAGCAAGGCCTCATCTGTGCTAGAGACATAAGCCTGGCCATCAGGAAGGTAATCTAGCAGAGATAGCAGAGAGAGAGGTCTGACAAGATGTCCAATCAGTCATGGGAGGTAAGGGGGGAAGATGTGTGCCAGTTCGTGTGTGTGTGTGTGTGAGAGAGAGAGAGAGAGAGAGTTCTGCTCTGAATATGCAAAGGGCGTTTGCTTTGGCTGGGCAGGATTCAAGCAGGCTACATGGATGAGGTGGCTTTTGAAGTGGGCCTTCAAGGGTGGTAGGACTGAGATACAGGGAGAAGGGTGGAAGGGCTTCCCAGGCAGAAGAACCCATAAGCCAGAGCCCTCCAGGGAAGAGCTACTGCATAGGACCATGGGGTCTGCTTGAGAGGAAACGGTAAATGGAGCGCTTATGTGGATGGGGGTGTCCCAGGCATAAGTGTTCATCCCTGCATCCCACTTTACCTGAGGAGCAGCCCCGCCAGGCATGTGTGTTGCCTGTTTCTCTGGACTGGACACGAAGCGCCTGATCTATTGGTTACAGCTGAGCAGCAGATGAGCCTCGCCCCACAGCCACTCTCTTTAGGGCTCCACGCCCAGCCAGAAGGACACCAGGTCTGGGTCATGGAGGGTCTTGCATGGCCTCTGAGCAAAGGAGACCTGCGGAGGGACAGCAGGGCTATCCTCAGGGCTGGGCCTCCCGGCCCTCACCCAGCACTTTCGCCACCCACTGAGCTAGGTTTTCCAGGAGAGGTTCAAGTTGCCCCTGAGGTAACTTGGGGGATTTCACTCAGGCTTCAGGTTTCCCTGGTCTGGTTGACCAGAGCAGGGGAGCTAGGATCAGGTGGCAGCACCTTGTGTGTAGCAAAGGCTCAGTAAATAGGAGGTGGCCCGATTTTCCAGTGAATTTTGGCAAGAACAGAACCTAGAAGCAGATTTTGGGCTTGTTCCAAACCCATGTTTTTTATGGAATATTTTTGGGAAGGTTAAAAGGGAAATTTAAAGGAAATCCTCCCATCTGTGCCTGTGCCTGTAACAACAGCAGTAGTCATAACGTACTGTATGTACTGTAGGGAACGTACTGTACATCAGATGGTTCCGAGGGTGCTGCATACTTCAGTGGCTCCTGTGGTCTGTACAGTGATGTTCTCCCCACTTCACAGGTGAGGGAAGTGGAGAACGGCCAGGGTCACAGAGCTAAAGGACATGGTTCCTGTGAGCTGGGATTTGCACCCAGGCCACCTGGTCTGGCTCTTCCAGGTCTGCTTACTCATCATTTCCTAGCCTTTCAGAGGAAGGGGCCAGTCTCTGAAGTCTTCATTTTCCAAATTCAGGCCTCTTCCCAAGTGGCAGTGGCAGGGCCTGCTTCGAGCTACAAAAAGGGGTTAGCCAGCACCCGCCATCCTGGTGTGGAGTAGAAGGCTGCCTGCAGGGTGCTTGGGTGCCCCGTGGGGAGTTCTGTGCTGGTAGAGGGTGGTGTTTTACCCAGTCT
The DNA here is from genome assembly GCF_000247695.1 of Heterocephalus glaber. The sequence continues at coordinate 2,145,809 of NW_004624831.1, forward strand.
GTAATGAACTCTGGGGCCCGTGAGTCGGTTCCTGCATTGGGCTGTGATTGTTTTAGAGACATGCTTCCCATTTTGTTTAGTCTGACAGGTGCTCCCCACAGCAAGGTCACAGCTTGCAGAGCTATCCCTGAGGCATGTAGTCTCTGGGAAGGTTGTGTTTCATGGGCAAAGGAGAAGTATCTCTGTATTCTCGTGTGTATCTTTTTTGTTTTTTGTTTTTAGTACTGGTGATCGATCTGGGACCTTGTGTTTGCAAGGCAGGCGGCAACACCTCTGAGCTAAATCCCTGGCCCGCATGTGTATCTTTTGTTAGATTTACTTTTTTTTGGTACCAGGGATTGAACTTGGGACCTTGCGCTTGCGGGGCAAGCGGCAGAACCACTGAGCTAAATCCCCAGCCTGTTAGATTTACTTTTTAAACTATTCCTTGTCTCTGAAATTTAGCTAAAAAATTAAAATTCGGCCCAACCCCATGGGAACTAGTCGGTCCTGCCCCTTTGGAGACTGGGAGGCACAGCTTGGACTGGGGAGCTAACATGTCTCCCAAGAGGATGGAAGTGTGAGGGCCACACCAGAACGCCTTCTGTCTCACTTCCTGCCAGGTGGGGCAAGCCTTTGAGGTGTCTTTTCTGCACCCACACTGACAGCCCATTGTGCCGCTAGACCATTTTACTCCCTCCCAAAAAAAGCACACGGGCCAGGGATTTAGCTCAGTGGTTCCGCCGCCTGCCTTGCAAGTGCAAGGTCCCAGTTCGATCCCCGGTACCAAAAAAAAAAAACCCAAACAAAACAAAACAAAAACCACACGGCTGGTGCAGTGCATGGTAAATCAAATGAGTAGGACAGGGCTGGTGAAGCAGCTGAGTGATAGAACGTGCGCTTAGCACATAAGAGGTTCTGAAATACACACACACACACTCTCACACAGAGTGCTCTGCTAAGCATGTAAGTTTTCTGGTGCTATGCTGAAAATGTGACAGAGATGCCAGGTGTGTTGGCACCCACCTGTAATCCTAGCACTCCGGAGGCTGAGCAGGAGGATTGTTACAAGTTCAAGGCCAACCTGGACTACATAGTGAGTTCAAGGCCAGCCTTGACTATATAGTGAGACCCTGTCTCAAAAAATAAAAACAAAAAAAAAAGGAAAAGGGGAAAAAAAAGTGACAAAGGCAAAGGTAACTTTGCCAAAGGTACGTGTTCCCTCATCTCATTTTGAACTCCAGTTGCCTTCCACTGTCCTTTTAAAAAGCAAAAAGACTTCCCTTTCTCTTACTCCTCAGTCCCTTGGATCTCAGCCTTTTTGAAGATTCCTTTAAGCATTTGATGAGCACTGCAGTCCTCTCCCCCAAAAGCCCTGTAAACACCGCCAGGCATGACAGGCAAGGTTCTGCTGCAGGAACCTCCACAGCCCAAGGCCCTGTGGCTGGCAGCAGCAGGTTTATGTTTCACTCGCACTAGTCCAGTGAAGATTGGACAGGAGCTTGTTCCCACTTCAGCATCCTTTGGGACCCAGCAGACAGAATGAAATGACATCCAGAGCGCTGCCAGTCTCCGTGGCAGAAGGAAAACTGATGGAGGATCTCCACATGATGTAAATCACTTCCAATCCCAGTTCAGTATTAGAACTCGTCTCAGAGCTCCAGCCAGTCATAAAGTGGGGCCAGGAGGTCCAAGTCTAACGCCAGGCGTGGTAGTGCACACCTGTAATCTCAGCGCTTGGGAGGCTGAGGCAGGAGGATTGCTGCAAGTTTGAGGCCAGCCTGGGCTACATAATGAGTTCAGGGCCAGACCAAACTGCAGTGAGACCTTATCTCAAAAAAAAAAAAAGTTATGAAGGCGAAGAGATAATGCTTAGTTACCTTTAGGTAAAGAAATACAGAAAACATGCCTTGGGAGCTAAAAATATAGTTAGTTGCTAGGTATCTAATGTGGAAGGCATTTTTAAAGCTGAGCTGGGCATAGTGGCGCTGCCTGCAGCCTCCGCGCTTTGGGAAGCTAAGATGTGAAGATCACTTGGACTCAGGAATGCAAGGCGGCCTGGGCAGCGCAGAGAGAGACTTCTCTCAGAACTGTGCAGAGACGAGGCCGATGCCGTGTGCGGGCCGGAGAGGCGAGGCCGAGTGTCAGCTGCATGGAGCCGTGGGTGCCTAGCCGAGCCTCGAGCCTCGTACCCCAGCGCCCGCCGGGCTCCTACGCGGAGAGCACTGTGCTCCTTCCGGTCCTCCCGGAGTTCAGCCGCTGAACTCCGGGAGCAGAGACGATGCGAGGCCTGTGTCAGCAGCCAATCTGCTCCGTCCTCGTGACCGCCTCTGTTCCCGCCCGGCCCGAGCGTCACACGGCGGGCGGGGCGGCCGGCGGGGTCAGACCCCAGGCTCAGGGCTCCTCGCGCGCCCGGGACAGACACATCACCAGTGCGGCAGAGGGCTTGTGGAGCACTTCCTGTACACACAGGAGGAAAATGCGGGTTTATGCATTTGCAGGTATCTGGGGAGAGGGCAGCATTTTTTCTACTTGGTACTGGACATTGACAGGCTCTCACTCAGTCCTAAATTGCCCAGCTGGGCTCAAATCTGTGTCTCCCGGCCCGGCCTGCCAGAGCGCCCCACCCCTCCTAACTTCTTTAGATACATTTTTTATGATGAAGAAAGTATTCTTGCTACTCTGAAGAAGGACATACTTCAGCTGGGCATAGTGGCACACACCTGAAATCCCAGCACCTTGTCTCGAAGTAAAAAAATTTAAAGAGGGCCAGAGGTAGATACATAGCTCAGTGTGAACGTCCTGGGTTCAATTAGGGGGCGGGAAGTACATGTTCATCTTAGAAAAATTAAAAATACAGCTGAGCAAAAAGTGAAAGCACTGGTTCCAGAACATACCGTGTCCTTTCGTCCAGAATAACCTCCAGATTCCTTGCCAGCCGCGCTTTTCTTTCTGTTCATTTGTGCTTCATATTTGTGGTGCTGGGCATCGAACCCAGGGCCTCACACATGCTAGGCTGTGCTTTGTCACTGAGCCCTGTCACTCAGCATCCACTGTTCTTTTTGTTTTATGGTCCTGGCGATTGAATCCAGAGCCTTTGCACTGAGCTACATCCACAGCCTCTTTATTAACTTTTATTTTGAGACAGGGTCTTGCTAAGTTGCTCGGGCTGGGCTTGAACTTTCAGTCCTGCCTCAGCCTTCCAGAGTGTTGAGATTACAGGCATGAGCCATCATGCCTGGCTGGGGATCTCGGGAGTTGAGACAGGATCTTGCTATGTAGTTCAGACATGTCTCAAACTTGTGATCCTCCTGCCTCAGCCTCCAAAGTGCTGGGATTACAGGTGTGCAACTCCATCTCCAAGAGTCCTATATTTAAAGTAAAAATTAGATCATATTATGTGTCAATTAGCCCGGGATTTAGCTCAGTGATTTCACCGCCTGCCTCGAAAGTGCAAGGACCAGAGTTTGATCCCTAGTACCAAATAAATAAAAAATAAAAAAATAAAAAATATATATGTCAAAAAATATATATATAGGTATATGTCAATTAAAACTAAATCTATAGCAGTTTAAAAAGTACATGGAGGTTTGCCATATGAGATTGCATATCATATTTTAATTTAAATTTATAATCATTCTGTATCTATGACTTCCTTGTCTTGTTAAAATTAAATCAATGAGTATCAAAAGCCATGTAGAAAATAATAGATTCAAAAAAAAAAAAAGAGGGCCAGGGATTTAGCTCAGTGGTTTTTCCGCCTGCTGCGCAAGCGGAAGGACCCGAGTTCAATCCCCAGTACCAAAAAAAAAAAAAAGAAAATAATAGGTTCATACTGTTTCATAATCTGCCTTTTTCATTTAATACCAGAAACTCTGATGGGTAAAAAATAAGATTCTAGGGCCAGGGATTTAGCTCAGTGGATTCTAAAAATGATTCTATGAATCGTATTTTAATTAATTTATTTATTTACTTACTTATTTATTTTAGTACTGGGGATTGAACTCTGGACCTTGCGCTTTCGAGGCAGGCGCTGGCACCACTGAGCTAAATCCCTGGCCCTGTGAATCATATTTTAAATGATTCATATTATTTCATTGTATGACTGTACTCCCAGAGGAATTTTTAAAACCTATTTAGAAATACATTTATTAATTTAAAAAATAAAAGGCAGTAAAGATAAAATTAGTCACAGATACCTTTTAAATCTAAGTTGTTTCTAGTTTCATACTTTTTTTTTTTTTTTGGTACCGGGGATTGAACTCAAGTCCTTGCACAGCAGGCGGCGAAACCACTGAGCTAAATCCCCGGCCCTCGTTTCATAATCTGAGAGAAGAAAGTTTAAATTTCTCATAATCCCACCACTTAAAGATGTGTTTTTGTTTTTTCCATGTGTGTGTGTGCATGCTCAATTTTTGAGCAAAATTGTTCATTAATCTTATAAATATTTAAAAGCCTTTTCGGTGTACATTTGGAAATTGGGGAGGGGCTCTTATATTAGGGTTTGCTGAGGCAAAATGTGGGAAACGTGAGGGCTCTGGGCCTTGTGCTCTTTTCCCTCCCCAGAGCAGGGAGGAGGAGGAGGCAGGCTTCTCCAGGCGAGGCGGAGCCCTGAGCCTGCCGCAGGCTGGGAGTGGACTGGCAGAGGGAGGCGACTGAGCAGGATTAGAGGCCCTAGGGAGGAGGTGGGCCTGAGGCGGTTAGAATTTTAGCCTCCGGCTTCAACCCTGCCTGTACTTCGGAAGCATGGGTAACAAAGAGCCCTGGCCTTCCTTTATTAGGGCACGTCTGAAGCCCCTTGCAGTTGCTAATCTGAGCCCTGAAGAGGGGGAGACAGGCCCCGGCAAGTTCAGCATTTTCTGCGAGGTCTCGAGAGAGGAGGACACTGCCCTCCTCAAAGATGGCCACAGCGGGCACTGGGATGACCATCTGCTGTCCGGTCCTCCCTGCCCTGCCGCCTGGCACTCGGCACCTGTTGCTCTGTCCCTTCGGGAACAGACAGCTTAACCGGCAGGACCTGGTGAGGCCCAGCAGTGTGGCTGCCTCGGTGGTGCGCTGCCCGCTGCAGCCGGTGCTCACGCACCCACCTCTGTCCTGCCCCTCAGGGTTCTGGCTCGTGTGGACCATCATCATCATCCTGAGCTGCTGCTGCGTCTGCCACCACCGCCGAGCCAAGCACCGCCTTCAGGCCCAGCAGCGCCAGCGGGAAATCAACCTGATCGCCTACCGGGAAGCCCACAACTTCTCAGCACTGCCGTTTTATTTCAGTACGTACAGAAAGCCACCACACCCTGCCCCTGGGGTGCAGCCCCTCTGGCACGGGGGTGTGGCCCCCTTTCCCCACAGAGCGGATGTCCGGAAGTCCAGGCACAGGGCAGTTCCCAGGCTCACAGTGGCCGAGTTCTGGCCCTGTTAGCAAGTTTGTGTTTCTTTTTAGGGCAGACAGTTGAGTGGGGCACGGCCTATGAGTGAGCTGAGGTCGGAGCTCCGTGGCGCGAATTCTTCCCGTTTGCGTGCTGGAACGTGACAGGCCTAGTAGAGGTGGCCCGGAAAGGGGCTGGGGGTAGGGGTGGGAGGACTTCCTGAGAACCAGGCAGCTCGGGGCCTCCCTGAAGAGCATCCCCCAGACCAGACCTCCGGGGCTCTTTACCCATGGCCTCGAGTGGCTCTCAAGGCCCAGCTGGGCAGTTTATCCCAAGCATTTCTGCAGTGTGTTCTGCAGAATAAAAGGGTCAGTTGCTTAGCACAGTACCTGGCATATAATAAGTGCTTGATAAATGCCAGTAGTTACTGTTATAACAAGATGACTGTGCCTCTGGTGATTCGCCTGGCAGGTTTCATGGCCTTGGATGAGAGAGGCATCTTCTTTGCCAATCTTCCCATCTGCTCTTGATCTGAGTTGAGTTGAAGCTCATTTGTCTTCCAGACCACCCCAGCCACACTAGAGCAAGAGAACACAGATTTCTAGCCTCCCAGGGAAAGGCCCAAGGTGGGGTGCATCTGGAGGAGGGGGTGGTGGTCAAGAAGCCTTAAGCTAGGGTCCCTGACTGTAAGGCCCGAAGGTGAGACGAGACTCAGTCGAGCGAGAAACACGAGACCACCCGTGCGCCTGTGGACACAGGTCCACCGTGAGCAGTTACCTCTTGTCCACCCAGCACACTTGCCTGACCTTGTGCCGTAGCCCTGGGTAGCAGGGAGTCCTTGCTGTGAAGCAGGATGAGGGGTTCTTGGGTGTCCCACTAGCTTAGATCACCTCCAGACTGGGCTCTCTCCCCACACAGTTGCTCAAAGCCCTCTCCTGCCCACAACCTCTCCTGGCCAAAACCTGTGGCCACGCCTGGTGGCTGTCCTGCAGGGTGGGAAGGGACAGTGTGTGCTTATTGTGAACTCTGCAGCCTGTCCTGGGACGCTGGCCAGGGCAGTAATTTCTCCCCCACCTCCCATTTTAGGGTTTTTGCCAAACTACTTACTACCTCCTTATGAGGAAGTGGTCAGCCGGCCTCCAACTCCTCCCCCGCCATACAGTGCCTTCCAGCTACAGCAGCCCCAGCTGCCTCCTCAGTGTGGCCCCGATCCCCCCAGGGGCTCCCCCTGCCCTGGGGCGCAGAGCAGCCCCACATCCGGGCCCAGCAGAAGCGCCACAAGACCCCCCAGCGTCGCCGACCCTGAGCCCTCTGACATGCCCGCTGACCGACCAGCCACCAAAGTCCCTGGCGTGGAGCCCAGTGGCTCCGAGGCCGGCCTGGGGGAGCTGGATCTGGCGGCCTTCCCAGACAGGGATTCGGAGTGCAAGGAGGAGCTGCTGGGGGACTACAGCTCGGAGCGCGGCAGCAAGGACAAGACGGCCGGCAGACATCGCCGCTTCACCGGGGACTCTGGCATCGAGGTGTGTGTGTGCAGCCGGGGCCACCACGACGACGACCTCAAGGAGTTCAGCACGCTCATCGACGACGCTCTGGACGGGTCCCTGGACTTCTGCGACAGCTGCCACGTGCGGCCTCCTGCCGACGAGGAGGAAGGGCTCTGCCAGCCCTCCGAAGAGCAGTCCCCAGAGCCGGGTCGCATGCTCCTGCCTCGGCCACCTGCGTGCCTGCTGCTGAACACCATCAACGAGCAGGACTCGTCCAGCTCCCAGAACTGCGGCTCCCCCAGCTAGAGCAGAGCCTGCCTGGACCCCGCAAAGGTGCAGGGTAGGGAGAGCCACGAGAGAAGCATTACGGGACTGTGGAGGAAGTGGTGTAGCCACTTTGTTCTTTTTGTTTGTTTCTCCTCTCCTCTCCTCTGTTTTCCTGCCTCTCCAGGTCCAGTTTGGGGTGTGGACGCCTTCCCCCAGGAAAGCACAGAGTTGTGCATAGCTGAGAAGTAGGTTCTGTGACCCATTCCTCACACCCCACCCCACCGCTCCTCCTCCTTGACCAGTCCTGGCTCACCAACCTGCCTGGGGCATAGGCATGAGTCTAAGCCCCCAAGGAAGGGCTGGGACTTCCCCAAGATGATTCTGATGAGGTAGAGGATTCATGCTCTGGGGGTTAGTCTTAAGAGAATTTCGCTGTTTCTTTGTGTAGGAGAGGCAACTGTCTTGACCCTGAAGGCCCAGAGACAGGCTTGGGGTTGTCGCCTGTGACTGCCAGTGTTCTATAGAGCCGGGGGCTCACTCCTCAGGCGGGTGCAGGCTGTCGGGCAGGTTTGGAGGTTTGGTGGGAGCTTGTGTCCTCTCAGTCCCAGGGAGAGGTCAGTGCACTGCCTCACCCCGCCTCAGGGCCCTTCCAGCAGCCTTGCTGGCTGTGGGCTGCTGTGGGTGTGGAGATTACACTGCCTTCCCTTCAGTTTTCCTTTACAAACAAGCCACCAAGAAGCAGCAGGCAGGCAAGAGTTCTCCTCTGCACAAGGGAAATCAGTGGCTCTTAGGCAGGTGGCCTGTGTAAGCCTGTATAAACGTGGCTGCCTGAGCCAGGAGTGGCCGCACCGCCCTGAGAGGAGGCCCCGACTCCAACCTGTGGGCACCGAGTGCCCTTTCTGCACCTCTTTGCCCTGGTCTGTGCCCGCAGGGACATGGCTGGGAACATGTCTCCCTGTCCCTCTGAACACACAGACTGCCCGAGCCGGGGCCTGGGCAGCCTGGGGGCTGTTCTCACAGTATTTTCTCTTTCACTCTTAGTACATCTTCTGTTGTTGTTTGCGTGTGTTTCAAGCTGACCACTGGGAAGAAGTACCTTGGTTATCTGTGGTGTCCGTGCCCTGTCCCTGCCCCCTTGGGTGCAATGACTCATTTTCTGTAGCCTGGGTAAAGAGCCTCTGCCGGCTGGGAGGGCAGAGGCAGCCTCCAGCAGGATGGCAGGCTCCTTCTTAATATAGTGTGGCTTCAGAGAATCCATTGAATTTTGCTAGGAACACTCTAAAGGAGAAAGCAAGCAGCTGAAACTACATTCCCCAACCAGTCCTGTTCACAGGAAACATTTGGTTTTCCCTGCTCTTGAACCATGATATTCAGACCAGGTGTTGATGTTACAGTAAGGAAAAAAATGAAAAAAACGTATATGCACAAAGCAGACAAATCCAAGGGTGTGAAGTGAAGGAGTGTTTGCCTTTGGATTCCACAAAACCAAAATCCATGTCGAACAAAGTGAAATCTGTACACAATGACTTTTTGGATGACGTGTGTGTGTGTGTGTGTGTGTGTGTGTGTGTGTGTGTGTGTGTGTGTGTGTGTGTGTGTGTCTGTGTGTCTGTCAGTCAGCCTAAGCCCTGTGTTCCTGTGAAGATACTTTGGATGGCAGCCATTCTGCTCACCCTACACACATCCAGAGCAGACATGGCCCTCTCAAGGTAATTTATGCTACGCATCTATGTTTACCGAACAAACGTCTGGCTGCCTGGGTGTGCCCAGCAGCACGGCCAACAGCAGCCCCACAGTGGTCGAGAGCTGCGCTGGAGGAAAGGTTCCGCTCTCCTCCTCCTCACTGCGATTTGCACATGCTTGGTGGACTCAGGCCTGTGTTCTGTTCCCTGTTGATAGAGCTATACCCTAAGCCTGCCACCTCCCTCCACTGCCCCTCCTCCCTGGTGTCGGGTTGTCCACACCTCGGGACAGAACGCAAAGGTGTTTTTCCAGACAAGCTTGCTTGTTCAGTGGCCGCTTGGACCAGCTGTGGCCCAGATGTGGGCCTGCCCAGAATGGAAGGAGGCCACAGCAGACACTGCCAGGGCTGGGGCGTGGGCAAGGCTGGTGGTGGCCAGGGCCAGCCATGAGCAGCCTAGACACCTTTCTTCCTCCACCCATCCCAGACCACTCAGTGAAGTGTCTCCGAGGAGAACAAGTCTTACCAAAACTGATCTGTTCAGCTGACTGATCAAATGGGAGACTCCTGCCCCTCCCTGTTCCTTTCCCCGAAGGCTGAGGACTGCTTCGGGGCTGCCTGCTGGAGCAAGGGGAACGGAAGGTGTAGTCAGGGCCAACGTGATGGAGTCTTGCTTCCAGCTCAGTGAGAAGAGCATTTGGTGGCAGGTTCGGTGCTACAGTCGGAAGATTAGCAGAGCCAGACACATTCCCGTGTGAGGCGTATCACCACTTGTCAGTTCTGGTGACTCTGTGTATTTTAAGCAATAAGACTCAGCTGGTCACTTTTCTGGGCAGTCTTGGTGACACATTTCCTGTGCTGTGATTGTTCTAAAGACAGAGTGGCTCTAACCACTGTGAGAACCTCAATTAAAAATCAATCCCAAAAATTCTCCAGCGCTTGCTTGTAGCACTCTGCTCCTTTTTCCTTTCTCAGACTTAAGATCCCAAATCGCTGGCACTTTTCTCCACACAGACTCACTGAGTGACACTTGACAACAGGGTCTTGGCCCAGACAGAAACCACAAGCTGGATCACGCCCCAGGGTCCACACTTTGTTCTGAGGAATTTTCCCTCAAACTGGTTCTTGGAATACCCAATGAAGCCCCGAAAACAGGGTGAGAAGAGAGCCAGGTTCAGATACCCCACAGTGGAAGCGTGATGTTTGAGAGGCAGTGAGCACTCAGAGGTCTCCTGTGCTGATAGGATAGAAATATGGATGGGTGGTAGGCCTTGGAATTTAATATACAAAATGCACATTGAGTTGCTGCTTTGTGCTAAGCACTGTGCTAGATGCTGAGGAAATATAAACTAACCACACGAGACAAAGCCCAGCCCTCTAGAACTTTGAGTTAGGAAGACGGAAGGTGCCGGTGTGAGAGTTGCTAATCCCCAAGGTAAGAGGGAGTTTGGTGAAGCTCAGGGACCGGGGTCGGGGGAGCAGCAGGTAGTTTGAGACCTTGATTCCTTACCAGAACAGTGGGACATCCTTTGTCCTTTTCCTCCTTGCTTAACGGCCCTGCTTAGAACTTGAGTCAGGTAGGTACACACAGGCCCTGCGCCCAGGCAGTGGGAAACTGCGGCCAGCCACCTCTGCCCCAGAAGGAGGACAGCCTTGGCACGACTTCTCTTTGGGCTGCCTGCCGGTGGCTGGAGTGAACAACCTGGCAGCTCCCAGGAAAGGCCCCTGCTTCCCAAGCAGAGGCTCAGCAGTCGCAGGGTCCCTGGGGTGCGGCAGTGGGCACCGCCCTCCCTCCCGGACTGGTCTGTGCCCGGCCCCAGTGTCTTTGCCAGTCCAGAGTTGGCCTGACCAGCCTTGGCCGCATCTTCGCCCCTGGGCTGGTGGGGTCTTGACAGGTGGCTGCTTCACTCCTGCCGGGCTCCCGGTGACCGCAGTGGAGCATGTACCATCTAGGGGTGGTTCTGTTCTGGAACCACAGGAGAGAATGAAGGTGTGCATCATTCCTCCCCTCCCTCCCTCCTTTTTACAGTGCTAACAGTTGAATCCAGGACCTTTGCACTGAGTTATATCCATGGCTTTTTTTTTTTTTTTTTTTTGACAGGGTCTAAGTTGCTCAGGTTGGGGGTCAAACTTGTCATCCTCCTGCCTCAGCCTCCCAGAAGGCTGGGATTACAGGCGTGTTCTCCCGTGCAGGGCTCATTCCTACCTTTTTGTTTTATTTATTTTTTGATAACAGGGATCAACTCAGGACCTTGCACTTGCAAGGCAGGGTGCCACTGAACTAAATCCCCAGCCCCATTCCCACCCTTGTAAAAGCTAATGTCTGAATGGGAGGCGCTTACAGAGTGTTTCCAGAGGCTGTGCGTGTCCCTTGATGCCCAGGCTCCTGGATCACTGAGCTCATTTCTCACAAGTGACAACTGGTTGTCTGCTGCCCCAAGCGACCAAGTTCCAGGGAGACCTTACCAGTGCCCTGTAGGATGAACAAGAGTGTCAGGAAACTCCCCATTCTCGTTTCATGTTCAACCAAGAAGCAAAACCCAAGGTTTGACGCAGGCAGGGATGTGGGCATGGCTGACCCTGGCGGGAAAGTCTGAGGTCTCGGAGGCTGGGTTTCAGGGTCCGGCTGGGGGACAGATGACACCGCCCTGAGCTCGAGCCTTTATGGAGCACTGTTGTGGGAGGCACTGGGAATGCAAAGACCCTTAGGCCTGGCTCCTCTTCAGAGCTACCTGTGGTCTGGAGAGAAAGGCTTACGGCACTGTCAGCACCACGAAGCCACGCACGGGGTGCCGTCTGGACACACCCAGCCCCGCTGAGATCCGAGCAGGCTCCCTGGAGGAGGTAACTCTGCACTTGCCCAGTGAAGACAGGTTCGAAGGGAATGCTAGGCAAATGTTTCCTCTGCAGACTATTGACCGTCTACTGTGTGCCAGGTGCTGAAAAGCACAAAAATGCTTGGGAAGCCTAAAACTGGAGACCTTGTGTATGGTGTGGAAAGCAGCAGGCAGTCAAATCTTTCTAGGTGCTGGCTGCGATGGAGCTGGACAGGTAAGTGGGCTATAAAAAGGTTTTAACTTAATTGGTCATTATTGTATTCCTTACTGATGTTTACACAAGCCAAGCCAAGCCAAGCCTCAGTAAGTGCAGTTTCTCACCTTCCGCTGCTTCAGTGGTTCTGAGGGAGGCGGCCAGGATTGAACTCACAACCCACCACAGCACAGCTGGCAGGCAGCAGAGCCAGGGTTCACAGCTAGGTCTCTGGGTCCCAGAGGCCAGGCAGTAAACAGTAGCCATAAGTAGGCCGGGCTGAGGGCCGAGGGAAGAGTGGGAGCCCAGGGGCACCGTGGCGGCGGACACCATTTCCTCCGGAGCTGCTTTTGGCTCCTCCGGCTCCCCCATAGGCTACGTCACCTCATGGGCTCCACAACTATCCAGGCCGCCCGGAAGGGGCGCACAGCAGAGCTAAGGCTCACTTCCGCACGGAGGGGCACCTGGGACGCCTGTCCTGCTCAGGTTAGGGCTGTTTGGAACTTCTTTGTGTTTTTCCTTAAGAGTCTTTTGCTCTTCCTCAGAGGAGATAAAAATAGAGCTTTCCTCACAGCAGAAGGAAAAAACCAGAGCTTCCTGTGTGTCTGAGGGGGAACTGATTTTTGTTAGATGTGAAATTTCTCATTCTCACCACAGTTCAATATTCTGCCATTTCATGTTTTGTCCCCAAGACTCAAGAAAACCAGTCCTGCTGGAGAATGTTATAAAACACCCTCTGTGACAGCCGTGCCAAGCTGTGCCCTTGGGCACTCCACCACTGCCCAGCCCTGAAGGTCCCCCCGCAGGGAGGACCTCTCTGCATGGACCTCCTTCCACTCCTGACCAAGCTAGTTTTTTGGAAGTTTGTGTAGAACCCTCAGAGAAGGAATTATTTTTTGGATTTGAGTGATAAATTGATGGTAAAGTCAATATTAAGGCACCAAACATGTTGGATTCATACAGTGTTTGATTCTCATATCTACACAAACCCCAGCACCCTGGTACTATACCCCAGTATTACAGGTAGGAAAACTTAGTTTTTGTTTTGAGACAGGGTCTCACCGTGTACTTCAGGCTGGCCTTGAACTATGTACCTCAGGCTGGCCTCGAACTCACAGTGATTCTCTTGCCTTGGCCTCCTCGGTGTGTGCCACCATACACAGCTGAAAATTGAAATTTAAGCAACCCAAGTAGGCAGGTGTGGTGGATGCCTGTAGCCTGCAAGTGTAGCACCCTGGGAGGCTGAGGCAGAAGTGCAAGTTTGAGCCCAACCAGGGCAACTTAGTGAGAACCAGTCTCAAGGGCTGGGGACTTACACAGATCAGTATGAAGGCGCTGGGTTCAATCCCCAGTACCACACACACAGAAAAAGGCCAGGTAGATGCCCACAGTCACTCAGTAAATGACGCCTCCACAGCCTCTGGCAGTGAACAAGCAGCTCTCACCTAAGTGACCCCTCTTTACAAATGGAGACACAGGTTGGGAATTAGCAGCAGGGCTGAGGCCGGGGCCCTGGTCCTCCTTGTCCAGCGTCACCCCACTCTGCTGACTGGACCCGCCCTGCGGGGGGGGGCACATATCTGTGGGACTGCAGATAGGGGCCCCCTGGCCTCAGCTTCGTGGCCACCTGAGGCTGACAGGAACACACCCAGGTCACTGGGGAAGGACCCTGCGCAGGGATGTGTGGGAGCTGTTGCTCCCAAGGACAGGGATAGTCCGTTTCTCCTGGGAGGGGTGGCTCTTCTAGCTTAAGGTCTCAATACGCTACAGCCTGGCCTTGAAATCATTGTGCTCGCTATGTACCTTAGGCTGCCCTTGAACTCACAGTGATCCTCCTGCCTCAGCCTCCTGAGTGCTGGGGTTACAGTCGTGCGACACCACGGCTGGCTAGAACTGATTATTAAATGTTCAGGAATTTGATGAGCTGCTTATCAAACCACCAATAACCAAATCTTACAAACCTTGATTGAATATATTAGAAACAAAGGCAATAAGTATGTGGAACATCTTTTTTTTTTTTTTTTTTGTACCCGGGATCGAACTCAGGACCTTGCACTTGTGAGGCAGGCGCCGGAACCACAGAGCTAAATCCCCGGCCCTGGAACATCACTTTAAAATTACCTCACTACGTGTTGCTCAGCCTTTGAAGGGGTTATGTGTCAGCCTGATGGAAATAATTGTGCAGTGAGACCTCCTCCATGCCGGCAGTGCCCACAGCAGAGCCTGACACCGTGTGTTCACTGGCGGTCCCAGATTATAATGGAGCTGAAGTTCTCATCTCCTCCTGGTGCGGCACAGTGCGCTTCTCACTGGTGATGCCGGAGAAAGCAGACCTGTCTCCACACAGACCCGTGTCACAGCGGCCCACCTGCAGCCCAGGTGTGCGGGAGACAATCTCACCCAGGTTTGTGGAAGCCCAGTCCACGAGAGGCACACAAGAGGAGACAGCCTGCACAGTGCTGAGTGTGCCATGCTCGGCGTGACACAGGGCACAGACTGCTGCCTCCCTGCTAGCCATTCAGTGACATCGCACCAGTGGCTGCTGGCGAACAGGTCAGGGTGCCACCCAGAGAGCTGCACGTTTATTCGCCACTACTCTGCTGGTTACGGAGGCCACCACAGTGATGGGCGCCTTGGCAAAGACCTTGCAGCTTTGCCAGATGCCTGGGCTCCCTGGATGCAGTTTATTTACTCATTGTGGGGTCAGTGAGCCAGTGGCAGGGAGTCTGGCTAAGTCCTACTTGAGACGCCTCTCTGCAGGATGAAGCAACGAGGAGGCTCAGTCACGAACTCCAGAAACAGCGACCTTGTCCTGGTACACCACAGCCTTCTGGAGGCCACGCACATGGGGCGCAGCACCACACACAAGAGTTGAGGGCTAAGGGGAAGCCGCAGTGGGCCGGAGACCTGGGTGTGTCGAGGGGGCATTCACTTGGCGCCTCAAGGGGGTGTGGGTGTGCTGATGTGGATTGGTGGGGACAAGCCCTTCCATCAAGGGCAGAAGTCAGACCTCGTGAGATTATTTTCTGAAAAGACACCACTTTTCAGAAAGACGCTCTTCCCAGCCAAGCAGCCTGAGAGTCCTGTCATGACGCCCAGGACAGGCGCAAGGCTCGGCTGAAGCCGGGAGAGCAGCAAACAGTCTGCTGCCACTGCCGTCACCAACGCTCTTCAAGGAGGAAGGTGCCGCTATAATTGAAGCCTTTGCCCTTGTTCTTGGGGCTCCCTTGGTTTTCTTCCTCAGAAAACAGCCAGGGGGAACCGTGACTTGCCCTGCTGGCCCTTCCAGAACCTTCTGTCTAGTCAGAGCGGGGACGACCTAAGCCTGGTCTGTCTGTTCCGTTAGAGATGCTACTTTCAGATTTAAAGGAGCCGGGCTCCACGTTCCAGCGAGTAGTTCTTTCAGGCTTCCTGGGTTTGTGCGAGGGGAGAAGGGGCAGGACCCGGCCCTGCGGCAGCAGGCTTGGCAGTGTTTACCCCAAGGCAGGAAGGGGGAGAACCAAGACGGCGCCAGTCTGCGGGCTGCACAGACCCAAAGCAAGCCCCTGAGGAGCTGCACTGTGGTCTGTTTGGATCGAAGCGAACAAGATCTGTAGCTGTTTCTGACTGTAAACCCAACGTCTGAAGCCGCCTGTCACCTTCCTGCTGCCCTTGCGGTTCCCATCTCATCCTGCGCTCCAGAGCCCATTCTCCACCAGCAAACAGGGTTCCCAAGCACGAGCAGACAGAGGGAGGCCGGCGGGTCGCCTTCCTCCCACTCCGTTGCCCCACTGCAGCTGCCCCTTTCCCAGCCTGAGATTCTGCTCCTCTCCCTCGGCGGGGATACATCCCCGCCACCTTCGCCCCGGCCGTTCTCCACGCCTGCCACTCTCAAAGCCCTCAGAGGCCTGGAATTCTTATGTCAGCCCTCGGTACACTGCGCGCGTCACAGGACCGGCCTGTGGGTCCTGGCGGGGGACAGCACCAGCACGTGACACGTGCTCAGCGAAGTGTTCGTCGATCGAGTGAGACAGGGAGTGAGTGAGTGAGTGAGTGAATCAATGAAGGAGCTGCTAGGCGGGCGCTAGAGAAACCTGCTCCGTTTATAGCATCGCCTGCGGGCTGGACAGGGAGGCAGGAGGGTGGGCGAGGACGACGCCCGCAGTGGGAGCCGCGGTGCGGGCCTGGGCTGGCAGCCACCGCTTCTAGGCGCTTCCCTCAGCCCAGGTCTCCCTCCAGCCCTGGCGCACCCTGAGCTTCACTCTGAAGGGCTCGATGAGAAAGACCATCTTGGGGACGCCCTCCAGGGCGGGCAGCTGCCCGTCGTCCGGCGCTTCGAGGTCGAACCTCTGCAGCAGCCAGGCCATGATGAGGAAGATCTCCTGGCGGGCCAGCGCCTCCCCGATGCAGGAGCGCGCCCCAGCCCCGAAGGGCAGGTAGCCGGACGGCGGCGTGACCAGCTGGCTCCCGGCCGCGTCCAGGAAGCGCTCTGGGGGAAGGCGGGCGTCAGCCCAGCCCGGACGCGGCTGCAGGGGGCGCGGCGGTGGAGAGGCCGGACGGGGGCGGGGGCGGGGTCTCCAGGCCGCTCAGGAGCAGACTCACCTGGCAGGAACTGGTCCGGTCGGTCCCACTCCTCCTCATCATGATGCAGAGCCCACAGGTTGACAACCACGTTTGTGCCCTTGTCAATGGCGAACTCCCCGAGGCTGCCCGGAGAGGAGAGGGACGAGGGTCTAGGACGAGTGCCCTCTTCCCGCTGGCCCCTCCGGGGAGGGACTCTCGACCCCCCCAGCTCCTCTCCTTCCCAGCTGCGGCCGGTCAGTCCGCACGCAGCCGCCCTGGACAAGCCCCGGGCCCTGGCGGGGCTGCCGGGCGGGCGGCCGCCGTGTGCGCATGTGCAGTGCTGCTGCGGGCGGGAGCGCCGAGCGCGGGACCCAGGGTGCGTACACGCCTGACCGCAGTGGTGTGCTCATCGGGACCTGGATGGGGCCAGCCGGGCTGCCAAGCACCCTGGCAGTCCCTAGAGAAAGTACCTGGAGTCGGACAGAGCCTTGTGCGGGATGAGCACCGGGGCCACTGGCCGGATGCGGAGGACCTCTCGGATGGTGGCCTCCAGCATGAGGAGCTGGTTCCGGTCACTGAAGGTCGGGGTACGACTGAAGCCCACGTTCTGGTCAATCTCCTCCTGGATCTTCTTCTTCACCTGAGGGCCAGACCAAGGTTCATGGAATCCGTGGGTAAGCCCGAGGGAAGCCTGGCCTGCCCGGACGCCGAGGGCCGCACCGGAAGTGCATGCCCAGCGCCTCCCACGAGGCCCGCCTCTCCCTCCCTCCAGACTGGGGTTGACGGCTGGGTCTGAGGTGGACGGGAAGCCAGGCAGCGAGGCAGCTCACCCGAGGGTTGTGCATCAGCAAGGCTACCATCCAACTCACGACGGAAGCAGAGGTCTCCACACCGGCCCCGAAGACGTCCCCCAAGATGGTGATAATGTGTCTATCTGAAAACATGTTTGAATCCTCTTGTAGGCCGTAATTGTTATTGTCTGCATTCATCTTGGCCTGGATCAGGAGGTCTGTCAGGCTGGTGACAGAGTCACTTCTGAATTTCTCCTGGGTTAGGGAAGTGAAGAGAAGACCCTGCTGCAACCTTCCTGCCCTGTTTCCATCCTATACTAGCAAAGTGGGGTGGGCTGGGCAGGACCTGAAGCTTGTGGAGGGAGGAGGTAACCTGGGCCCTCTTTAACTGTGGGGGTGCATGTGTGCCTTCTCTGACCCTTCAGTCCCCACCTCCCTGCTCATTAGTTAGGCTGGTCTCCGTCCTGCGCATTCTCCACCTGTTAGCTGCGGGGCTCCTGCCCTCCACCTGCACCTGGGCCACTGTCAGCCTCCCTGGCTTTGGTCTGCTCTGTCACCTACCATGTGCTCTTTCAGTTTCTTCTTCAGCATTACATCTCGAATTTTAAGATATTTCCTTATCATTTTTATGGTTTTATTGGGGAAAATCTGGGGAGAAAAAAGAAATGTCAGATCCACCCCTCTTCCACTTCTCTCTTTCAGGTGTGAGAACCTCTCCCAGAGGCTGAGCCGAGCTCTCTGTCTCAAGACAGCTCCCACCCCAACCTCCCCTTGAGCCGCAATGGAAGCAAGTTGGGGACAGAACACGGGGTCATTAGGGAGGGGCAACTTGGACAACTCCAAGCAAGGGTGTTTCCCTTGCCCCGCCCATTCAGTCACACATCAAGACCTCACTCTGCTGTGTAAAGGTAAAACGTCAGCTGATAGAGTGGGCATGCCTGTAATCCCCCCGAACCTGGGAGGCTGAGGCAGGAAGACTGGAAGTTCAAGCTCAGCTCATGCAATTTGGTGATTTAGTGAGACCCTATCTTTAAATAAATAGGCTGGGGCCGGGGATTTAGCTCAGTGGTTTCACCTCCTGCTGCCCAAGCTCAAGGACCCGAATTAGATCCCCAATACCAAAATAAATAGATAGATAGATAGATAGATAGATAGATAGGCTGGGGATGTAGTTCAGTGTGAAGGTACCGGGTTCAATCACTACTACAACCAAAAAAATAAAATAAAATAAGTGATATATGAGTCTGAAGCCGAGCAAGCTGCTTAACCTGCTTGAGTCTGTTTTCCCGTGTGCACAGTGGTGATAGGGCCACACGCCTCTGACAGGAATCAAATGATGAATCATACAGAATGCTGAATTCTGCCACACGGCAGTCGAGAAACAAGTGAGTGACTGTCACAAGTACTGAGATGCACAATTAGAAAGCCAGAGCTATTTTTGTAAAGAGGCAGAGGAGGGAGAGATCACTGTGGCTGAGGTGCTTAGGAAAAAACGCGGGTCTAGAGCTGGGCCACCAAAGGAGGAAGAGCTGGGGACACTGTCCACCTGTGTGAGGCTGGCCGCATCCTCACCTTCCCCCAGGGGAGTATGTCCATCAGATTGCTCTCGCTCACGTTCTCCACGAAACCTTTAGTGAAGCTCCTTATGGCCACCAACTCGGGGTCCCCATCCTTGTAGGAGATATTGAAGCAAATCGTGCAGATGATGTTGATGATCGCTGTGAAGACTGACAAGGACAAATCTATGTCCTGTCCATTGAGGGTGGCCAGAAAGTCACACCATGCGCCAACCTCCCGACATACTGAGGAGAGAGGGGTGGGAGATGGGGTGCGAGGCAGCAACCTTGGCCCCTCTGCCAGCATCTTAGCCGGATCCCAGGCGGCCATGAGATGGCAGCAGTCCCCAGGAAAGGCTGGACCGAGCCCTCCACAAGCCTCCAGGTCCCTCCCTGTCCAGCCCTGGCTCCACCGTCCAGCCCCAGAACTTACTGATGTTCTCCAGCTTCAGGTTGCCATCCCTGAACAGGGAAAAGGTGCTTAGTACCAGCTTCCGGTGCAGCTGCCACGTGGCACTGAAGTCAGCGAAGGCGATGCCCTTCCCTTTGTCTGACATGAGGTCTAAACTCATCTTTGGAGAGTAGGCAAGGCTGTAGGAATCGCCCCCCCCCCACCCATCCACCCACTTGTCCTGGGCCTCCTGAGCCCCTTCCTCTTCCTGGGGAGAAGGCAGGTGGCTGCCATGCTGACCCCCATGTGGGGACACCCCTGGTCCATTCTGCCTGGACTAGAAGATCGTGGTTGGACAGGCCCTAAGGCCCCTACTCCTGATTCCAGGACAGACAGTAGAACCTTGAGCAAGAACTCGGGAGTTCTGGGTTCGTTCACTGGTGGGGTGACCTCTACACGCCTCTTCCAGTTTCTGACTAGGATGGAGCCAGAGTGGATGGGATATGCTCTCTGAACTATGCCAGTTCTGAGGTCAAGGAACAGGCAAGCTGTGAGACCGAAGGCTGCCCAGACCTCTCTACCTTACTGACTCCAAGTGCTACTAAAGGCTCAGCTTGTCTCACTGCTGCTCGCTTTTCCTTGCATAGCTGCACGCCCACCCACAGGCCCTGACTGGAGAGTGCTCTCTTTCTGCATACCCAAGCTGGATTTGGGCCACGGTGCCTCCTCCCGGAGGAACAGCGGCAACAACAGACCCCAAGTCTCTCCTGTCCACCTTCTAACCCACAGGCTAGCTTCCTGAGAGGAAGCAGCAAGAGGTAAGCTGGCCAGCCCCTCTGGCTGACTGGTTCAAGGAGAAGCAGTCAGCCTTAGTCTGATGAGAGCTGAGAGGCTGGGGGTCCTGACTGGATGTGCAGGGGAGGACTCTGCAGCAGGGTGCAGGGTGGGATTGTGGTTGTGTGTCTGGGATGGCTACCCAATAGCAAGCCCCCAGATGCCACTGGAGCCCCCCTACGAGCCATGGGGACAGTTCTGGGCAAATAGCCATCCCAGCCTGCCAAGAGCATGGATGCTTCTCCCTGGCCCCTTCCCATGAGGAAGTAACCTCTGCCCCCATTTTTCATGAAGAGCAACATTTGCACTGGTTCTGCATTGAACACTCCTGTGGGCCCAGGGCTATGTGGTTTCTCCACAGCTTCTCCATTGAGACCCAGAGAGCTTTTCATCCAGTTCAAGGGTGAGGTGAGTGGGGTAGGGCTCCCCGGCCCCTAGGCCTTCCGTTCACTCTTCCTGCTTTGTCTGCAGGCTGGTGCGGTAGGAGGGGAGGGAAGATGGGATGCTTACCAGTGACAGGGGCCGTCCGCAGAATTCCTTCCCCTTCTTGACAAGCATCTCCCTGGCCAGCTGGTGGTGGCCGATGACCACTGTAGTTCTGGAGCCCATACGGAAGGAATAGATGGGGCCATATTTTTTCTGCAGCTTGAATAGTTTGATGTGCATGTGGCCGCTTCTGGGAAAGAATGGCAGGCTACCCACTATGGGCAGAGATGGGAGGCTCTTTGGGTAGTTGGCACCAGGAGACCTTTGTCTGAGCCAAAAGAAACAGGCTAGGATGAGCCCCAAGAAAGCCACAAACTCCCACATGGTGGCTGGGTGTCAGCAGGCAGGACAGACAGCTGTGAGGTAGGAGCACCACAGCAGGATGGAGCACAAGGAGAAAAAGAGACCTTTTAAAGGCTGATCTTCGCCTCGATATTGGGTTATCTTTTGGCTTGTGAAAGTTTGTCTTGGAGCTGAGCCCGGCATGACCCCATCCCAGAACCAGGAGGGGGGCATGGAGGCCTCTTCAAGGGCTGGCCCGAGCCCAAGGCATCCCTTGGAGGAGGAGCTGGATAAGCCCGGACAGCTGGTCTCCTCCCTGAAGGGCCGAGTGAGCCAGCGGCAGATGGCTTCTGGGTCAGCAATCCAGGCTCGAGGCTTCCATGGGACAGATAACGATGTCAGCAGGGATAACTAGCAGGGCCTGTCAGCAGTGCTGCACAGTGTCATCATTTAACACCTGGCCGAGGAAAGGCCTGCCGAGGTCAGATTACGTAAGTTCACACAAGACAGTGCCGGTGAGAACAGTGAGAACGAATGCAGGAACGCAGATGTCCTAGCCCTGGCTGGGGAGCTGCTCTTTCTGGGACAGTGGTTGGTGGCCAGGTGTGGGGAGGGCAGGCCTGAGTCAGAGAGGTGTGAAGTCACGTTTTCGCTCACCACTTTCTAGCTCTATAACCTTGAGTGAGTTAATTATTATTATTATTTTTTTTTGGTACTGGTGATCGAACTTGGGACCTTGCGCTTGCAAGGCAGGCGGTGGCACCATTGAGCTAAATCCCCGGCCCAAGTTAATTATTTTTAGATTGCCTTTCTTATGTTAAAATACACATAACATAAAATGTATCTTTTTAAACTTAGTTTTTATTTATTTTGCAGTGTTGGGGATTGGACTTACGGCCTTGTGCGTGGTGGGCAAGGGCGCTTTCACTGAGCCCCTTCCCCAGCCCTTTTATTTTTTATTTGAGACAGGATCTCACTAAATTGCTACAGCTAGGCTTGCACCTGTGACCCTCCTGCCTCGGCCTCCCGAGGGCTGGGATCACCAGTGTGCGCCCCTACACCCAGCTAACAGTTTTTAAAGAAATCATTATTATTATTGCTTTTCCCCTGTACCAGGGATCAAACTCAGGACCTTGCACTTGCAAGGCAGGAGCAGTGCCACTGAGCTACATCCCTGGCCCTTTAAAGAAATTATTTTAAAAGCATACCGGCTCTTAGGTAGTGTATTTACTTTTTTCTCTGTGTTAATATACCCTAGTTAAATAATTTGAACAATTTGACTTCTGGTAAGGAATTGATTCTGTAAGAATGGACTACCTCTATCAAGCCTCATATTGTCACTTTTTATATTTCCTAAGGGACCAGTCAGTAAGCACTACTGAGGTCACAATTTGGCACTGGTGTGTCCAAGAGCTCTGTTCTGGTGGGATGTGACTCCCTTGCCAGAAGTCAAATTGTTCAGACCCTCTTCCTGCACCTGTGCACCTGCTCACAGTGCACACAACACACTTTGATCACTGCCCCCATGCCTCTTGGGTCATGGACATTTTTTGAATTATAGAAACTAGAAACTAGATTAGAGACTCTAGAAATTCTTCTTCACTGGGTGAAGAAGAGTTTTGGAATACAGTTACACCACTAGATGATAATATGAGAAAAAAAATATCAATAAGTCATAATAAGTAAGAAAATGTTGGGTAGCTGCCTTTAACGAAAGGGATTTGCTCCACGTGGTGCCATTAGGACTGTAGGGTAACACTTCTCCTCATAGACCTTCCTTCGACTGTCAGCACGAATTGAATTGGAGACTATTATGCATATGATTCTGTCATTCTTTATGGAATACTCCCTTATACATTCAAAAAACAAAACAAGATAATTCTAGCAAAAGCTCCTTTGAAACATAAATTAGTATAAGAACCAATAGAAAAAGACAAGCAGCAGGAGAATAATCAGATTAATGGCAAAAATACTTATCAAAAAGTATACTTGTGGTCCGGGGATTTAGCTCAGTGATTCCACCACCTGCCTTGCAAGCACAAGGTCCTGAGTTCAGTCCCTGGTACCAAAAAAAAAAGTATACTTGTGCCAGGCGTGGCGGCACACACCTGTAATCCCAGCACTCAGGAGGCTGAGGCAGAAGGATCACCACGAGTTCAAGGCCAGTCTGGTCTACACAGTGAGTTCAAGGCCACCCTGAATGACATAGTGAGACATTGTCTCCAAAAACAAACAAACAAAAAAGTATACTTACAAAACAGAAAAATCTAATAACCCTATACAAAGATCAAGATTTAATAATGAAACAATGTATCTCCAAACCAAGAGGTCTAATTACTTAATACAAAGATCTAGGCCTGGTTACCTTGTACAAGGCCTGAGTCTAAGGACCTTACTCTGAGACCTATTTGGTTACATGTGATGGGGAAACAAAATAAATTCAGCAACAAGAGCAATTAAACTAGCAGGAATTCAACTTCCTTGTTGATTGCCTTGTTTGTGTGGATTAGGGATCCAGCCCAGACTTTTGGGCCTTCAGTCTCCCAAGGCTGCTGTAAGGTGTAGGCCAGGGCTGGGTTCTGGAGATTCCATCAGGGCCGGGCCTACTACCTCACACACCCAATAACTGACATTCAGTTCTCTTTGGGTGTCGAACCAAGAGCTTCTTCCTCCTCCACCCCTCCCATTCCCCTGCTTCTCTTCTTTTTCCCTGTCAGCTGGAAGCTCAGCCCCTGGTGACTACATGGTGCCTGCAGTTCCTTGGACTTAGAGTTCTTCAACACGGCCGCTTCCTCCTCACGGCCAGCAAGGGAGAGAGACCCAGCAAGACAGACTTACAGTCTCAGGCAACAGTCATGTAACTCCCATCACTTGTGCACACACTAGCAATCAGGTGCACCTCACAGATTCTGTCCACACTTGCAAGTTGGGGTCACACAAAGCATGCACATCAGGAGGCAGGGGCCACGCAGGCCTCCTGCCCGTCCACCACAGGTAGCTGCTGTCACTGTGGTAACATGACAACATCAGTGTTTCCCTACTTTTACAGAAGTAGAGCAATGGGAGAGTCATACACTGCTGTTGGGAATGTAAAATGCTCTGGCAGTTCCTGAAAAAGCTGAATACTTACTGTATGATCCAATTATTCTACTACTAGATATTTATCCAGAAGTGATGAAAACAATCTACATAAAGACATAGGTGTATATATATATTCATAGCAGCTTTATTCATAATATCCTCAAAGCAGAAATAACCCAAATCAACAGGTTAGTGGATAAACAAAGTGAAATATATTCATACAGAGAACTATTTCTCAGCACTAGAAAGGGCTAGATGAGAAGCCAGACCAAACACAAGTGCTTGTTATATGACTCCAGTTATAAACCATTTCAGAGATGCACATTAACTTACAGTTCCCCAGGGCAGAGAGTGGCTGCCTGGAGTGGGCAGCAGAGGGGGAGACAGGCTGCAAAGGGGCGCTGTGAGGCTTCTGGAGGTGCTGGAAATGTCCTGCATCTTGAGAACAAGGTGGTTCACGGTGTGCACACGTGTCACGCTCCTCAGATGGTTCACGCTGATGTCGTAGGTGAAGTGCAGAGCTCACAGCGCTAGAGTACTTGCCTAGCATGTCTCAGGACTGCAGTCAATCTCCAGCAACACACACTCACAACCACCACAACTGTACATAAATTAATATCTCAGTAAGTTTGATTAGGAACAAAAAATAAATGGAGCTGTCAATAGAGACATGAGTCTAGACCCTTGGAAGAGAAAGCAGTGTGGACACTGAGTACAGGTATTTTTTGTGCATGTAGTTTTGTTTTGTTTTTTGCAACAGGGTCTCACTTCTATGGTTCAGGCTGGTCTTGAACTCACTATGTAGCCCAGGTTGGCCTCAAACTTACAGTGATCTTCCTGCCTCAGCCTCCTGAGTGCTGGGATTACAGGTGTGTACTACCACACCCAGCATTTTGCACACAGTTTTGAGCAAATTTTTCATTATATCATTCTCTCGTGCATTAACTGAAAAAGAAACAGAGCATTTGGAACATTTTATATATTCATTTCCAAAGTAATTATTGGTTTATTATTCATTTATTTATTTACTTTTAGTTTTTCTGCGACAGGGTTTTGCTGTGTAGCCCAGGCTGGCTTTGAACTTGTGGTGATTCTCCTGCCTCAGCCTCCCGCCTGAGTGCTGGGATTATAGGTGTGCAACACCACACACACACACACACACACAGCTTAGTTTTACTTACATAGGAAAAGGAGGTTATTTTTATCACTAAAAATACCAGCAGAAAAAAAAAAAAATACCAGCAGGAACAAAAAACAAAACAAAATTCAAACAAACAAGCAAAATATACACTTACATATTACTAGTGCTGAGAGAAGAAAATGGTGGAGTGGGCTGGGGATTTAGCTCAGTGGTTCCGCTGCCTGCTTTGCAAGCCCAAGGACCAGAGTTCGATCTCTGGCACCAAAAGAAAAAAATAAAAAAAAAGAAAATGGTGGAGTGGTGATTTTACCAAAGTCTAGCCTCTCCAAGATCCGGAATCCAGATATTGGATTGTCAAAGGCAGAAAAACAAGATCGCCTGGAATGGGGAGGAACTGAAAGGGAAATCTAGAAGCTACGGAGAGCTTGTGGGAGAGCCTGGGTCCCAGAGGCCAGGGCAGTGCTCAGGGCTGGCAGATGAGGGGGACCCAGCGGAGCCACAGCCACTGTGAGTCGCAAAAACAATGTGGGGAAGCAAGTTCCTTCCCGAAGGCATGCAACAGCTGGTGAGGGGCTCCAACACGGGTACCCGTTATCCTGCCACAGAAGGCCGCATCGCTGCCATTTTGGAAGGGTTCTTAGATCTGGGTGCCAGGTCCAACCCCCATTTGCCCCAGCTGCCAGAGCTCCCAGAGTGGCTGCTCCCAGCTGCCTAAGCCATCAAAGCAATACTCCCACATCCTTTCCCTGCCCTCTTAGGCCATGGTGCACCTGGCACAGAAAACATTAGCACTGCTATGCCAGCGGTGGCCACATAGCTGTGGCCACCCAGCTAGTCCCTACTGAGCAATCCCATGCTGTCCACCCCCAACGCCCCATCCATAAAAACCCAGCTCCATGAACTTGACTCAGACTCTCCTGTGGACTTGCCCCAGGAGGTCTCGCTGGGAACCCCAAATTTAGGCTGGCTGTACCTAACGCTGGGACTCAGACAACTAAAAAGAACTTCACTTCAGGGCTCCCCATACCATCTCCCACAGTCACTAGGTGAGACAGCCATGGGAGAGAGCTGTGGACAGCGAGCAGGCTAGAAAGGGGTCCCTGAGAAGTTAAAACTCAAGGTATTGCTATATAGTTCAAGCTGGCCTTGAACTCATGACAATCCTGCCTCAGCCTCCCGAGTCCTGGTATAGGCATGTACCATCACATCTGGCCCAGCCATTGCACATAGCTGTTAGTTAGAAATTGTTATAAGGCAGTTAGACAAGGCTGGGCCCTCAGCATAGAAAACAACTAAGGCACATTCACTGGTTAGCATATGGAAAGAGAAAAGGGCCAGGGATGTAGCTCAGTGGCACGGTGCCTGCCTCGCAAGCACCAGGTCCTGAGTTTGATCCCCCGTACTGGAAAGATAAATTAAAGCAAAAAGGTACTGCACCTACTTCCCCTGGGGACAAATAGCAGTGATTGATATTCTAAATAGACATTGATCTCCCTAGCTTATTTCCTTTCCAGAATTTCCTTGTATGGGTGCTACATGACTTGTTGTCCCACTCGATCCCCATTTAATCACTGTTACCTGGGTGACTGTACCTATAATCTTACTGGTTGGTCGTGGTTTTGTCCCACCTCACGCCCACCTTGTGATTTTCCATTGGATCTTACAGTTCTGTCCCACTTTGTACCCGTGTCACCTCTGGCTTTGTCCCATAAAACACCTTTGAAAAGCAGGATGCACGGGCAATCCACTTTCCGGTCCCCCTTCTGTCTCTCTTAGACAGAAGCTATTTTTCTCTCAATAAATTTTTCCTACTGAACCTCCTTTGTTCCTAGAATTCATTCTTCAGTTTTATTTTTATTTTTATTTATTTTATTTTTTGGTACTGGGGATCAAACTCTGGACCTTGCGCTTGCGAGGCAGGTGGCGGCGCCACTGAGCTAAATCCCCAGCCCTCATTCTTCAGTTTTAGAGAACATGAACTCGTGTTTCAGATATCTAGCAGGTTGGGAGTTACATCTCCCTCTTTGGATTATTTTGCTTATTTGGATTACTTGCTGCCCTATATCACAACCTCCTATATCTTTAATAGTGTAATCCTTAAGCTTTATTAATCTTTAAGCAGTTAACTCTGTTCCTACTATTGATTATTTTCTACTGTTAGTGCAGGTATAGATGTTGCATTTAGTAGATATCTGCTGTATGTCAATATTTGGTTTGTCTTAGTGTTTATACTACAATTTATATATTTATGATATTACAAATATATATTTTATTACAGATATATTATGTATTGCAGATTTGTAGTTATTTGTAATTATAGATTTTCTGGGGCCAAGGGTGGTACATTGATGGTTCTTAGGGCAGTCAGTGTCCAGCTTGCCCTGATGGTGTTGCTGACCCACTTGGCACTGCTGGCATCACACAGTTGTTGCTATTGACACCTAATGGTTTAGCCTCAGTGTCACTTGGGCAATACCTTTGTTAATGTACTGACTGTCATGAGCGACACGTGGGCATGCACCATTTCAACCAGTCAATTCTTGTATTCAATAAATTTGATTAAATTGTCATTTTTGTATTTCTTGTTATAAAAGTTAACAAAGATGTGCAATTTTTGGTCATCCTGTATTTAAATGATTGGACAGGTAAGCGGTTAATAGGTTTTTCTCTGCATGCCCATAGCCAGATTACCTTGGTAATGTTAATAGTACTTGGTCCATCCCCAGAGAACTGGGTGCCGGTCCAATTACACTCCACCCTCCCCTCCAAAATTAACAGAGGTGGTTGGATCTTGGGACAGAAGCTGTAGTTAGCCACGCCCCGAGGGGATCACTAAAAGCAGACACTGGAGATCTGATACTAGCAACAAAGTTTTCTACTGTAAGTGATCATAAACCTAAGCACAAAAGAAAACAAACGACACAAACGGGAGAAAACAGGCAGCAAAATGCCCCCCAAAACTCAACTCCTCCAAAACCAACCCTTGGAACACTGAGGAGGAAGAAAGCGAAAGCCACACAGCCAAATTATTTGAAAGGATAGCTGAGGAGATTGAAAAACAGATCAGGGCCGGGGATTTAGCTCAGTGTTTCTCCTGCCTGCCTCACAAGTGCAAGGTTCCAAGTTTGATCCCCAGTACCAAAAAAACCACACCAAAAACAGATCAGTGAGGTGCTCAGCAGGCTCACAGACAATAACATTAGGCAGATAATTGACATACTAAACAAAACCATCAGGGAGCTTATCGAAGACACTAATAAAAAGCTAGCTGAGGGCTGGGGATTTAGCTCAGTGGGACCCTGCCTGCCTCGCAAGCACAAGGTCCTGAGTTTGATCCCTGGTACCAAAGGAAAAAGAAAAGGCTAGCTGATCTAAACATGATGATGCAAAACATGAATGACAAGTTTAGCAAAGAGTTAAGAGTCATGAAAAGGTTCCAAACAGAAACCCAGGAGATTCAGGGCTGGGGATTTAGCTCAGTGGTTCCACTGCCTGCCCCGCAAGTGCAAGGACCCGAGTTCAATCCCCGGTACCAAAAAACCCCCAGGAGATTTAAAGATTATGTGAAAAGTATGAGCAGCAGAAGCAACCAACGTGAGGAAAGAATATCAGCACTGGGAGAGAGGATGCTTTCAAAGACCAGTTACTCAGAGATACCTTAAACATAACATGAAAAATGGATTCAACAGCTGCTAGATGACACAGAGAAGATTAACCTCAGATTAACCAGAATAAGTGAAATATCAATGTACAAAGGGCATAAAAAAACCTGTTTACAGAAATAATAGCAGGAAATGTTCCAAATATAGGGGAAGAAACAGATAAGTGAGGCATATAGAACCCCAAATAGCCATGGTCAAGAGAACCTCTCCCTGTCACATGACAGTCAGAATCCCAGAGGTCAAACACGGGGACAGAAGCCTAAAAGTTGCCAGAGAAAAGTAACACATCTTCCTCAGACAGGACTAACATCTAAAACATACAAAGAATTTGTAAAAGATTCCTCCAAATAAAAGGCCCAGTCAAAATGTGGGCAACTGAAATGAACAGACACTTCTCAGAAAAAGAAGCACAAATGGCCAATGAATACATAAAAAAGTGCTCAACACCACTGACCATTAGAAAAACACAAAACTACACCGAGTTATCATCTTACCTCAGAAAGAATGGCTATCATTAAAAAAATCTAGTAATAACAAATGCTGGTGAGATATGGGGGAAAGGAGTCTTTTCCTTGTTGGTATAAAGGTGAACTAGCAGAACTACTATGGAAATCAGTATGAAGAGTCCTCAAAACACTAAAAATAGGGGCCAGGGATTTAGCTCAGTGGTTTCACCGCCTGCTGCACAAGTGTAAGGACCAGAGTTTGATCCCCGGTACCAAAAAACCCCCAAAAAACTAAAAACTAAAAATAGAAATCCCATTTGACCAGCTATCCCCCTTCTAGGTATCATCCCAAAAGTTAGAATCATCATATTACAGGGATACATGTATCCTCATGTTTATAGCAGTACAATTTAAAATAGTTAGATTGGGCTGGGGATTTAGCTCAGTGGTTTTGTTGCCTGCTGCGCAAGCGCAAGGACCCGGGTTCGATCCCTGGTACAAAAAAATAAATAAATTAAAAAAATAAAATAGTTAGATCTTGGCAACAGTGTCTAAGTCCACCAACAGATGAATGGGTGAGGAACACGTGGTACTTCGACACAATGGAGTACTACTCTGCCATAAAGAAAGATAAATTTGAAGCATTCATAGGCAAGTGGATGCAACCTGAGAACATAATGTTAAGTGAAATAAGTCAGGCTCACAAGCTTAAATAATGTGTGGTTTCTCTTAAATGAGAACCCTCCCAAATACACACATGCACACGCGCAAACACACACACACACACACACACGCGGAGGAAAAAAGGTAAACAGAAGTAGGGAGAAGTTCAAATAATTCCCCATATTACCTATTCCATTGTTTAAAAAATATTTTAATATTTTGCTAATTTGTTTATACTACTAGTTTCTCTTAGTTCATTAAAAAAAGTTTTGTGCTTTCTTTTTGGCTACATGTATTCTCTTTAATTGAAGGGTTACTCAGTGAATTTTAATACATAAAATCTGTCAGAGCAATTCTACATAATTTTGGGGGAAAATCATTTCACAATTAAATTATGATTAGGCTTTGTTTTCCTGCCTACAGGCCGGCTATGGCATGTCCAGACATAACTGCAGTTTTGCCTCTGGTCACAGCTCAGTCCTCAGTGGTCCCGACGCTGCGACGCTCCAGGACAGGGTTACATCAGCTGAAGGCAGGAGTTAGAGAAAGGTTTCACCTGGGGAGGGCGCGTTCCTTATCAACTTCACTCCTCCCACCTATTGTGGTAAGAACACACTCTCCTCAGAGTCCTCCTCCGCGTAAGAACCTCCGACCTAAATTCTTCATCAGCAAGAGATCCTCATCTGCATAGGATTACCTCCCCCCAAGCCGCCGACGCTCCCTCCATTATTGTGTGCAGCCAATAAATGCTGGCCGGTACGGAGCACCTGGGTCTGTGCCCGCTCGGAGGCGCTGACCTCCCGGCCCCCCGTGTGCTTAGAAATCACGCACGTCTCCGTCGTCTTTTTCTCTCTTTAGCCCTCGCCGGCCCTTTTCTAGACAGTCGGAGGATTGATCGCCCCCTGATACTTGGCGCCCAGCATGGGAGCACTCAGGCCTGAGAGAGAAGTTACACTCCAGTGCAGGAGAAGACCCGTGGTGTGTCAGATGCCAAGAGGACTCCGTGGGTGAACTCGGAGGACGTCGGAAGAGAAAGTGTAAGGTAAAACACTCAGTGCCACGGAAATTTTCTCGGAAAGTTTCTGCAGCCAGGATAACGGGAAAGAATCAATCCATAGAACAACAAAACTATATCCACCTTTTGAGTAAGTTGCTTAAACAGGCCGGAGCTTGAGTTAGTGCTGGCACTTTAACTAAAGTGGTGCATGGAAAATGCAGAAGAAATGGATGGATTCCTAGATACATATGAATTATTAAAGTTGAATCAAGAAGATACAAAAATTCTAAATAACCCAATATGTCAATGAAATTGAAGAAGTAATTTCAAAACTACCAACAAAGAAAAGCCCAGGTTTTGATGGATTCACTGCTGAATTCTACAAGAAATTTAGAGAAGATCTAACACCACTACTCACTCCTCAAATGGGTTAATGAAATTGAAAGGGAAGCAGCACTGTCAAACTCATTCCTGGAAGCAACCATTACCCTATACCAAAACCAGAGAAGGATTCAACCAAAAAAGAGTCCTATAGGCCAATTTCCCTAAGGAACATAGAGGCAAAAATCCTTGATAAGGTACTGCCAAACAGAATGCAGCAAATCGTCAAGTAGGTTATACACCATGACCAAGTAGGATTCATCCCAGGGATGCAGGATGGTTCAACATACACAAATCAATAAATATAATCCACCATATTAACAGAACCAAGGGAAAAAAAACACCACATGATCTCAATAGATGCAGAAAAAGCATTTGATAAAATCCAACACCCACTCATGCTAAAAACCCTACAGAAAATTGGATAGATCTTTATCTCAATCTGATAAAAATCATCTATGACAAACCAACAGCCAACCTCATACTAAAGGGACAAAACCTGAAAGCTTTCACTCTAAAATCAGGAACAAGACAAGGATGTCCACTGTCACCACTCCTGTTCAATATAGTTCTGGAAACATTAGCCAGAGCAATGAGACAAGAGAAAGAAATAAAAGGAATAAGGATAGGAAAGGAAGAAGTTAAATTATCATTATTTGCAGATGACATGATACTCTACATAGAAGACCCCCAAAAGCTCCACCAAAAGACTTCTAGATTTGATAACCAAATTCAGTAGCATAGCTGGATACAAAGTCAACACTCAAAAATCAGTAGCGTTTTTGTACAGGAATAACAAACTCACTGAGAGAGAAATTAGGGAAACAACACCTTTCACAATAGCATTAAGAAAAATGAAATAGGGCCGGGAATTTAGCTCAGTGGTTCTGCCGTCTGCCTTCCAAGTGCAAGGTCCAGAGTTTGATCCCTGGTACCAAAAAAAAAAACATAGGTGTAGGCAAAGACTTTATGAACAAAACCCAGATCTCACAGGAAATATTACAAAGAATCAACAACTGGGACCTCATCTTACTAAAAAGCTTCTGTACAGTAAAAGAAATCACCAAGAGTGAAGAGACAACCCACAGAATGGGAAAAAAATTTTATCAGCTGTTCCTCAGACTCTGCAGGAAGTGCATTTCAGTACTGCATGGATCGAGAGCATCCTGAGACTTTTCTTTTTCCCCCAGTACCGGGGATCGAACTCAGGACCTTGTGCTTGTGAGGCAGGTGCAGCGCCACTGTGCTTCGTCCCCGGCCCTCACCTCATTTCTGATAGTTGCAAATTGATGTAGTAACTGTCACTGACCAGCACAAATTATAACAGCAACTCTTGGAAGTGACCTATATGTCCATCAACAGCTCAGCTAGATAAAGAAAATGTGGTCTTTATATACAATGGAGTACTAGCTGCCATAAAGGATATATTTGAGTCATTTGTGGGAAAATGGATGCACCTTGAGAACATAACATTAAGTGAAATAAATCAGACACACAAGCTTAAATATCACATGGCTTTCTTTTATATGAGAAACCCAAAGTATAAAAAAGATAGATAATAAGAAATAGCGAGGGCCAGGGATTTAGCTCAGTGGTTCCGGCACCTGCCTCGAAAGCGCAAGGTCCCGAGTTCCATCCCTGGTACAAAAAAAAAAAAAAGAAATAGCGAGAGAGATCTGCAAAGGGGAAGAGGACCATGAGATGGTGGAAGGGGCATGGAGGGGAGAAGGGGATTTAAAAAAAGAATGAAGATGTATTATGGACATGTACCAACTTCCCACGAGCAATGTGAACATTACGTACAAACATGTACTAATAAAAAAATACTAGTACTGTCAGGTTTTTGGGGGTTTTTTTTGCATTATTGGGCTTTTTTTTTCTTTGAATTGTCTGTGTCCTTTGCTAATTTTCCTACTAGGTTGTTCACCCTAGTTCACTTGTTTACACCCCTAGCAGTCTGGGAACTCTGGGAGGCCAAGAATTAAACCCCACTTCTTTATCCCCCAGCCCATCTCAAAATGTTATCATTGTCTTCCTCGTCATCAGCATCAGGATCATCAACATCGCAGTACTAAGGATGAACCCAGACCCTGCCGCACAACTGCTAAATGGCAGAATTGAGACTGTAATCCAGCTCCTCTGATTTTTCAATTTTATTTAGATTTTTTCGTTTTTTGTTTTGGGACCAGGGCTCAAACTCGGGACCTTGCGTTTGCGAGGCAGGCGGCGGCACCACTGAGCTAAATCCCCAGCCCTTATTTAGGTTTTTTGAGACAAAGTCTATGTAGTTTAAACTGACCTTGAACTCGCTATGTAATCCAGGCTGGCCTCGCCTCCTGCCTCAGCCTTGGAGTGCTAGAATTACAAGCATGTGCCACCAGGCCCCTCTGATTTTAAATCAGTGATTTACTGAAATTATCCTTCACTCCTTTCAGAGAGACCGGCTTGCGCCTTGTGCTCCTCTGGGTATCAACTGAACAGCACTTTTATTTAATTTAATTTAATTTATTTATTTATTGCTTAAATTCTTTTATTGGTACAGTTTAGGTATACAATACGTTTACATTTATCATTGGGTGCTTGTACCTGTACATGATGGATCTTGGTTCTTATTTTTTCCCCATTACCTGTGCGCCCTTCACGCCCTCCACTCTTCCCTATTTACATAGACTTTGAACAGCACTTTTAAATGAATTTATACGTAGAGGGCAATCTCCAGTAGTCGCCTGCATCCCTTCCTCTTCCCACTTTAGGACAGAAGACTCCGCCTCATTTCTTTTCGCTTTGCGTCTCTTTTGGCCCCTGCGATTCACCGTCGCCCGGGGTGGGGGGGGAGGCCTTAGATAGTTGAGATGATGGCATCGGGAACGCCGGATTCGCAAGCTCGATTTGGTCAGTCAGTGAAGGGGCTTCTCACGGAGAAGGTGAACACCTGTGGAACCGACGTGATCGCACTTACCAAGCAAGTGCTGAAGGGCTCCCGGAGCTCCGAGGTGAGCCAGGAATTCATCCCCTCACCCCCGGGCCCCGCGGCCTTTCCAGGAAGTGGGGAGGGCATCGGGGTGCATCCTGGGAGTGAGAGCCCCGTTCGCGGGGCGCGTGGTGCATTCTGGGGTGTGTAGTCTCTGGCTAGGGTTAGCCCTGGTGGTGGAGGCGATGTGCTGGGAATCTGCTTCTGTTGTTGCAATACTAGGGATCGAATCCAGGACCTCCACACTGAGCTACGCCCCCAGCCCCTTTTATTTTTATTCATTCATTCATTTATTCATTCATTTTATTTTATTTTTTACTTTGAGACAGGGTCTCTCTCCGTTGCCCGGGCTGGGCTCGAACTTGCCATCCTCATGCCTCAGCCTCCCAAGTGCGGGGAATCGGCTTTAAAACTGAGTTACAGGGCGGCGGATGAGCCGGTGTTCCGAACTAATCCCTTACTGGTTCTCCGGGTTGTCTCTAGTGAAGATCAGTCTCAGCTCCAAATTCTGCATGGTTTTGCCTTCAACAGCCCAAATTTCTGTCACACTTTTGTGTATCACTTGTCTATGGAGTTATTCTTTCCTGGTTTGTGTTTCTGCCCATGTTCTTGGTGTTCCTTAAATTGGCTTTTGTACTTTCCCTGCAGGCCCCCTCCCCTTCTCTAGCTGGGTCTGTGAATGGAATTATTTGATGGCATTTTGTCGCCAGAAAGCTCTATATGTAGGTCCACCCTGCTTCTTCCCCAAACAGACCTATCTGTTGAATCAGCTGTCCATCCAAGAGAAATGAAGACACACACATTTATAGCCCCTTATTCGTGATCTTGCCATTTGGAACCCAGATGCCCTTGGACTAGTGAGTGACAAAGGAAATGAGTCCAGTGACATAGCCACTTCACTCCTAGGTATTTATGTAAGAGAAACAAAAACTTATAAAACATTTTCTTAGATAAAACAGCTACACATGTGACATAACCGAGATTTCCATTTGCGCCTTCTTTTAAATGGAACATCTTGAACTGCACTTGTAAAAGAATCTGAGCACAGAGTCCTTTAAGATTTCCGTGATTTCCCTTGCAGGCTCTTACATCATCTTGCTCATAATTAATTCAATAGCACTTGTTGTAGCTACTCCTCTTTGGCAAGTATTTCCAGCTTTCAAGTTAGTTTTCATAGTAATAGCAACTGTCTCTCTCTCGCTCATATTTAATTATTTTCCATATTATTTCATTAAATTTGTAGTTGCAGTAATAGCATAAAATGTCCTCCAGGTCTTTGGTATGTATATGAATGTTCATGACAGTTTACCTCTTACTGGTTTAGGTCCTGGTAGACTAATCTATACAGAATTAGTTCAACTGTTCTGTCCGTAGCTTTTGTTGCCAGCGGTTATAAAAAGAAAAACAAAACTAAAAAAGGCTAACTAGATGAGAAACTATTTGGACTTACTACAGTATATGATGACACTATTATTGAACTCACTGACTCTGTTACAGTATGCTCTGTGTGGGGTTCCCTAGGGTATGTTCATTTTAGGATTCAGTATCAGAGGAAAGTTAATCTCTTTTGAAGAATTACTATATTGCCTTTCACCGAATGAGAAAAGTCATGTAATCCATTGTATTTCACATTTTGCCTTGGTCACAGTGTTCCTGTGTCAGTTTTGGTAGCAACCATGTTTATTTCCTTCTCCCTTTCGTGACCTTTACATTCTACAAGGTGTGATAAAAAAACAGTACATGTTTAAATTTTAAAAGTTTTTTTTATAGTATTTCCCTCAGAATACTCCCCCTCACTTCCAACCCACTTATCCCATCATTCTTCCCACTGTCCGAACCTGTTCTGGATTCCTCTTTTGGGAATGTCAGTTGTGCTGTTGGAGCTGCCTCACTGTCCTGAATTACTTCAAAACATTGACCTTTCAGGATCATTTTGACTTTGGGGAAGAGCCAGAAGTCGCAAAGTGCCAGATTTGGTGAGTAAGGTGGATGAGGACACTCTGCTTTTTCACTGGATGGCAGTTGGCAGCAGCATTCACTGTATTTTTGTTTTTTAATTTATTTTTGGTACCGCGGATCAAACTCAGGACCTTGCACTTACAAGGCAGGCTCAGTGCTGCTGAGCTAAATCCCCGGCCCTATTCACTGTATTTTTGGTCACACCCCCTAAAGACAATCACAAAAGAGGGCCGGGGATTTAGCTCAGTGGTGCCACTGCCTGCCTCGCAAGCGCAAGGTCCTGAGTTTGATCCCTGGAACCAAAAAAAAACAGCAGAAGACAATCACAAAAGAGAACTTTCAGAGTTGTTTCAGCAAATGACATGAATGATGTGTGTTAAAGGTGAGCGAGAACTGAACACGATGGCATGTGCCTCTAATCTGGAGGCTGAGGCAGAAAGATCACTTTGAGTTCAAGGTCAGCTTGAGCTATATAGTGAGTTCAAGACCAGCGTGAACTACATAGTGAGACCCTATCTCAAAAAAGAAAAAACCAAAGTGAAAGAGAGTGTTTTGAGGGGGATTAATGGCAGTGTGTTTCTTACTACAATAAATTTTATTTAAACATTCATATATTTCAACCACACCTCATGTTTCTTTTCTGCTTTTAAGTGTGTACATATACACACATACATATAGTTTGGTATAAATTGTCTCAAATTCTTTTTTGGGAGAAATGGGATATATAAATATGTATAAATTTTAAAAATTAATGGTGTTCATAATCACCAGTATATATTAATGACCATAATAAACATTTATTGAGTATTAAGTGCTGTTTTTTAATGTAGTTTAAGTCATTAAGTCTTTTTTTTTTGGTACTGGGGATCAAACTCGGGTCCTTGCACTTGCATAGCAGGCGGTGAAACCACTGAGCTAAATCCCCAGCCCTAAGTCTTAAGTCTTTGTGTGTGTGCGTGTGTGTGTGTGTGGCACTAGGGATCAAACCCAGGGGTGCTTTATCACTGAGCTCCATCCCCAGCCTTTTTCTCCTTGCTAAGTTACCCAGGCTGCCCTTGTGATCCTCCTGTCTTGACCTCCTGAATAGCTGGAAATACAGACATGTATTTGCACCTGAATAAATCATTAGCTCTTTGTAGTCACCAACTAAATAAGTTCTTTTCTACATAGAAGACATAGAAACCAGGAGTGGTAGCACATGGCTGCATCCCAGCATTCTGGGAGGGTGAGGCAGAGGAATCACAAGTTGGAGCCTAGCCTGGGCGACTGAGCAAGTTTGGGTCTTAAAATAACAAATAAAAAGGGCTGGGATAATACAGCTCAGTGGGAAGGCCCTGAATTCAGACCCCACGGGGAGGGGGAGGGAGGAATTTAGCTTGTCCAGGGTCATTCCTAGCTAGGCAAGGTGGCGTGGCGCTAGGGTTCAGCCCTGGGGGACTGGTCCTGGAGTGCTCTTCAGTCCCCTCTCCTGTGGTGCTGTCTGCAG
This sequence comes from Heterocephalus glaber, assembly GCF_000247695.1. The sequence goes on from NW_004624831.1 coordinate 2,183,285, forward strand.
TAGGTGCCCAGTAAGTCACTGTGCCACTGTTGACTGTCTTAATGTGGCTTGTTCCACCCGTTCCTTAGCCGTAGGTGTTATCACATGGCTTCTTCTGCAGGAGATTTAGATTGAGTGCTCATTAAACCTTGTTGCCTTGTCGCTGGGGATTTAGCTCAATGGTTCCGCCGCCTGCCCCGCAAGCACAAGGACCCGAGTTCAATTGCCAGTACCAAAAGAAAAAGAAAAAGAGTTTGGGCCAGAGATTTAGCTCAGTGGTTCTGCTGCCTGCCTTGCAAACACAAGGACCCAAGTTCGATCCCTGGTACCAAAAAACAAAAACAAAAAAAATAAATAAAACAACAAAAAACCCACTGTGGCTCATGTTAAGGTGAAATCAGTCCAGGGTCCTGGGACAGCCTTGACATATCTGTCAGTTCTCTGAATTTTGTCTGTTTACTGGGTGTCTTATGTATAACTTGTACCATATTGCCTTTTCTAATGTGTGTTTTTTTGTTTTTTTATTCTTGGTACCAGGGATCGAACTCGGATCATTGTGCTTGCAAGGCAGGCGGCGGAACTACTGAGCTAAATCCCTGGCCCTAATGTGTGTTTTTTTGTTTTTTGTTTTTTTTGGGTTTTTTGTACGGGGATCGAACTCAGAACCTTGTGTTTTTTGAGGCAGGTGCTGGAACCACTGCGCTAAATCCCTGGCCCATATTACCTTTTCTTTCTTTCTTTTTTTTTTTTTTTTGGTATCAGGGCTCGAACTCAGGACCTTGTGCTTATGAGCCAGGCAGCAGAGCCACTGAGCTAAATCCCCGGCCCTACCTTTTCTAAAGTTAAGTACTTTTGACATTTCCTATACCAACCTGTGAAGTCATTGGAGTGTCTGACTGATTTTTAATCCCTTCCAGCCTAAGGAGCGTTGCTCCTTTAGCCTCTCCACATAGCCGTTTTGATGAACTGACACTGCACGTGTGAATGCTCATCCCACGGCCTTTACTAACAGATGCTCATTGAATGTCCATAGGTGCCAGGAACTGTTATGGTGCAAGGGATAAATTCAACTAAATCTCTCTACTTAGGAACCTTCCATTTTCACGCGGAGACAGACAATAGACACGAAATTGAGGTGGTGGTAAAAGCTGTGAAGAAAAGCAAACCTGGACTAGGACATGATAAAGGGCTTACTTGACCTTAAAGGGTTGTCAGGGAAGTGACTCTGGGGAGCTGCCAGCTGAGCAGAGCCGGGATGGAGGCAGCAGCAAGCCCTGGAGGTGTGGAGAGCCCTGCACATGCAGAGGCCTTGCGAGCCAGCAGGGGACACTTTTCTACATAGTCATTGGGCTTGCAAAATGGTACAGCTGATGGAGGGTGTCAGGTAAAAGGACCGAAAACCAAGACCAGACCAGGGCACAACAAGCCTTTATTAGGGGAATAGATCTGCCGGGCTGCCTCTGAACAAAGGAGAGGCAAAAGGAATATGGCTGGGGCAGGGAGAGTCTTTTATAGAGACTGGGGTGGGGTTTGTAGGGGCTGAGGTGGGGTTGAGTGAGGTAGTGACTAGGGAATGGAGGAGCCGGTGATGTCACTAGATGGTAGAAGGTGAGCCAGTATTGTTACTTTCTAGGCGGGAACAGGGGGATGCTGGGAAGAAGGGTTTATTCTTTGGTGGGAGCAACCATCTTGGTGTGACGTCACACAGGGGAGGGGGCAAGGCACGTTAGGAAGAGGGCAGCTACTATACATAATAGCTGCTGAGGTAGTGGGAGACCTATCAGAGGGGAGTTGGCAATACGTAGCTGAACTGTATCCAATCACAATTCTGAGTCTATCCCAAAAATACTAGTGAAAATGGGACATGTGTGCTTTTTTTTTTTGGTACCGGGGATCCAACTCAGGTCCTTGCGCTTGCGAAGCAGGCGGCCGAACTACTGAGCTATATCCCCAGCCTAACATTTTTTGTAGTGGTACTTACAATGGCAAAAGACTAGAAAAAACTCGGAAGGCTCCGGCAGAGGGTTGGATGAATAACCTCCTGATACATCCGTGTGCTGCTGCATTCTTGGAGTTGTAAGAGCAAGGAGGAGATTCAGTGTATGTTGTGGCAGATTGATCTGAGATACGCAGCAAGGGATAGAGAGGACATGGAGTGTATCCCATTTTAAATAAAAAGGCATGAGGGAGAAGAAATACAGCTGGGCCTGCACACCCGTAAATTCTCCCGAGTGTAGATGGAAATACAGTTGGCCCCGCAGTGCTTCTGTCTGCACTGAACATGCAGACTTTTCTTTCTCTTGCCAGTGATTCCTAAGCAATACTGTCCAACAGCTATTCACAGCATTTCCATTGGATTAGGGGTTATAAGGAACCCAGAGAAAACTTCAACTGTAAAGGAGGATGTGTGCAGATTATATGCAGAAACGGTGCCATTTTATGTAGTGGAGCCGGGATTTAACTCAGTGATTCCACCGCCTGCCTCGAAAGCCCAAGGACCCGAGTTCATCCTCGGTACCAAAAAAAAATTGTAATGGACCTGATTGTGGACCGAATCCCTGCAGAAACCAAGGCGACTGTGCATGTGTCCCTTGTTTAAGAAAGGGAAAGTTACACTGAGAACTAAGCAAAAACTATGGACTCCAGAGAGAGCAGGACGGGCAGGGCCAGAGATACTAGGTCTTTTTTTTTTTTTTTGGTACCGGGGATCGAACTTAGGTCCTTGTGCTTGCGCAGCAGGCGGCGAAACCACTGAGCAAAGTCCCCGGCCCACAGAGATACTAGGTCTTGTTCAATTGTTCTTACTTTAGAAGTATATAAAGGCGTGCTAGTTTTAAAACATCTGAAAAGAAAAATAAATGAAGGCTGCAGAGAGGAAGTCCTGGCCCCTCAGTCTACTGCCAGGCGGGCAGGGCCGGGCGGACACGCGGCTGTGCGGGGCAGCGTGCGCACCAGGCCGCAAACCTCAGGTGGCTGCACTGGCTGGTGCCACCCACTCGGCTTCGCCTTGGCCTCAGGCCGAGCAGGCGAGGCGCCTGAGGCTCCGGGTCTCAGGGCCCAACTGTCGGGGTCTCCTTCAGACCTGCTTCGCAGGGCTCCTGGCCTTCCCTCCCCAGCCCCTCGTCTCCCGCGCGGGATCTTCATCGGACCGTCCCACGCGCCGTCTCTCGTTGCATGTTTGCTTCTCCCGTTTTTCCTGTGTGCGGGGATCGGCGCCGGGCCCTGTGCGCGCCTCCTACCGCACCACACCGCAGCCCTGGCCCCGCGTCTGAGCAGCGGCGGCCTCGTCCTCCCCAGCTGCACCCCAATCGAGAGTCAGAGGTTAGGCCCTCTCTGCCCCGGGGCCCGGTGTGAGTGCGCGGGAGAAGCCGAGCGCTGGTCTCCGGCGCGGCCTGGGTCAGGCGGCGGCCTTGAGCAGAGAGAACGGCCCGGCCGCTGAGATCGCTTGGGGCGCAGGGTCCGGGAAGGGAGACCCTCGTGGTGGAACAGCTGCGGGGAGAAGACTGCAGGAAGTTTGCAGGTTTTGATTATCACTGTTTTGTTTGTGTCTTCCAGCTGCTAGGTCAGGCAGCGCGAAACATGGTCCTCCAGGAAGACGCCATCTTGCACTCGGAAGACGTAAGAAACGCATCCTGTTGTAATCTGGGGTTTAGTACGCAGTTTGTATGGCTACAGGGAAGTGGAATGTTTTCTCTCTCTCTTTGTGTGTGCAGAGTTTACGGAAAATGGCAATAATCACAACACACCTTCAGTACCAGTGAGTACGCCCGCCTTCCCAGCTACTGCTCGCTGGAGAAGCATTAGCCCGGGCCAAAAGCCGCAGGAGAGTGGGGTGGGAGGCGAACAGACACTGGGGCGACCTTTGCTGAACCTCCCTGCGTCGGGGGCCTCGGAGGGACACCCCGTGTAGGGCAAGGCCCTGTGCCTGTACCCCGGGGGTCAGATGTCCGGGAACCTCTGTCATCCAGGGAATTGGGAAATGAGGCCTCTTCTGTGTAACTTTGAGTAAAGTTATAATTTAATTTGCTTCTCATCTTACTTAATTTTGTTATATATTTTAATAGTTGATTTTACGCTCATGTTTGATTGGAAAGATATAGTTGGGAATTTAAATCCTGATATTTAAATAGCTGATCTTTTTCCTGTTTGCCTTTTGGATGTGTTAATAGTAAGTATGCATCATTTGACTCCATGGGCTCAGACTGCACTGGAGCCAGGCATGTCGTTTGTTGGGTCACCCCCTCCCTCTGCAGGAGTATTGTTAACTTTCTTAAGTTTGGAAGCCCTTTTTTTTTGGTAGCAGTTTTGCTCTCAGAATGGAATCCCTGTTCTGTAGTATAATTGTAGAATAGGATTGCAGAAATAACAATGTGACAGAAGCCAGAAAATTTTTCTGGCCATATCTTTCTGGCTATAATTTCTACTTTATTGTTTTTTCTTATGTTTATTTTCTTCTTTCTTTTTCTGGTTTAGGCAAGAAGCTATTCAGAAGAAGTAAGTAACCCCAATAGGGGAGTGGAGAGCCAACTGAAGCAGGCTTTGGAAAATTATACTGCTGCCCCAGGATCAATTGACATAGGCCCTTAGATTGACATGCTCCAGAATAGCTCATCCAGAGTTTAAAGAAAACAGTATATTTCAAAGTCATGTGGTAACTCAATTTACTGCCAATAAAGGCTTATTTATTTATTTATTTATTTATTTTTGGTACCGGGGATCGACCTTGGGACCTTGTGCTTTTGAGGCAGGCACCAGAACCACTGAGCTAAATCACCGGCCCCAAAGGCTTTTTTTTTTTGAGATAGGGTCTCGCTCTGTAGTCCAGGCTGGCCTTGCACTCATGCTGAACCTCCAGCCTCAGCCTCAGCCTCTGTGTGCTGGAATCACAGATGTGCGCCACCAAACCCAGTTCCAATAAAGATTTTCTAGAAGTTACAGGGTGTACCAAGGTGTAGTGGTGCACACCTGTAATCCCAGCACTCTGAAGGCTGAGGCAGGAGGATCGCCATGAGTTTGAGGCCAGCCTGAACTCTATAGGGAGCCCTTGTCTCTAAAAGTCAAAAGTTGCAGGGTACAGCAGTTAACTTTAAGGAACAGAAGATGCTTTACACGGATAATGTTACGTAAAGTAAAAGTGCTGAAACCACTGAGCAGCCTTGCTTTCTCATGTGAATTGAATGTGCCCCTTGCTCTACTGTTCACATTACTGATTGGCTTTGCAAACCTTTCTTCAGAGTTTAAGCTTTGTTTTTTTCCATGAGACTGGGTATTGCAGTGTTGCCTGGGCTGACTTTGAACTCCTGTGTTCACGCTTTCTCCTGCCTCAGCCTCCAAAGCCGCTGTGACTCCATGTGTGCAGCGCCCTGGGCTCAGAGTCTGCACACTCTTGGCACCCAAGTGGGCCGATATAAATTTTAATTTAGCTGTGATAATATTTGTGCATTAAAGGATAGATTGTACAAAGAAATGTCTTTATTGCTTATCTCAGATAAACCTTTTTTTTCACATTTTTTTGTCCGTACATGTTTGCAATACATAATGAATATATTCATCTCGGGGAGCTGGTGTGTGTACATACTGTATTACATCGTAATCCTTTTCATGTCTCCGTTCCTTCTCCTCTCCCTCCGTCGCCTTCTGTTCTTGTTTCTAGTGTCGAACAGTCATCAGACCTACAGGACCAACTGAAACATCTCTTGAAATAGACTGGCATAGAAGAGGGTAATAGCACTTCTTTGTCAGATGCCAAGGAGGAAATATCTTGCACAACTGGCTTTCATTTTCCATTTTCATCTCTAAAGTTAACTTAGAAAAGATTCGTGTTGATGTAGTTTCTCCTGAAAAGCAACGTGGCTGAGTTTTGGAAGCACTTCTTCAATTGAACTAACCTGTGCGCTTCATGAATTTTTAAGTTGCTCTGTTTATTTTATATTAAAGCAAGATTGAAAGACATCTTAGTTTTTGGCTTGGATTTTTGATATGTCAAAACCATACTGCCAAAAAACCCCTAAAAAACAAAAAACCATACTGCCCAAGTTGACCCTTAAGCAAATGCTAAGTAAAATTTTACATTCAGAAATAGAGCTTCCAGCTGGGCATGGTGGCACCTGCCTGTGGTCCCAGCGACTGAGGAGGCTGAGGCAGGAGGATCATTGAGCCCAGGAGTTTGAGACCAGTCTGGGCAGCATAGTGACACATCAAAAAAAAAAAAGTTTCTGTTGTGAATGCACAAAAATGATTAAAACGTGTGAAAAAGTTTTTCTTTTAATTATTCCTTCAGGAAATATATTCATTGATACAGAACCATGATAGGTAATACCCGTGGTTTTCTAATTATTCAGAGGAGACAGTTGCTTTAGCAAACTCCCAAATGAAAATTTGGCAAATAGAATCGTATCTGGCCAGCTGCAGCCTCCTGCCTTGACCTTCATTCCTAAGCTTCCTTTATTGTTGTGACTCTTGATCAAACGACCTTGGTTCATTTTGTAATTTTCTAATCATACATAAGTTGATTTGTATATTATTGCCAAATGCGAAGGGAGCTGAATTACTCTCAGTGATTGTGGCATAGGATTGTTCCATGGTGAAGACCTTAAAGTTTGTAGACATTTACCTATGTTCATTAGATTCATCTTGTTAAATGTTACTACCATTATCTAAGGTCAAACCTCAATATCTTTACTTTGAATTTAAAATAGGACTCTGTCCTGTTCTTGAATATTTCATTTACTAAGGAATTGAGAGAAAACTGACATAAGAAAATAGTGTCTTCATTTGAGTATATGTGCTGCTAAAGCAAGCACAATAGTGTCTTCATTGACAGATAAAAAAGCAAATAGTCTAATGTAATTCATAGTGTAACATTAACTTAAGCATATGATATTAATCTCTCATATATATACATATTAAATTAGTAAAATAATTGAGAAGAATCCAAAAAGGATTCACTTATCCATTAACTCTACAAACTTTTATTTTATTTATTTATTTATTTATTTATTTATTTTGGGGTGGGTACTGGGGCTCAAACTCGGGTCCTTGAGCTTGCACAGCAAATGGCGAAACCACTGAGCTAAATCCCCGGCCCTCTACAAACTTTTATTAATAACTATATTATTAAATGTAAACAAGCTCAATTTGCCTTTAAAAAAAGGTCACCAATTTAAGTCCAATATGGGTATGGTGGCCCATGTCTGTAATCCCAGCACTCAGTACATGGAAGTAGGAAGATTGCCACAAGTTCAAGGTCAGCCCAGGCAACATAGCAAGACTCTGTCTCAAAAAAAAAAAGAAGAAATAAAGAAAGAAAAAAACTATAAGGGCCGGGAATGTAGCTCAGCCGTGCACCATCTGCCTGGCAAGCGCGAGTCCCTGAATTCAATTCCCAGTACCCAAAACCAAACAAAAAAACCTCAACAGTTTAAAAATGGAGAGTTCAAGATCCACCCTGGGCAAAGGCATAGAAAAAAAAAAATTATTTCAGGGCCAGGGATTTAGCTCAGCACCACCGCACCTGCCTCACAAGTGCAAAGTCCTGAATTTGATCCCTGGTATCAAAAATAAAATAAATAAAGCTAAAAGCAAAAGAAATTTCTTCTTAAAAGAATGTTTGAAAATCCAAGAACCAACCTCATATTTAGTGAAGAAAAGGAGTCACAGACCCTTAATATTACAACCTTACAAAACTACTAAATTTTGGCCCCATGTTTTACAGATAAAAAGCACTGATCGAAATGAAATTACTTGTCCAAGCTCTTGTGTTTGAAGTCCTTTGATTACTAGTCAAGCTTTTTGCTATCTGTCCTTTTTTAATAAATAGAAGCAAGTATGTCACCTGTCATTTCTAGTCTTTGACATAATAAGAAACCCAGAAAAGAAAATTATTTTACAAGTAGTTGAATCCAACTCATTACTTACCCCTGTTTCTGCAGCTCATATAGCTTCTACTTAATGATTCCAGTGTTTGAGGGTCATTTACTTTGGGATGCTGGCCATTTTGGAGAGCTTTACTTTTTTTTTTTTTTTTTTTGGAGACAGAGTCTCCCTGTATAGTTCAGGCTGGCCTTGAACTCACTATGTAGCCCAGGCTAGGCTTGAACTCACAGTGATCCTCCTGCCTCAGACTCCTAAGTGCTGGGATCACAGGTGTGCGCCACCACACCTGGCTGGAAAACTACGTTTTGAAAGATGGTTCTGAGTACTGAACCAAATCTGTCTTCCTGGACCATCCTGGAGTTATCAGACCAGCAATTTCTGAGGTGGAATGTGTGGCAGTATGCATCAGGCCATCTTGGGAGGTAAGGGACAAACATTTGGGGATTTCGATATAGGATGATTTTTTAGTCTTAAATAATATTAGCTTTTGCTATTATTTAACATATGGCTTGGTACAAGAGCCCTAATTTGGCCTAGGTAGTATACATAGATATCTAGCATTCCTACCATTTATCAAGGGTGAGAGTAAAACAAAAACAAAAACAAGGGCTGGAGTTGCAGGTCGGTGGTAGAACTTGAGTCCTTAGTTTCCATTCCCAGCCCTGAAAATGAAGCAGCAGCAGCAGCAGAAGGAGCAAGGACAACAAAACAGACTTGTGGTCTGCACTGACCACGCACATTGATCAAAAGTGCAGTCCAGTTCCAGACTAGCTCAGCACACCACATGGGACCTGGCAATCAGTCAGCCTAAATCAGTGGAGGTTCCTTTACTGCAGTTCATCTGTGTGTGGTTAAGAGTTATCAGCTAATTCTCGTGAATAAACCGCAAGCTGAAGATAATATTATAAAGCAAGCGCAAGTGAAAGTAAAGGAACCTGCCCCTTAACCACCTGCTAATTTGTCCCTGCGAGAGAAAGCAGCCACCTTAACAAGGAGAAAGGAGCTCTCTCGGCTTTAACGTCATCTTCTTAGAAACCTCTGTGCCATAAGAACCAAGTGGAGGAAGGAGCGAATGCACAGGTTGAAGTGCAAAAGAAGAAAGATGAGGCAGAGGTCCATGTGAAATAGCTTGTACATCCATGGAGGCCTAAGGAGCTCCTAAGGAATGCTGGAGGCCAAGGACGCTGGTACAAGTTGGACTGCATGCTGCTGCCTAGAATGTGTCTCCGTGGATTTGAACTTCGTTACCCGCTGATCGCCAGGATCAGAGAAACCCACCTGTTCATAGCTGAAGCGGGCCCTGTCGGTCTTTCAGCCTGGACCTGTGGCATCCTGGACCACTTCTGTTCTCAGTTATGGCCGAGTGTAACACGTGTACAATAAACCATCGCTTCTGCTGTTAAAAAAAAAAAAGGCAGTAAGAAAGGAGCTGCTTTGCTAAAGGGACTCATTTTGTGGGAAAATAGTTTGAAAACTAATATCTAGGAGTATTTTCACCATTCTACGATTGCTAAAACTGTAAGTTACACCTATAAAAATGCTCAGTTTTACACATTTAGTAATTGAAATATTCTAATCTATAAAAATTCCAACAACCATAGCTTCAGTTGGTTTAATTTAAAATATAAAAATACAACCCCTATTATTATTCTTTTTTTGGTACCAGGGATCGAACTCGGGTCCTTACGCTTGCGAGGCAGGCGGCGGAACCACTGAGCTAAATCCCTGGCCCACAACGCCTATTATTAATAGTGAGAAAACTTACTAGCCTGATTTCCAAAATTTTGTTACTAGCAAATGAGATGGAAAAATTGAGAATTTAGTAAGAGTCCACTTTTTCCACTTATGTATCCTTTTGCTTGGCTCTTCCTGGCTTATTGTCCTGATGAATGGAAATGTTTATTACAACCAGAAAAGGAAATATGATACACAAACATAACTGTGGAAACAAAAATAATTTTGAAATATATATTTTCTATATCCATGGTGGTGCGTGCTTGTGATTCCAGCACTTGGGAGGCTGAGACAGGAGAATCGCTGTGAGTTTGAGGCCAGCCTGGGCTGCACAGTGAGATCAAGGCCAGCCTGAACTACGTAGTGAAACTATAACACTTTTTTCCTGAAAGGTGGCTTGACAACATGTGGGAAACACGTGAACTGACCAAAAAAATTGCCAGAGGTGAAAATGAATTTAGCGAAGTTGTTTCCCTAAATGCAACTCAAAATGAGCGGGGAATGGGTGCCGCCCTGACCGCATCTAGGAGACCTTCCAAGCGGCGGGACCCGGGGAGGGTGCGGGGCGCGGAGCCGCTGCGGCGTCCGTCCGGATTGGCGGGCTGCGCGCTTAGCGAGGTGAATCTCGCCGCGCGGGGCCATCTCGGGCGAACCTGACTTGCAGAGCGGTGTGGGGCGCCGGCGACCCGGCCTGGCCGCTCCGGGCAGAGGACGCGGCCCTCAACCGAGGCCGGCGGGTGGCCCCGCAGACCCGGCCTCGCCGCTCGTCCCCGCCGCCCGGCCCGAGCGCCAGGCTGCGCGGGTGCCTCGGGCCTGCGCCCGTGCGAGAGGCGGAGACGGCCGGAGCCGAAGGTTTGTTCAGCGGCTGGCGCAGTCCTGGCCGAACCGGGCGCCCGGCGGCGAGGTCAGTGCTTAATTAACAAAAATCTACCTGAGGCGGAGCCGCAAACCCCGGCCCCGGGGCAGCCCGTCGGGCGCCGGCCTTCGGGTACTGGGGGACCGGCCGCCTGAGGAGACCGAGGAGAGGAGGGAAAGCAGGGGCAGGGAGAGAAGAAGGGAGGGGAAACCCGGTGCCCGCACTGCGCTCCCGCTGGCTTGGGGTCGGAGCCAAAGGGCAGAGGCTGCCGCGCAGGCGGCTCAGGGTTGGGTTGGGTTAGGGCTGCGGGCCGAAGGCCGGGAAGGCAAAAGCGCGAGGAAGGTTTCTCAACCACATTCTTCAAGAGATGATAAAGCGGGCTCCTTTGTACTCTCCAAGGGTAAGTTAGGAAGGCTGCAGTGTAGCAATGATGGCGCAACCGTTTAGCTAAGAACGCCGAGCCGAGCGTTAGAAGTTCTTTGGGGAGAACGCAGAGTCCTTATCTGACTTGAATCTTACGATGACCTCCCGAAGTCATCTGCCCTGCAGGATTCCAGCCCTGAGGGAGGGGTTAGTTCAGGCAAAGCCTTGTAGCAGGGGTTGTGTACCAGGCTACAGCGTGTCCCACGTGTCCATGGCAATCGTTTTAAATTAAGTTTATCGTACACTTTAGATATACATAGTGCTCACATTCATCATAGGGAATTTGATACTTTGTATAATCTCTCTTGGTTCTTCTTTCCCCTCCCCTCCCTTCAAACCCTCTTCCCCTCCTTATTTACAAAAGCTTTGTTCTCTTTTATTCTTCTCTAGTTTTTTCCCTTCTCTTTCCTTCCCCCTCCTCCCTAGTTCCCCTTCCCATTTCAACATTTTCTTCCTATTTCACTATACCTATTATACTGTGTGTGTGTGTGTGTGTGTGTGTGTGTGTAAGTGTAATACCGGAGATCAAACTCAGGACTTGTGCTTTCAAGGCAGGCATGGTGCCGCTGAGCTAAATCCCCAGCCCCTCTGTTATACATTTTGGTCCTTATTTACACTTTTGGTAAATAACCAAAGAGAGGATGCGATATTCACGCTTGTGTCCGATTTATTTCACTTAAGAGTATGGTCTCATGCACCCATTTACCTAGAAATATCTCAAGTTTATCCTTCTTAATGGCTGAGTAGTATTCCATTGTATAAAAAGACCACATCTTTATCCATTCATTGGTTGATGGGGATTTGGGCTGTTTCCAAGATTTAGCTATTACAAACTGTGCTGCTATAAACATAGGTGTGTTATGATGCTTTTAATTCTTTCAGGAAGATACCAAGAAGGGGAATACTTGGGATAAATAGAACCTCTAGTCCTAGTTTTATGAGGAATCTCCACAGTGGTTGCAGGTTGCACCAGTCCAAACTCCCAGCAACAGTGGAGCAGGGTTCCTTTTTGCCCCAATAGCCCCTCCAGCATTTGTTATTGGTTGATTTCTTGATAGCAGCCATTCTTTCTGCAGTGAGATGGAATCTCAGTGTGGTTTTTTTTTGTTGTTTTTTTTTTCGGTACTGGGGATCGAACTCAGGACCTTTCACTTTCAAGGCAGGCGCCAGAACCACTGAGCTGAATCGCCGGCCTTCAGTGTGGTTTTAATTTGCATCTTTTGAATGGCCAGTGATGTTGAACATTTTTTCATGTATTTAATTAATTAATTAATTTATTTATTTATTTTTGGTATCAGAGATTGAACTCGGGACCTTGAGCTTTCAAGGCAGGTGGCGGAACCACTGAGCTAAATCCCCAGCCCTCATTTATTTGTCATTTATACTTCATCTGAGAAGTGTATATTCATCTCAGATGCCCATTTTTGGATTAGGTCTTTAAATTTGGGGGATCTGATTCTTTTACTTTATATATTCTAGATAGTAGACCTTTGTCTGAGGAATAGCTGGCAAAATTTTTTTCCCACTCTGTGGGTTGTCACTTCACTTTGTTGGTGGTTTCTTTTGCTGTATATTTATTCAAAATAGTCTGAGGAAGCATATTCTATAAGTAATAGGAAAATTGAGGGAAGTAGTAAAATTTTTAAAACAAGGTCATCATCAGATCTATACTTTTCTTCCTTAGGTGGAAGTGGCTAAAAAGTATCTTGGCTACCACATGAAAAAATATAGCTCGCAGGCATCCAATGTGAGTTTTTTTGTTTTGTTTGTTGTTTGTTTGGTACCAGGGATCGAACTCAGGTCCTTGCGATTGCACAGCAGGCGCCAGAATTACTGAGCTAAATCCCCGGCCCCACAGTGTGAGTTTTATGCATGACTATGCTGAAAAGTTGGCAGAGGCTGGAATCCGGAATGAGAGTTACATTGTTATGTCGGGCCATAGCCTTAGGAGTAAAGCCCTTTCTTTTGGAACACACAAATGTCACCATTTTTGCTGAGCTGATTCTTATTTAAGTGTTAACTGTAGTATGTCTTCACGGAAGAAGGGACTAGCGCTGAGCTGCTCTGGGCTGCTAGGCGCAGAGCACATGAGCCCATGAGAGAATTCCCCCAGATCAATAAGCACGGGAGAACAGCCAGACCGTTACCTTTGGCGTAGTCGTGCGCTTTACCAACAGTGGTGTGTGCTGAGAATGTGTCATGAAGCAGCGTCCCCATTGTATGATCATCTTGTGTCCTGCTGCTCCTTAGGCTGAGATGAACAAAGCAGCAAGATTAGATAGAGTCCAAGAAAAAGGGTGCAACCGAGGATTCAGTAAAGAGCTGCGAGAGGCGGCTGCTGGCGCGACACGGCATGGTGTTTTAACTGTGATCTCTGTGAGTGGAGGACCGTGCCCTAAAGTAACAATGGCTAGATGTGGTGGTGGCAGTGCACGTCTGTAATTCCAGTTACTCAGGAGGCTGAGGCAGGAGGGTCACGAGATTAGTGAGATTTAGTCTCAGAAAATAATATTAAAAGCTACAGATACAGCTCAGTGGTAGAGGGCGCCCATGTTTGAACCCAGGTACCACAATAATAATGATAATAAAGAAATAATGATAATAAAAATGTGCCTTAAAAAATCCAAGCTCAGGGCCGGGGATTTAGCTCAGTGGTGCCACCACCTGCCTCGAAAGCGCAAGGTCCCAAGTTCGATCTCCAGTACCAAAAAAAAGTTTACTGAGATTTTTAAACACTCTGCTTCTATTATCTTGAGAAAAAGGCTGAATGTGGGGAAGAGAGCAGGGAGGGAGAATGAATGGGGTAGCTTGGACAGAATGGTGGGAGCCATCTTTAGGAATGTAAAGGATTTGAGTCTTTTAACGTCTTTTTACTTTTTTTTTTTTTTTTTAGCTCAACTTGCTATTAACCTTTAGCCTGATAAACAGCAAGTGGTACCAGGAGGGCAGGCCGAGATGAATGAACTTGAAACATCTGTGAGCTCTGCTAGGGCACGTCCCGTCTCACCCTCGAACCGAAGACTCTTGCTGTGGTAGGGTTCTTTTAATTCTTTGGGGAAGATCCCCAGCAGGGGAATATCGGGGTCAGATGGGACCTCTAGTCCTAGTTCTTTGAGGTCTCTCCATCCTGATTTCCACAGCGGTTGCACCAGTCTGCACTCCCACCAACAATGGAGAAGGGTTCCTTTCTCCCCACACCCCTGCCAGCATTGGTTATTGGTTGATTTCTTTCTTTCTTTTTTTTTTTTTGGTACCGGGGGTTGAACTCGGGTCCTTGTGCTTGCAAGACAAGCGGCTGAACCCCTGAGCTAAATCCCTGGCCCTACTGGTTGATTTCTTGATAGCAGCCATTCTTTCTGGGGTGAGGTGGAATCTCAGCGTTGGGAAACACACAATTCTGAGATTAGGGGGCTGGAGGTGTAGCTCAGTGGTAGAGCACTTGGCTACTGTTGCCCTAAAGCCCTGGGTTCCACCCCAAGATCCCAAAAGAAAAAAAAAAAAGATGATGAGATTTTTTGATTTATAGAACTGTCATAAACCATCTCCCAATGTCTTTATTATTATGCCCTTTAATAGACTGATAAGCCATCTTCACTAAGCTATGCTTAAGAAAAGCTAAATATCACTCGTTTACTTTAGATTTATATGACAATTTCCCTGGAAATTGAACCTGTGGAGACCAGATGGCAGGAAGGGGGCCTGACTGGCAACCTCGGGAGCACGGAGGGGAGAGGCCACGCGAGCGTGCAGACTCGCTGCAGGGAGACGTAGAACACCTGAGGGTGAGCTGTTTGCCCGGAGAAGTGGCGTGGAGGGAGGAGCCAGGTGAGTCCTGCGTGACTCTAATTGCCTGCGCCAGTGTCTGAGTGGACAAAGCGAAGGTGCGCCGGCCCCTGGGGCTCTGTGCCGAAGGAGACATGGGCCGCCTGGCCTGCAGATTTTAACCTGTTCCGGTCTCTCTACTTTCATCTTCGTTGCTCCTTGGTCAGGTTCGAACTCGGTTGTAGGCTGGTTCCTACATGAACCCACCCAGGGCTTTATGTACAACAGGCAAGCACAGTACTCTACCACACACCCCAGCCTGATACTTTTTTTTTTTTGGTACCGGAGATTGAACTCGGGTCCTTGCGCTTGTGCAGCAGGCGACGAAACCACTGAGCTAAATCCCCAGCCCAGAAAAATTGTAGAATTTTTAACGGTTAAGAGTCTAGAGCCCGTATTTCCACTAACAGATGAATGGTTAAAGAAAATGTGTACACACAAATGAGTATGCTGTAAAGAGGGATAAACGAGTCATTTGTAGGAAATCGGATGCACCTTAGACCCTAATGTTAAGCGAAGTAATGCAGCTTAAATATCACATGGTTTCTCTTACATAAAAACTTAGTGTGTAAATAAAGTGCAAAATAAAAGACAGATAATAAGAAAAGAGAGAAAGCTATTGTATTCCAGCTGTGCTGGGCAGGGTTGGGCACACCTGTAATCTCAGTATTTGGGAGGCTGAGGCAGAAGGACCACCATGAGTTTGAAGCCATCGTGGGGTACGTAGTGAGATCCTGTCTCAAAAAAAAAAGTAAGAGAAAAAGAAATGAGGTGTGTTATGTACATGTACGAATTCCCCACAGTGAATGTAACCGTCACATACTGCAAACATGTACTAATAAAAATTTTAAAAGAGCCTATAAACACTGTTTATATCTTCTGTTAGTTTTACAGCCACCTGGGGCTGCCTTTAGTTCTGCCTGGCTAAAACTGCAGGCAACTGGAATGTATTTAGGAGCAAGATCTAGCAAGTAACTTCACCGAGTGTTAAAAGGCGTCTGGGTTGATGAGAGCAGGCTGCGTTCAGAGGGTCTCGTCGCCCTCAGTGGCAGCTCAGATGTTCCAAGTGGGGTTTGGAAATCAATCCTGAGCGCTCAGTCCGTCCATGTCCCGGCCCAGTCCCATCCCTGACCTTGCTCCTATGACAGCTCCCTGGGGAGTAGTGTTCAGTGACGTCCTTGCTAGCCTTGAGTTTCCAGAAGTCAACGCACACAGTGTTCTGGGGCCTTCTTTTCTTTAAGGCAGATTATTATTTATGTGCAGAGCTGCATTCTGCCGCCAGCCAGGCAGAGGATTTGTGGTGAGATCAGGAGAGTGAGGCCCAGGCGGGCTGTCCTTCCTTTGCCGCTCAAAAGGGACCCTGTCCTGGATAGTTTAATTATGAAACTCTAAATCATTGTTTTTCAAACTGTAAAATGTAAATCTACACGCAATCCACCTTATAGGGCTGTTAAGATCGAATGGGGTCCGGAATGAGAACACCTTGACGGCGACAGAGTGGAAAGGAAGGTGGGCTCCAGAGTGGGCCTCTCACCCCTCCTGCTCTCGCCTCTTGTTTTGATCCCTTTGCTGTCACTTTAATGGAGCCTCTGGAAGCTGAGGAGACAAATGTGTGCTTGCGGTCAGTCTATGAAATTAAGAGTTCTTTCTTTTAAATAATTATGTTGGCCACCGAGCCTCTTCACAGGGCCTGCCCTGCACTCCAAGGTGTGCTTTTATTTTCATTTTTACTTTCTCCTCCCTTTTCACATGGCCCAAACTTGTTCTACAGAGCACATCTCCCCTCACCCTTCTTTTTGTTTTTCCTACTTCTAATAAATGTGAAACTTTGCCAGAAAGTAAAATGAAATGTTAACTTTTTGCACAATAGTAAACAGGCCGGGAGTAGTGGTGCATGTGTGGGAGGCTGAGGCAGGAGGGTCCCTGTGAGTTTAAGGCCAGCCTGGACTATACAGTGAGACCCTATCTCAGAAAACTAAGAAGTAAACAGACATCGGTCAAAAGCAAGAAACTATTTTTAAAAATATGTATAATCTATATTCAATGATGATCTTTTTAACATAGAGTTTAATGTTCTAATTTTGTTTGTTTAGCATAGTTCCTAAACCTAAAAAAAATTTATTTTTGAGAAGGGTCTGCCTGTGTAGTTCAGGCTGGCCTGGAACTCACTATATAGCCCAGACTGGCCTTGAACTTGCAGTGATTCTCCTGCCTCAGCCTCCCGAGTGCTGGGATTATAGGCATGCACCACCACGCCTGGGTACCCCTTCGTATTTATAATAGTTAATTGTTTAGAACAGGCTTAGTGATGACTTCAGTCCTGATTTTGGCTAACAGAGGTTCTCCCAATGTTCACCAAAGTCAAAACAGTGGCGCAACTCAAATACTGAATGTTGGAAGCCCAAGGAAGCCAGATGGGGCACTGCTGCTGCAGGGTGCTGCACAGCGTGGGGATTATGCACACAGGCGTTGGGGTGCCATGTTCAGAGTCTGGCTCTGCCGCTCAGGTACAAGCTTGAGTAATGACCTCACCTCCTTCACCCCTGGGTGCCAGATGGAGGCAGGAACGACTTCTTCCCCGGGTGGTGAGGATCCTGGGAAAGGCCAAGCCCCGTGCTCCACTCTCAGGACAGAGAAACAGAGGCTGTGGTGGCAGGGACTTTTGCTTCTTGGCTTTCGTGGTTGCTCAGAGCCGTGCACAAAGCCTGGGGCTCTGACCAGGACTCTGTCAGCCTCCCACACTCCCTCCGCTGCCCCAGCTTCTGCAGCCCCGCCATGAGCTTTTCTGTTGCTCGTGGTCAACGGTCATTTGGGACATGCTGACTGCGCACCCACGCACATGAAGTCTGGTGCTTTTTCCTCTTTTCCTTACCTCATAAACAGGCCTAGAGTAAAATTTTCCGGATGACCCGTTCTGGAATACCGGTCCTCCTGTGTAAGGCCTGACACCCGGCTCCCGTGCACCCAAGAGGCGGAACCAGGGTCCCACCGAGAACAGTTAACCTGGGGACTTCCTGGGGGAGTGCGGTCCCGGACAGCAGCAAGACCAGTTGGATTCCCAGGCTTTAAGCCAGAAAGAAGGAGCTGTCTATACAGATATGTAGACACATGCGCAACTTAGGACATGGTGGCTGGAATGTACTGAGTTATCTTCAGCTGGTACCAGCTGCGGGAGCGTTCCCGCCACCGGGTCTGGTTGTAAAGCCGCAAACCACTCTCGTGGCTCTGCCTGGGAGACCACACGGGAGAGGCAGTCATGGCAGCACAGCCAAGGTGGCCACCGTCCCTCAGCTGCCGTTCCTCCCAGTAGAGCAGGAGCGTGTCTCGCGAGTCCGGGTCAGGACTTAGCGGGTGGATGGTTAAGTCCAGAGCAGCATTTGCAGGGCCACCTGACCAGCGGCGTGATTTTTGTGCATCTGGACAATGTTGTGTAACTCCCTACCTGTGAAAATCGTTCTCCAAACTTTATCTGGCTTTGTCACCAGACACAGAGGGCTTCGGAGGCATGTCAGGCAGGTCATAACAATGCCAGGTGCTGTAATTCCTTTCCTTTTCTTTCTTTTTTCCTGACAATACCGGGAATTGCACCTTGGGCCTTCTTTATGCTAGACAGACGCTCTTCCGAAAGCTCAGCTATGCCCGCAGACTCACATCTTTTGATTGTCCCTCTAGTCTCAGTTCGTCCACCTGGCAGCTTGTCCGACCTGGTCCTTGCCACCTCCCAGAGGCAGGAAGGCTAGGAGGGGTCCCGTTTTGCTCCCCTTCAATACCACCTCCTCTCGAGACCCATGCTGTCAGGGCCTGGGAAGCTGAATGCCAAGCATGGAGCAGGGTTAACCTCCCAGCTCCTAGTGGCAACAAAATGCATTTTGCTCTGGTGGCCTCACTCCCGTGTCTATGTGGAAAGCATTCTGGGGTGCCATGGGTCACGGTATTCAATGCCTTGTCTTTGCCAGGTCCTTGGAGGGTTAGTAAATATACCTGAAGCCTCTGGTCACCCCTAAGGCCTTCGCTCTGGGGCAGCTGTGGCCCCATTCTGAGTCACGGGGAGTGGGGATCTAATCCATGGAGCCAGTAATGCTGGATCTTGGAAATTCTTCACCCTCCTCCAAAGGAGGGAAATGCAGGGACTGCCCTGTGGACTTAAGATCTTCCTGCAAGGCTGCTAGATTGCCTTAGCTTGTTCCGCTGTCTTCAGTGGGGTACTGTCACCAAGCAAACCGTATCACATGTGCCTTCTGGTCTTCATCACAACCCTCCATTTCTTTTCTCCCACTTTTAATGGGGGTTTTTTTCTTTTTGTTTTTTGAGTCAGGGTCTTGCTATGTAGTGCAGGGTGGCCTTGAACTTACTATGTAGCCCAGGCTGGCCTCTAACTTGAGTCAATCCTCCTGCCTCAGCCTCCTGAGTGCTGGGATTACAGGGGTGCACCACTCTTTTCTCCCACTTTTGTCTGTCCTTTTTCCTACCAGACTTTGTAGAAAGTTGCATCCTGTCCCTGTCATGTGCAGTCTCTCCCAAGCCAGCAGTGGCCTCCCCTGCGTCATAAGCATCCTGTCTGACCACCGGACTAAGGAGGAGGAGAGGCCCAGGTGGTTTTCACAGGGCTGTAGGATGGCTGCTTTGGGTCCTTGAAGCCCAGGATGCCAGTGGCTCTCACGTCCCCAGTTCCTGCAGAACAGCCTGGGCATCCGCCATGCTTTTGCCTGGCCATGCCTGTCATGGCCAAGATGATCCAGTCTTATGGGGGTGGTTGCCTCAGGTCTGGAGGGCGGCCTGTAGGTGCAGTGTGACAGCGAGACGTGTGGTAATGTCAGTCATGTTCTCAGTTCATCTCCCACCAGAGAAATGCCACCCTGTGCCCCGCACCTGAGTCTTGGCATCAAGGCAGCCAGACTCACAGGTGACCGTCTGGCGGTTTTTGCGGTGTCCAGCACTTCTACAGCAGCCCAGGCTCCCCGGTGGGCGGCCTCTGTGTGCAGCACCTCTGTCTTTCCTTGTACCGAGGTCAGCAAACCTAAGGAGGCTCTCGGCAGGGGCCCATTCTCTGTCGCTAGATCCCTGACTCCCCTGACTCCCCTCCTCCCAGGGATTCCAATTCTTTGTGTCCCCTTCTGACGTCAGAAAACATCCCGCACTGCTCATTTTCTCTCCAGTTCTTTCCCTCCCTCTATAAGGGGTTTCAGACCTGGCATTTCGTTTTCCCACCTAGTGAAGAGAGCGTAGAGACACAGCGGATGTCCAGTTAGCTCTCCTAGTTTCTTTACCTGCTCCTCCTAGCCGGCTGGGCACCTGACTTGCCCACAGCAGTGGTGATTCCATTGCCATGGCGACACGCTGTCCTTCCCCAAGGGGTGCAGGATGCAGCAAGTGGCTGGCCCAAGCCTAGCAGTTCCAGAGCGCCCACACTCACGCAGCAGGCTGCCTGGGGCTGAGAGCCTGTGGGTCCCTCCCCATGTGGTGCGGGGCGGTCAGCTCGAGATCCCCGGGGAGGCTTCCCTCCCAGCACCACTTCCTCCAACTCTTGGATGGCTCCTCAGCCTGCTTTCAAGGCCTGTCACAGCAGGTGCCATGTTCCCTCCAGCTGCAAGCAAGAGTGAGGAGTCTGCTTCTGTGGGGAGGGCAGGGCCGCGCCTTCTGTCCACCTGCCACACCAGAGATCGAACTCAGGACCTTGTGCTTGCAAGGCAGGTGCGGCACTGCGGAGCTCCCTCCATTCCTGCAGGTGGCATGGCTGTTTCCTCACAGGTGGCCTTCTCACATACATGCCACATTTCCCACGTTTTCTTGCCAGTCACGCATTGCCAGGCACCTGGAGAGGCTGCATCTCTTGGCCCTGTGTGTGGTGGCAGAGTAGACATGGGTGTGTGGCTCCCCTGACACTGACATCCCTTCCTTTGCTTTGTACCAAGGGGTGGGAGGGGTGAGTCTCCTGGCTGTTCTGTTCTTAGGTCTCGGGGAAGCTCTGGTCTGCTCTCCACCAGGCCCAACTAGTCCATGTTCCCACCATAGTAAGGGGCTCTCCGCCCACCCTCACCAGCATTTATTGCTTTTTTATTTCCTTGATTGTAGCTGTTCCGACTGGAGTGAGATGGAATTTCAGAGCAGTTCTAATCTGCATTTCCCCCATTCTGCCCAAGTTATTTCATCCCACATATGTGCTAGTTTTATAGATCAGTTTCAAGTTTTTTAGACTGGTCCATAAAAAAACTGTATAGAGGGGCTGGGGATTTAGCTCAGTGGTTCTGGCGCCTGCCCTGCAAGTGCAAGGTCCTGAGTTTGATCCCTGGTACCAAAAAAAAAGAAAAAAAAAACCTGTATAGACTTAGGATGTACCATGTGATATTTTACTACGTGTATGCATTGTCTAATGTTTAAATCAGGGTAATGTATCTCTCTCCTCAAAATTTATCATTTATTGATGAAGAGATTCCAAATCCTTCCAGTTTTTTGTTTTTTTTTTGGAACCGGGGATCGAACTCGGGTTCTTGAGCTTGTGAGGCAGGTGGCGAAACCACTGAGCTACACCCCCGGGCCAAGCCCTTCCAGTTTTTTGAACTACACAGTCCATTGTCTAATCGACCATCAGCCACTGTGCAGCAGTGCAGCAGCACTTCCGGCTCCCTCTGACTGTAACCTGGCCCTCACTGGCCCACCTGTCCCCAGCCTGTGGATGCCGCCTGCCCACTGAGCTAAATCCCCAGACCAAGATTTGAAAATGTAACAGCTGTGTGGCCTAGAAATGTGACCTTGCGCTCTGGGAGGAGGGTGTTCTTATCTCCACCTGAAGACTGGTGATAAAGGCCAGCTGTGACACCACAGTAGTTGTGCGCTTGTCCTCTGTCGGTGCTGTGTTGGCAAGGAATGCAGGATGGCGCGATGCCTGCCAGGGACTCTGGGAGGCTTCTGAGAGCTCTGCCCCTCCTCCTTTTAAATTTGGATAAGCAGAGAGTATTTTGCTATTAAAAGAATTACGTGAGGGGGCCGGGGATTTAGCTCAGTGGTGCCGCTGCCTGCCTGGCAAGTGCAAGGACCCGAGTTCAATTCCTAGCACCAAAAAAATATTATGTGAGTAAAACACTGCAGCCTGCTGGAATTACATAGTGAGACCCTGTCTCAACACCCCTACCTCAAAGAAAACAAAACAAACAAACCAAAAAACCACCGCAGCATCTAAAGTGATGCAAGCAGGACTTATGCTATGGACTGCCTGGCTTTGAATAAGAGTAGTAACAATAATACAATAGCAGTGAAACTTTTATGGACCAGTTAATGTGATCCAGGGACAACATAGTCCTCACTTTATTTTATTGGCCTCGCTTTACAGATGAAGAAACTGAGGCTCAGAGAAGTTAATTTACCAACCCAAGGTAACACAGCTAGAATGTGGTAAATTTGAACCTAAGTCTGATTCTAGAGTGAGCACTTTTAACTGGAAGGCTGCAGTGCTTTTCCTTGTTCATACTTTTCTAGATCCAAAGGGTGTTGGCACCAGAGAGGACTGCTTCTCCGGGTTCCCACCTTGATTCTCTTTGGGTTGAGATCTTTTAGAGAAGCAGTATTGATGTCACTATTTACTGTGGTAGTTAAGACATTTGGGGGACGAAGAAGAGTGTGGAACATCATTTTTCTGGGTGCCAGGCGTGGTGGCACATTCAGGGCAATCACTGAGTTTGAGGCCGTCCTGAACTACATTGTGAGACCCTGTCTCAAAAGAACAAAAATACGAGCTGGGGATTTAGCTCCGTGGTTCCGGCACCTGCCTTGCAAGCACAAGGTCCTGAGTTCAATCCCTGGTACCAAAAAAACCAAACAAAAAAAGAACAAAAATATCATTTTTCTGGGTGAAGAAGTTGGCAGGCAATCTCTTCCCACCAAAAGCATCAGCATCCTGAGGGGGAAGCAGGTGAAGAGAGGGCGTGGCAGCAGCAGGGAGCCCTGGCCGGGTGATCATCTGCCTCAGCGGGAGCCCAGGTCCAGGGAGAAGTTTTCATTTTAGAAAGGTGGGAACCGAGGGCAGAGAGGCCACAGCCTCTGGAAAGTACTTCAGTAGAGAAAGATGGCCCGGGTCTGTCGGCTTCCTGAGGATAGAGCCCAGGACGCTGGCATGCACTCCTGTGAGCGAAGTTTACATTTGTACCTAATGAGCTCATTTTCCTTGGTTACAGTGACTTGTTCCTGTCTTTGAGGCTTATTGTTCTCTGGTCCTCCAGGGCTGTTGTCGGAAGTGTCTCATCTGGAAGTGAAAGAAGGACAAATAAAGGCTGCCATCTGTCCCTGGGAAATTCCACGCACTGCCCTGTGGTTGAGCTGGCCACCGTGGGAAGCCTCAACATCTGAACACAGGCAGTTACTGCTTATACCTAGTATGTGGGACTTTCTTGTTTGTGCTCATTTATATTTCTGGCGATTAGAAGATGGGAAAAGAAGACATTTTTGCATTTTGGTATCTCCGTTTCAAAGATAAAAGGTACATACAATCTCACAAAATAAGTCCACTGAGCAAAACCAACCTTTGTGGCATAATAGAGACTACCTTTAGGAAGCTCTCAGTGAGGTTTACCTTGAAAGTAGTAGTAATTCGGTTAGAGAGGCCCCTCTACAGTAGGATAATGTTTGCTACTCCCAGGACCCCATGGAATTATAAAATCTAATCTCCCTTCTCAGGAAATCATTCTAAATCAAACAGAGTATTAGTGTTTGGGTACACCAAGACACCTCTAACTTGTCTTTCCATTTTGGTTTGCCTTTTGACAGATACCACCGATCCTTTAAGGCCCACAGAAGGACCTGACAACATGAAGTACAGATGGGGCCCTGAGTTGCTGGGGGCTCTGCAGCGAAAAGAAAAGCTGCTAAATCTACAGCCAACTGAGAGCCCGCCAGGAATGGGCAGGAGGCTAAGGAATGAGGCGAGTATGATTTTAATTTTTATTTATTTACCTATTTTGGTACCGGGGATCAACTCAGGACCTTGCACTTGCGAGGCAGGCGCGACGCCACTGAGCTACATCCTGGCCCCAAATATGACTTTATTTTAATCTGCTCTTCCCCATAAAATAAGGCCGAATGAATAAATGCCCGAGAGGGCACCAGATTATAGGCCACCGATAAAAATAAGCAGATTATTTTTTAGAAAGTATTAAGATTCATAGCAAGTCGCCTAAGGACTCATTCCGCAGTTTTCCAGTTCCTAAGTATTCGGCGTTCTGGTGCCACCTCGTGGTCAGAGGTGGAACTGAGCGGTGGACTTAGGCTCGGGCTTCAGAGAGGAGTCGGGGCGCTCAGCACCTTGGGGTTCAGCGGCGTCTGCGCCTTCCACAGAGCTCTCATGGGAGCCGCGCTAACCCTGCCCAAGAAGAGCTTGGTAATGCTCTTGAGGTAGCTCTTTTAAAGCAGATACTCCTTTTCTTGCAACTGAACAAAGAAATGAAGAGTAAGCTTGTTCCTAAAATGCACCAATAAAATTAATTTTATTTATTTATTTTTTGGTACTGGGGATCAAACTTGGGTCTTTGCGCTTGCACAGCAAGCAGCGAATAAAATTAATTAAAAAAGAAAGAGTAAGCTTGTTAAAACCTCAGTTCACCCTAATGATTGGTGACACAGCGACTGTATGTGGTAAGATCAGGAAGAGTTTGGTAATTTTTGAAAAAGAGAGCTGAGTCCACCACCTGCCTCGCAAGTGCAAGGTCCCGAGTTCAATCCCCGGTACCAAAAAAAAAAAAAAGAGCTGAGAGATGTAAAGATGGTAAATGTCTGTTCCTTTATGAGGCAGTCTGGTTCAACCTTTAGGAAAGTGGTAGGTTTAGTTCTAGATTCCAGAGTTAAAGAAGGAGGCTAGGAGGGTTATGGGAAAGTCCGTGATGATGAAATAAATCAAAGACTTCGAGGACACAGGAAGTATGAGTTGTGGTCCTTGGCATGAGGAGCCGGGATTATGAATTTCAGATAACAGCGTTCAGCCCATGAAGGGTCCCTGAGGAAATCGCAACCAGTTGGTCTGAGCTTTGTGCAAATAGAACAGGAGTGAGGGGGCTGGTATGGCTCAGAGTTTTTGTGTTTTCAGTACTGGGGCTGAACCCAGGGCCTTCATTGACCTACATCTCCAGCCCTTTTTTTTTGTACCGGGGATCAAACTGAAGACCTTGTGCTAGTGAGGCAGGTGGCACAACCACTGAGCTAAATCCCAGGCCTGCCAGCCCTTTTAAAAATCTGAGGGAGTCTCACGAGTTTGCTAAATTGTCCAGGCTGGGCTCCAACTGGCGATCCTCCTCCCTCAGCCTCCCAGAGTGTGGGGATTACCACACCCAAGTGGCCCAAGAGATTTCTGATAAGGTGCATGTGAGGATGTGCAGCCCCACACATTGGAATGGATTCTAAAACAGACTCGCTGGGTGTGGTGGCGCATGTCTGTAATCCCAGCACTCGGGAAGCTGAGGCAGGAGGACTGCCACAAGTTCAGGGCCAGCCTGGGCTACATAGTGAGACCCTATCTCAAACAAACATCATCATCATCATCATCATCATCATCATCATCATCATCATCATCTAATAAAAGAAAACATACTGTTTTCTAGATTCTAGTTAAGTATAATTTTTTTTTTGAGGCAGGATCTTGCTATGTGGCCCACGCTGGCCTTGAACTCACTGTGTAGCCATAGTTTTTCCTTCCCTGCTCTACCACTATCATTTTGCCCTTGAGAAAAAGCACTTGGCATCTGTGCACCGTGGTGTCTCCGTCAGAATGGAGTCCTTTGAAAGAGCGCCTCGCTCAGAGTGGACCATCATCTGCTTGGATCTGCCTGGCCACAGACCTGGAAGGTCAGGGCCAGCCCGGGTCCAGGGCTGCTGGGAGCCACCGAGGGGGTCGGGAAGGAGCTGTGTGGAGCTCCTGGCAGCAGGCAGTTTGCCCGGAACAATGTGTTCTGTTTTTCAACTATACGAAAATGAAGAATTGTGATCTCCCATCCACCTGCTGCCTGGATCGGAGCTGCTCACCTGTGGGGGTTATTCTGTGCATGTCACACAATGCCACAGAAACCACAATTCTTCCTCTCCACAGACCCTTCCCAAAGGGATGGGACCTAACGAATGTGAGGAGCAGTTGCCCTGGATTGATTATTATTTCAAATGCAGGATCTCGAGTCCTTACTATCACCAGGGAGGATTTCTGGCTTCCTGCTGAAGCAGGCCCGGCCGCCCACTCTTCCTCTCCGGGTGCTGGGGACCTCGGCACCTGGCCCAGTGTGGGCCCCTCTTCGCGTGCTGCACTTACTCCCCAGCCATAATTTAGCCCCTGCTGTGTGCAGGCTTGGCGGTCCACTCTGGCCCGGAATGGGGTATCGAACCACGGGCTGGGGTCCCACCGCTGGTGCACTTTCTGCACTGTCCTCCGCCCTCCTTCTCCTGCTTGTCGAGCCTCTTCTACCGACCCTGACAGTTTGGGCTCAGAGGCTCCTGTTGGCCTTGCCCTGGTGGCAGAGGGGGGTCTCCGGGTCTGGGTGAGCCGGACGTGCAGCTGGTGATCCGTAGTTCTGGAGAGCACAGCTCCTAGGGGTGGAGTTCCATGGGCCTGGGCTCTGCGCCTGAGCTCCGCAGAGCGAACCTGAGCCTCAACGACAACACAACAGACAACAGACGACCCGGCCCAGCAGGAGAGAGCAGAGGGCCGAGCTCTGGGTAAGGGACCGAGGTCCCCAAGGGGAGGCCCTGCCTGCTCTCCACGCAGCCAGAGGAATGGCGAAGTCTGCGTGTGGGAGCCGGGCTGGGCCTGAGGACTTAGGTAGGGCCAAAGCCGCCGCCCTTCTCCCTGGGGATGAAAACACAGCGGGCAGAAAACAGGTGTCCATTCTGGAACTGGCTCCGCTGTTGGAGTGCTAATGACCGCGGGGACGTCGCCCGTATACTCTGGGAGGCACAGGCCTGTAATCGCAACACTCGGGAGGCTGAGGCAGGAGGACTGCCGTAAGTTCGGGGCCAACCTGGCCTAGGCAGTGAGACCCTGTCTCAAAAAACAAACCAACAATCTTTTGGGGGGGCGGTTACTGGGTATTGAACTCGGGACCTTGAGCTCGTGAGGCAGGCACGGAACCACTGAGCTAAATCCTGGACCCCAAACCAAAAATCTAAATTAAAAAAAAAAAAAATCGAAGGCACTGAATTCTGAACACTCTTCAGTTCCTTTCCAGATTTAAGAACTCATTTATGGGTTCTGCTCCCATCAAGGTCACAGTATTTTATTAATTTATTTTTTGTACCGGGGATCGAACTCAGGACCTTGCCTTTTCGAGGCAGGCGGAGGCACCACTGAGCTAAACCCCCGGCCCCAGTTTTAACACCTTCTGAACGAGCCGCCCATGTTCCTAAGGGAGAAGGTCTTATAAATAGGGCTTGGCGGCTGCTCTTGGGAAGTGGGCAGTGCTGGCAACCCCAGCCCGCCAGCCCGGCACAGGTGCCTCCCTCGGCTGGCTGAGCGGAGCCCAGGCTCCCCGTGCGCTCGGGCTGTGCCCCTGGACGGGGCCGCCCAGCCTGGCAACCGCTCCATCTCTAGGCCCCGAGGCTGCCCCTTTTGGGGTTACAATTCGCACAGCCCCACCAAGGCTACGAGTTTCCCCCTTTGCGGGCCCAGCCATGGCAGGGCGGTGGCCGGATCGGTGACTCCGACGCCCACGTATATTTAATTCATGACGAGCAGCATGAGACGGGCTTGTGCAGCTGGGCAGGAGTTGCGGGGGCCCGGCATGCTGGCTGCTTATGGTAATGTGACATATAACTCGGGCCAAACTGTCAGCGAGGCCCTGGCCAGCCTGTTCTGTTCCCGGGGCTAACGAGCTTCCTCTGCGGCCCAAATGTCAAGTCCGGAGGAAAGGGCCGCTTCCCAAGTGTGGCTCTGGGCCTCTGGGCTCATCTTTTATTAACTGTTCTTATTTTCTTTCCTCAATTAACCTTACTATTCCTTTCAACTGGCTCTAAGGAACGGCTGTGAAGGAGCTATTTCCAGTTTTCCTTTTAAATAATGTAGCAGAAGCCCACGGAGTCGCTGCATCCCTCTGAAAATGGGACTTCCCATGGCGACAGGAGCCACCGCTGTCTGGCAGTGAAACCTGTCCGATGCCCCAGGCTCTCTCTGCTGAAGCCCCTGGACCTCTCTCAAAATGCTGATTTCTAACCTTACAGAAGAAAAAACTGAGGCGGAATATATTTAACTATGAGATGTGATGAAAATGTGGTAATGTTCACATTCTTAAAAAATTATTAGTGTTGTAGGAAAAAGGATGCACCTTGAGACCCCCATGTCAAGTGAAATCCATCAGACACGCAAGCTTAAATATCACGTTGTGGGCCAGGGATGTAGCTCAGTGGTTCTGTTGCCTGCCTCATAAGCGCAAGGTCCTGAGTGTGATCCCCGGTACCAAAAACAATTTTTTAAAATTAAGTATCACATCATTTCTCTTATGTGAGAAACCCCAATTATAAGTCAATTAAAGAGCAAAACAAAATGTAGACAATAGGAAACAGGCAGATAGACCTTTTGCAAAAGGGAAGAGGATAAGAAAAGAATGCAGATGTGTGAGGAACACCAAGTCCCTGTGAGGAATGAGGCTGTCCTGCACTGCAAGCATCACTGAGGTGAACAAAGACTAAAAGAATTATTACAGGGCCAGGGATTTAGCTCAGTGGTTCCGTTGCCTGCCTCGCAAGTGCAAGGACCCGAGTTCGATCCCTGGTACCAAAAAAAAAAAAAAAATTATTACAGTGAAAGACAGTGCCCTCGACTCCTCTCAAAATCCTCCCCCTCGCTTTGAACATATCACCCTTCTGCTTGGCCCTTTCTGGAGGAGTTTGGGCGTGTCTTTAGTTCCTTGATGCCCCGAATTGCCTCAAAAGTTTATCTTCTGTGGTCACTTTTTTGTTGTTGTTAACAGGGACTGAACTCGGGTCCTTGGGCTTGCACAGCAGGCAGCGAAACCACTGAGCTAAATCCCCAGCCCCCTTCCATGGTCATTTTGACTTTCAGTATGAGCTGGAGATCACAGGGTGTCAGAGCCACTGTAGGAGGACGAGGACACAGTGTCATGTTTTTCACGAGCTCCCTGCCCAGTGGATGGCGCTCAGCCTCAGCAGCTACTGTATTTTTATCACACCTCATGAAGACACTCATAAAGGACTTCTAGAGGTGCTTCAGAAAGGGGCAAGAATGCTGGGATAAGGGTGCTAGAGGTGAAGGGGATTTTGTTTGCTTTTGAGGCAATCTCTCGCCATGTAGTTCAGGCTGGGCTTGAACTCACTATGTAGCCCAAGCTGATCTTGAACTCACATTGATCCTCCTGCCTCAGCCTCCCAAGTGCTGGGATTACAGGCATGCACCACCATGCCTGGCAAGGGGTAGTAGTTTGAGGAGTATTAGTAGCAATGTGTCTTTTACTGTCATAAATTCTAAAAAACATTGAAGCATTCGTCGTGTATCTGACCACACCTGTGACCCTCAGGATGCAGTCAAATGGAATACGTGCTGGGACCAAGGCCAGAGGAGCATCTCCCGACAGCGTAGGGTTTATCTCTGGTCTTCTTAAAGGAATTCCTAAATTTAAAAATGCAGCAATTAAAAAGGAAATTATGGGCCAGTGGTTTAGCTCAGTGGTGCTGCTGCCTGCCTTGAAAGCGCAAGGTCCCAACTTCGATCCCTAGTACCGAAAAAAAAAAAAAGAAAGGAAATTATTATTATAAAAGTAAGGGTAGTTGTTACATCTAGGGCAGAGGAAGAGGATAGGTATGTTTTGAAAGGACATACACAGGTTTTTCTGATAGGTAGCAGTAACTTTTACCATTAGAAATCATTATAAAGTCCAGCTGGTATGGTGTCACAGGCCTGTAATCCCAGCACTCCAGAAGGCTGAGGCAGAAGGGTTCTGAATTCCAGCCCAGCCTAGGTAATTTAGGGGCTCAGTGACCCCGTCTAAAAACAAATCATTAAGTGAATACAGTGTTTTGTTTGCCTCTGCCTGGAACTGTCCCAGTTTAAACTTTAAAGTAGGTAAATGTTAACGCTTCTTCATTTCCCCCTTGCATTCCACGCAGGTGGCAAGCCTATTAGTTGCTGTCACCCACACCCAGGGCAGGTCTTCTGTCTTCAGTAAACCCCTCCAGGCTCACTCAAAACTATGCTGATCCAATTTAGTTGGGCATTCCTTACTTGAGTTGACACAGTCAGTTAACTGTGACAGTACTCTCTATCAAAAAAGAAAATAGTATGCTGCCCTACACTGGCAGGGGCCTCTTGGATCTCAAGTTTACAACCTCAGTCTCTCCCTCACCTTCTCTCTCCTCTCTGGGACCAGGGATTGAACTGTGGGGCTTCACACTGAGCTACATCCCCAGCCCCTTTTATTATTTTCAGACAGTCTCACCAACTTGCCCAGGCTGGCCTTGGAATCCCCCTGCCTCAGATTCTCTAGTACTTGGACTCACAAGTGCACGCCACCATGCCCAGCTTACCAATAGGCCACGTCTAGTGACCGAGCTAGACCATGTGTCTGGGCATGGACACGCTATAATTGTTTGTTTTTTTGGTGCCAGGGATCGAACTCGGGTCCTTGCACTTGCTAGGCAAGCGATGGAACCACTGAGCTAAATCCCCGGCCCTGATTGTTTGTTTTTTGAGACAGGGTCTCACTATGTAGCCCAGGCTGGCCTGCCACTCACGGTGATCCTCCTGCCTCAGCCTCCCAGGTGCTGGGATTACAGGTGTGGGTTATGGTGCCCAGCTGTGATGTTCGAGCAGTGACACATTTCTCATAGCAGGTTCCATCTTTAGTGTGATTTGGAGCTGTGCGAGAGAGAGCACGCTGTAGAATGGAGCTGTTTTCTCTTTGGGTGGCAGGAATTCCTAAGTCCTGGCTGTGCTCCACCCGCAGTGCTGCCCACTTGGTCTTCCTGTAGGACAGTGGTTATGCTCCAAGTCCTCAGAGCCCCAGTTCTTACTGAACAGAGTCACACCCTGAACCCACATTCAGCCTCCACAGCCAGCCCGAGCAGCTTTCATGCAGTTTTTATGCATACACTTGCCAGACCCTCAGAGGAAGTTTTGGAGATAACCTCTAATCAATACTGTAGCTCTCCAATGCCCACTACTGTGCTTAGACCCAATTAGATGCACAATATATAACTGATAAATATAGAAAGAGAGGAAATGGGGTAAGAAATAAAACATTTAAAATTTAAAGGAGCATAAAATTAAGAATGTATTAGTAAATAGAAATAAGTCAAATCTTTAGTCTGTTGGTATTTAAAAGACTTAGATGTTTCAGAGGGACTATTAAAGATAGAAAACACCCAGTTGGGTCTGACTCAGTGCTTCGTCTCTGCATGGGGTTTGACTCACTACAGTAGAATTTTAATTCTTCTTCTTCTTTTTTTTTTTTTTTTTGGTACCAGGGATCAAACTTGGGACCTTGTGCTTGGGGGGCAGGCGCTGGAACCACTGGGCTAAATCCCTGGTCCAGTAGAGTAGAATTTTAGCTCCTGCTTCAGAGGAAGGAGAAAAAGGCCATGGAATGAATTTAGTAATGTGGGAAAACTGCAAGTTAAAGCTCTGCTGTGTAGAGTGAGGCAGGGTGGCACAGCTGGCAATCCCAGGACTGAGTTCGAGGTCAGCCTGGGTTGCATAGCTCAGGAGACCTGTCTCAGAGAAAAAAAAAAAAGCTCTGCTGTTAGAGCCATGCAGGTGTGAATCTTACTACTGGGTGGGTCAGAATTCATTCTTCAGTTTCGGAGGACAGGAGCTCCGCAGTCTGACACCTACTGATTGGAAGTTATAGTTCTCCTGTATCAGCTCCAGGGTGGAGCCCTTACTAGGATATATGAGGCCCTGCATTTGGTCCCCGCCACCAAAAAAAAAAAAAAATCAAATCATCAAGTAAATGATATTGCAGATTTTACTTTACTTTGGTTTTCTTGGTAACTTGAGAGGAATCCTCATTTTGCCTAAAAGAGTTCTACATATTTAAGCAAGTGACAGTGCTGCTTCTGAGAAAGCCCTCTCGGGGGCCAAAAGACTTGATTGTAGGGCAAGTTTGGGTTGATGCAAGTTTCCCAGTTCCCGGCTCCTCCGAACACCTGTGCGCTGCCATGGCTGAGATGTGGCTGGAGTGGTGCAGCCCAGAGCACACGGCTGTGTGAAGCTCCGGTTCAAGCCCCGCCCCTCCCGAGACTGCTGAAGTGATGGCTGAGTACTTTATGGCTGGCAAGTTTCCAGGAAAAAGGCGCTTCTCTAGAAAATCAGAGCTTTACGTTGAGAAATCAGATGTGTAGGGACCCTCGTGGTGTCTCTCTTTCACTCTTTCAGAAAATCAAGTGCATCAAACTCCACAGGACATGAAAATGTAATCCCCACACTTGCAGATCAGGAGTTTATCTCTCGCAGATGAGAAAACCTAAGCTGCCTTTCCCCTCAGGGTCCAGTGAAGGATTCCCCCAGGAGAAGGTTAGTCGTGAAGGGATCTGCAGGGCAGTTCTTGCTTTCTCTAAGTGATTTGCTCCAGGTCAAAGAAGCAAGCTTGGACTAGACATCAGTACCAACTATTTAACAAGCTCAGGCCTCTGTGGCCCTCAAATATGACCAGAACTCAGGGTCTCGTATTTTTTTCTTCCAGATTTCAGAAGTGATCCCTGGACGCTGGTCGTCCTACAACCACCTGTCCTACAGGTGGGCAGAAGTTGCTGTAAGCCTGCAGCGGCTGGGCCCTGAAGGGAGGACAAGCCTTTGCACCAAAAGCCTCCGAACTTGAAGAAGACTCCTGTGGCTAAGGAGAGTACTTGGGTAAGGTGACCAGATGACTGTGCGGGTGAGTGTCATGAAGACTGGAGGCCACGACCGCCACAACTCGTGGCAAAGATCGCTCAGATGTCTGCCAGGGAATTTGAGCTTGGTTTATTTTACGCCGCAAGCTGCCCGAGTGAGCGGGCCCTTCCCGTGCTATGCAGAACACTTTGCTGTGCATGCCTGCATTTCTAGCTTGCCTCTAGCGGAGCGCCACACTTTCCTGAGTTGTTGCTTTCCTTGAAATCCGCAGGGAAATGTCTGTAGGTTTGGCAATCTTGGCTTCCCTTCCTTTCCCATACTCCTGTTCCAAAACTGCATTTGCAATGCGAGCGCCTTTAACCATCTTCCCTCCTACAGCCCTGAACACTTGTGGCCACATTTTTAAAAATGTTTTATTTTATTTTTTTGGTACCAGGGATGGAACTCGGGTCCTTGCGCTTGTGCAGCAGGTGGTGAAACCACTGAGCTAAATCCCCGGCCCCGTGGCCACATTTTTAATAAACTTAATTTAAAACAGCTCCATTTTCAATCAGTTGGCTTAGAAGAAGCATATGTAACCTTTGTCAGAAATCTAACCTTTTCTTATTGAAAATTTATTTTTTTAAAAAAATTTTATTTATTTTTGAGACAGAGCCTGGGCTTGAATTCACTATGTAGCCCAGGCTGGCTGAGAACTCGCGGCAAATCCTCCTGCCTCAGCCTCCCAAGTGCTGGGATCACAGATATATGCATCACCATGCCCGCCCCAACTTTTTAAAAACTTCTATAATGACATTAAAAATTTTTTATTTTTGGCTTTTTGAGATACAGTCTTGCTATGTAGTTTGGGCTGGTCTTCAACTATGTAGCCCAGGCTGGCCTTGAGCAATCCTCCTGCCTCAGGCTCCTGTGCTGGTATTACAGGCAGCTAAATTAGATAGAAATAAATACACAATACATTCAGAGGGGGACTGGGTTATCAAAGAAGTCAGTGAAGCAGGGGAAGGCATTAGAATCGTAGCTGGAGGCGCATCTGAAGAAGGCCAGGCCTCAAGGTAGAGATGCAATGGCCAGGCCTGCAGGCCTCCCTAAGGGATAAATAATAATTGTGAGATCACATTGTGATTAGCACCACCTGGTGCAGGAAGTCCAGATGGGCATCGGTTGCCCAGGTGGGTGACAGAGCACTGGACCTTCCCTTCCCAAACTGCCTCTGTTCTTCCCATCCACCCTTGCTGTGTGACTCGCTTCCCTGCTGCATCAGTACCAGCTCAGCAGCTGTGGTTGTGTGACCCATGCTGCACCCACCTCGTGTCTTTGCCGTAGAAATTACCCCTGACAAAGGATCAGTGGCCACCCCACTTGGGACCCCTCCTGCAAATCCAGGAGCTATTCTTCTCCCCTTATTTCCAATAAAACTTTGCTAACTTCTTTTGGTTTGCAACTTCATTTCTCAATGCTGTGGGACCACGAACTCGGCACATCTGACACCCAGCAGGTCGGGAGTTACAGTTCTCCTTTGTCACCAGGATTCAGATGTGCGCCACAGTGCCATTCTAGTAACTGCACACCAGGTCTGTGAGTTGGGTTTCTTTCACCAGAACTCATTTCCTGAAGAGAGCAGTATGAGAATTGGGGGTAGGAGAAACAGTACTAGAAACCAAAGGGCTGGAAACTAGTCAGGACATTAACATTTTACACATATTGTTCCCTCCCTCCTTCCCTCCTTTTTCTTTCTTTTTCAGACAAGGACTCCACTATGTAGCCCAGGCTGGCCTTGAACTCACCATGTAGCCTTGGCTGGCCCCAAACTCACAGCCTACCTCCTGCCTCAGCTTCCTGAGTGCTGGCGCCACCACACTCGGCCTACACCGCCTATCGTTTTGAATTCCTGCCATTGTTCCAGGGCCTGGTGATAAGGCAGTGAACTAAACAGACAAAAATTCTTACCCTCCAGGAGCTTAAATTCTAGTGGGAAGAGACAGATAAACAGCTCGAAGGACAATTTACACGGAACATTAGTAAGTGATGGTTGCTTTTTTTTTCTTTTTTTTTGGTACCTGGGATTGAACTCGGGTCCTTGTGCTTGTGCAGCAGGCAGCGAAACCAGAGCTAAATCCCCGGCCCCTATGATGGTTGCTTTGAAGAAACACAAAACAGACAGTACAGGGAGCAGCGTCTGCCTGGCCTTCGAGCAAAGCTGTACGGGAGGGCGTGGTGACACCCAGGGACCAGAGCCCAGGAAATAGCCAGCTCGGAGGTTCCGGGGGAGCCCGAGAAGAGCCGCAGGGCGCGGGAGAGGACCCCGAGGGCCGAGGGTCGAGGGTGGGCAGAGTGGAGCTGGGATCACAGGAACGTTTTTGGTGATGAAAAGGAAAAGCAGAGCGGTTTCCCACAAGGGAGTCACGGCTGATTTACCGAGATCGCTGGCTGACGGGGCGACACAGGGACAGGTGGGGAAGGGGAGAGGCCAGTTAGAAGGGCCCTGCGTCCATCCCGGAAATTAATCAGAAACGTTTGTGTTTACAGAAATGGAGCACAGGGCGCTTACAGAGATCAGAAAGAGGTGGGATGCAACTGCTTCGCCAGCGTTTAACCTGTGAGAAAAACAGACCGGTCGGGGCCACTTCGCGTGTCCCTTCCAGACGCGACTGGAGTCGAGGCGGGGCACTGGGTCCCAGACTTCCCTTCTCCCGCGCCACCTAGGAACCTACAGGATTGGGCAGTGTGATTAACAATAAGCGTTTATGAGTAGAAGGGAGGGTGTGAGAGACACGAGAATAAAGTGAGAAGGGGGTAAGGAAGATGGGAGGGACGTAGTGATCAGAATATATGCAAATATGCAAGTACCACACCGAGCCCAGTATTACGCAAAATTAATGTAAAACCAATAAAATATACCTGAAAGAGGAATGAGCCTCTATGGACTTGCTTCGGACGCTGACCCCTCTCGTTGCCAGACTCGCTTGGGTGTGGGTGTTGGTTAGAAATACAGATTCGAGCCGGGCTGTAATCCCAGCGCTCGGGAGGCTGAGGCAGGAGGATCGCCGAGAGCTCGAGGCCAGCCTGGGCGACACAGTGAGTTCGAGGCCAGCTCGAACCACGCGGCGAGACCCGGTCTCAGTTAGGAGGCAGGGAGGCAGGCACCCGGCCCTCCCCGGCCCGGAGTCCAAGGGTACTTTTGGCAACACCACGTGGGAGCCCGTGACGAGCAGATCGTGCGCCCGCCCCTGCCCACCCCACCGCAAGCCCGCACACTTTTGCGGTTCGCCGCGGACCCCGAAGGCGCTACAGGGCGCCGTGGGGCCGGCAGATGGCGCCGCGTGACCGCGAGCCGCGGGGACGACCGGCAGGGGGCTGGAGACGCGGGCCGGCATCCCGCCGCGCGACCAGGGGCTCTGGGCGCCGCCGCCCGGGGAAGGTCGCTTCCTTCCCGGCCTGTACGCACGTAAGCCGTCCCCGCGGGTTCCTCGGGATTCCGCCCGGCTCGCGCGCACAGCGCCTCCGGCAGCCTAGCCGCGCCGCAAGGCCGGGGACTCCTACCCAGCCCTCCCGAGCGCCGGCCCGAGGATCGCTCCTTCCCATTGGCTGAGGGACACACGGCCCCGCCCCCGCCCAGAGGGTGCTCATCCTTGACTGGCTCACGGGTCTCGGCTGGCCACGCCCCTCCCCTCGCACATACACAAGAGTCACGCGCCTTTCAGTCGGAAACTTGGCTAGCAGAGGAGGACGCTGGTCCTCACCTCCCCGCCCACTCGCCTCGTCATTGGTCCGCCGTGCCCGCACGACCACGCCCCCGTCCCAGCCCCCTGGCTGGGAAGGCGGGCGCCCGTTCGTGACTGGCTGGCCGATCTGCCTGTCGCGGGAGCGGCTGTTGCTCCCTTCCCCCTCCCCCTCCCCCGGGAGCCTCTAGGTTCCTTCGCCGGCCCGGGCCCAGTCGGCGTCAGTCAGGGCGGCGGACGCTTGGTCGCCTACTCGCCCCGGGGCCGGTGTTCGCGCTGCCGGGAGGAAGGATGCAGCCGCTGCCGGAGCAGCCGCCCCGTGATTGGCTGTGGAGCCTGTGAACCCGGAGTAAAGATGGCGGGCGGGCAGGCCGCCGCCGCTCTGCCCACTCGGAAGATGGCGGCGCGCCGCGGCCTCAGCACCCGCGGCCGGGGGCTCCTGCGCGCGGCGGCCGGCCGGCTGCTGCCGATGCTGCTGCTGGGTTCCTGCTGCGGCGCGGGCGGCTGCGTGGCGGCCGGCGAGAGCGAGGAGACGGTGATCATCGGGCTGCGGCTGGAGGACACGAACGACGTGTCTTTCATGGAGGGGGGGGCGCTGCGGGTGAGCGAGCGGACGCGGGTCAAGCTGCGGGTGTACGGGCAGAACATCAACAACGAGACGTGGTCCCGCATCGCCTTCACGGAGCACGAGCGCCGCCGCCACGGGCCTGGCGCCGGCGAGCGCGCGCTGGGGGGCCCCGCGCCGCCGGAGCCCGACGGCGGCCCGCAGCGCTGCGGCATCCGCACCTCGGACATCATCATCCTTCCGCACATCGTGCTCAACCGCCGCACCTCGGGCATCATCGAGATCGAGATCAAGCCGCTGCGCAAGATGGAGAAGAGCAAGTCCTACTACCTGTGCACGTCGCTGTCCACGCCCGCGCTGGGCGCCGGCGCCGCGGGGTCCGCGGGGGGCGCCGGCTCGGCCAAGGGCGGCGCAGGGGTGGCCGGGCTGCAGCCGCCTCCGTGGGCCGAGACCACTTGGATCTACCACGACGGCGAGGACACCAAGATGATCGTGGGGGAGGAGAAGAAGTTCCTGCTCCCCTTCTGGCTGCAGGTGATCTTCATCTCGCTGCTGCTGTGCCTGTCTGGCATGTTCAGCGGCCTCAACCTGGGTCTCATGGCCCTGGACCCCATGGAGCTGCGCATCGTGCAGAACTGCGGGACCGAGAAGGAGAAGAACTACGCCAAGCGCATCGAGCCCGTGCGCAGGCAGGGCAACTACCTGCTGTGCTCGCTGCTGCTGGGCAACGTGCTGGTCAACACCACGCTCACCATCCTGCTGGACGACATCGCCGGCTCGGGCCTCGTGGCGGTGGTGGTCTCCACCATCGGCATCGTCATCTTCGGGGAGATCGTCCCGCAGGCCATCTGCTCCCGCCACGGCCTGGCCGTGGGGGCCAACACCATCTTCCTCACCAAGTTCTTCATGATGATGACCTTCCCCGCGTCTTACCCGGTCAGCAAGCTGCTGGACTGCGTCCTGGGCCAGGAGATAGGCACGGTCTACAACCGGGAGAAGCTGCTGGAGATGCTCCGGGTCACCGATCCCTACAACGATCTCGTGAAGGAGGAGCTGAACATAATCCAAGGGGCGCTGGAGCTCCGCACCAAGACGGTGGAGGACGTGATGACCCCCCTGCGGGACTGCTTCATGATTACCGGCGAGGCCATCCTGGACTTCAATACCATGTCGGAGATCATGGAGAGCGGCTACACGCGCATTCCCGTGTTTGAGGGGGAGCGCTCCAACATCGTGGACCTGCTCTTTGTCAAGGACTTGGCCTTCGTGGATCCAGATGACTGTACTCCCTTAAAAACCATCACCAAGTTTTATAACCACCCCTTGCACTTCGTTTTCAACGACACCAAGTTGGACGCAATGCTGGAAGAATTTAAGAAAGGTGGGGAATTTTGGTATCTTTCATTGGCTTTCTCTTTCTCTCTCCATCCTCCTCCCCCCTTGAGTCCGGTACCCTCAGACCAACCCCCAAGCCAGTTGGCCAGAATTTCCCCTTCTCTGTTAATCGCAAAGTTCAGAGGGTGGCTTGGATTTGGGGGTGGATTGAATTAGTAAACACTTCTAGGTTGTTTAAAAGTACCAGACTGCCATCGCTTAGTTTTCCCCACGATAAAAAAGCAGGCTTTATAATTTCCGTGCATAATAGCCCCCAGGGATGCTCTGGCCCCAGGATTCTGCTGCTGTGGTTGTCTGGGCTGGGAGTGGGTAGGTGAAAAGTTGGGGCTGGCTAATGCCATGTCCTTTGGGAGATGTGTTCTGATCACAGGCCTTTGGACAGCAGTTAAATAGCTCCTTAAAGCCAGGGCACTGCTTTCCCTCCTTAAACATCCATCCACACTGAGGTTTCAGAGATTGGAATTGCATTTTTTTAAGCTTCTGTTTGTGGTTGTTTGGTGATCTTTGGGGAAGGAAGAGCGTTCTGCCTTTGAGGGTGGAGGATGGGAAAGTCCAGTACCACCAGAAACAATTCACTTATTTTGGG
This sequence comes from Heterocephalus glaber, assembly GCF_000247695.1. The sequence goes on from NW_004624831.1 coordinate 2,222,045, forward strand.
TTTGTCTTGTCTCAGCTAGAAAAGAGGGCTTTATGAAAACCAATTAATATATAACTTGGAAAGACTAGAGAGGTAAGTTAACCTTTTGTGAGGCTGAATGTCTCTACCTTTCTTCACGATTTGTGCGTATTTGCTGACAACGAAGAAAACTGCCTAAAGCAAAAGTGGTTTTAGCAAAAAGCTTAAACCTTTGACAATAGGATGGATTCCTTAATAATGGCTTTTTTGTTTCTTTTCTTTTTTTTTTTTTTTTGTTTCTTGATTGATTCTAGTTTTTAACCCTGATCACCTGATGTTACATTAAATTGCAGTGTGCTTCCCTGTCAGCCCTCTGTGCCACTGTTTCATTAATGGGGAAGGAAAAGAAGTGCAGACCTGAGGTGTGTTCACGGCACATCAGTTCCTGAACTTATATGTTGTTTGTTTACCATATCATGAATGCGTACATAGCAACTTGTATTATTGTTACTGAAATTTGGAAAGTTTCCAGTAAATCGATAGTGTTATTTGAAAGCCAAAGTTTGGTGAGTTAATGCTCGGAGGCAAGTGTGTGTATTGAAATAAGCGTCGTGTCACGTAGAACCTTCCCTGACCTGATAATCCTCAAAACTAAGCATTTTCAAACAGAATTTTGATCACTAACGTGGTCTTTCCCCTGAAAAAGGTCGTGTGTACCTGGTGACAGCTTCCGGGCTGAGTCACCGAACATGCAGCACGTGTGCTTGTCCTCTGTTTCCTGGCTGCTGGTGTCGCCTCTAGAACAGGACCACAGGCCAGTGATTTTCATAGAAGAAAATAGAGCAGAATGTGCTTCAGAGCTTGGTAATTTGCATTTAAAAGTAGGAGATTCTTCTAGATGCTTAAACAGTAAGAAAAAGTCCAGTGTCTCTAGTGGCAGAGCTTCTTTTAGGACTGTCATTATTTTTTTCTCTTGTTAATTAGAGCATCTAACCAATGTCTTCTGCATTCTGTAATATTGTCCGTAATACAGGAAGATGCATCGCTTCTCGGCCTTTTGGCTAAGATCAAGTGTAATACAGGAAGATGCCCGGAACTGCTTGAAAATGCCTCTGAAATTCTCTATTGCTGTTTTCCAGTATTAATACAGATAATTTAATATGAGTTCTCTTGAAATTCAGGATTTTTCCCATCAATTTATAGATTGGTAACACTAGTTTGTACTCCCTGCTGGAATCTTTCCTACACCTCTGTATCTTTTTTCTTTGAAAATTTAGACATTCACTTCCAGGCTCATTAATTCTGCTCCTACTCAAAATTTAAAAATTTGTATAATTTTGAAATTTGTTTTTTGTCATCTTTTTTTTTGGGGGGGGGTACTGGGGATCAAACTTGGGACCTTAAGCTTGCAAGGCAGGTGCCAGAACCACTGAGCTAAATCCCCAGCCCATTGTCATCCTTCAACAAATGTTCTGTGACTGATTTATTTTCATGAAGAACATTTCCCCCAAAAATCACCTCTCTCACTGTCTTTTGGAATGTGTGTTAAAAACATGATTGAATTACTAATAATTCCCTGTGAATTATGGAAAAATAATAATTCATGATTTTATTTTTGTCCTTAGCCAAAATGATGCAGAATATTTGGTTAGGACGATTGTAGAAGGTAAAGATACTGTTGAGCTAATGGCGTATTAAGAATAGCAGAGAGAGGGCTGGGGATTTAGCCCAGTGGTTCCGTTGCCTGCCTCGCAAGCGCAGGGACCGGAGTTCGATCCCCAGTTCCAAAAAAAAAAAAAAAAAAAATCTATCAGATGGCATACTGTGCATTTGGGCTGGGGATTTAGCTCAGTGGTTACGGCGCCTGCCTTGCAAGAGCAAGGTCCCAAGTTCGATCCCCAGTACCCAGAAAAAAAAAAAAAGAATAGCAGAGAGAGACGGTTGCAAATTGGAAATTTAAGCCATGATCTTAAAAGGATGGAATGGGTGCCTTTCCCTTTCTTGGATTTTGTTTGTTTGTTTTGAGACAGGGCCTCACTCCATAGTTCAGGCTGGCCTTGAACTCACTATGTAGCTCACACTGGCCTCAAACTTGTAGCAGTCCTCCTGCATCAGCCTCCTGAGTGCTGGGATTGCAGCTATGCTACCATGCCTGGCTCCCTTTCTTGGATCTTATCTGTAAAAACATTTCACCAGGTTTTTTTCTTTTTAATCTTCTAGTTTTTTGTTTGTTTTTTTAAAATAGAAATCGAGGCAAATGTGGGACTTGAACCCAGTGTGCTAGGCAAGCACTACCATGGAGCTACATCCCATTTTCTGATTCACTTATGACATAATTTTTTTTTTTTTTTTTTGGTACCGGGATTGAAGTCAGGTCCTTGTGCTTGAGCAGCAGGCATTGAAACCACCGAGCTAAATCCCCGGCTACTTAGGATATAATTTTAACAGTCAACCTTCCGTTGTTTTTGCGTTGAGTAAGGGTGTGTGGGATGATTTGAAGATTTCCTTTCTCCCTTTCCTTTTTTGTCATTTCCATTTCCAAAGAAAACAAGAACAAAACAAACATTCCCAACAATACCAGCTGTAACTAACCCGGAACTGGTTGGATCATCAATCCAGATGTCCTTAAAAATCACCCACCCTAATTCAGATTTGTATTGAAGTTTACTTGTATAAAGCTGTTCAGAATTAGTCTGAATTATTCTTTCCTAAAGAGGGAGAAATAGAAAGTTCTATAACGTGGAAAGAAAAGCTACCTTTATATAAGTATTTTTTTCCCCCATTACTGGGGATTGAACTCAGGACCTTACACTTGCGAGGCAGGTGAGGCCCTAAATTCCAGGCCCGCCTTAGTGTAAATGTATATGAAAGTCTTCTTTATAATGATTACGAGTTTTTTTAAAACTTAGCCACCAGGAAACTATTAGCTTTATTTGAGGTGGAGAGATAGCAATTATGCTAATTTACAGATTGTTTATGTTGAGGATGATAATTGAGTACCTGCTTTCTTTGTGCCAGGTAGGATGGGTGCTTGACATGAATCAGCTTGTTAAATCCTAGAATTGCTGAAGGAAGCATTATCTCCACTTTACAAATGAGGCTTAGATTGAATGATATATTCAAGGTCACACAGTAATTTGTCAGTCTGGGGTTTTAGCCCGAGCCTGTGACCTCAAGGCTTGCATTCCGTGTTGTTGTGTGGTGGTGTCCGCGCTCCGGTGCTGGGGATCAGACTCAGGGCCTCACTCACACCAGGCAATTGCTCTGCCACTCAGCTACTCCCGCGGCCCCAGAACTCACTCTCCTGACTACTCTGTTGTGCTTGTCCCCTTGGCCCTGTTTTACTGTGTCAAGACGTTGCCTCAGAGTCTGTTGGCCAATGGACGCAGGAATGTACGTATCCAAGCACACACATGGCATTTAAACCCGTGCTTGTGTGATACTGTGCACAGCAGTTGGTATCCCCATTTTTGCCATTGAAACAAGTGAGTTTTTTGGCCTGTGTGACCCTAAGCCCAAAGAATTATATTTACAGTGTTTGCTCGTCAGGCACCAAGATTCATCTGGAAAATGTTTTATAGTAATACTGTTCTGTACTTGTGTGCTATTTCAGCCAGGCTGCTCTACAACTGTTTATCTAATAGCTAAATTATGTAATGATGTTTCGTTTGGTTTCTTATCTCTTTCTTCGCAAGGGTCACACAATAATTTGTCAAACTCAATTTTCTTATTTAATCTTTTTTTCTTATTTAATCTTGATTTATTTATATTTTGTGACTACCATATAAGAATTAGTTGCTAATAAGCATCCTTTACATTCTGCCCCTCTAAGCTCCACAGTCTTTCTCTTTTTCTTTTGTTAGTCTTGTAGTTACTTACAAATCTGAATAAGAATATAAAATTGTGAATCTCACTAGAGGATTATGAAAATTTTAGGCTGCTTCTTTTGTGTGCAGAAAGCACGCTGGAAGCTCCTCACTTACCTGACATCATCTTCCTTGCCAGAGACTGTGGACTCTTAACTACCTAGTTGGCTAGGTGGAGGCAACTTTGAAGACTTAGTAACTAGTTATAGTTCAGTGCTTTTGGTTTAGCTTCCTAGCAGTTGCATTCCACTAGGCAGAGCCTGCTGTTCACAGCTGCTGCAGACAGCTAGGCTTCTTTCTGTCGGGTCACCAGGTAATGTTTAAAGGAGGCTCATACTGTACAGTTTCCACTTAAGACACTAGCTCGTATGCTGAGAGTTTCATATGAAAACCTTTTTCCTCACTAAATTTAAGAGTTCTCACTTGCTTAGAATAGAGGAGGATGTTTTATTGGTATTAAAGGCACAAAACGTGTCCCAGGGAATGGACCTGTTTATTTTTATGACCTGTTTATTTTATGTATTGTGCTTTAAAATTCTTTAAGCTATTATAATTTTGCATGTTTTTAGGGCATCATTTTGAAATATCCAGATAGCATAGGATTCAAGCTAGAGGGTGCAGGCAGCTGAGGCTCTTCGAATTCAATGTTTGCCAGTGTTTTTACCAGATTATAAGATTTACTTGGGTCACTTTTTTGTTTGTTTTGGATTTTTGAGACTGGTGTCTTGCCGTGTAGCCCAGGCTGGCTTTGAACTCGTGGTGATCCTCTTGCCTTAGCCTCCTGTGTGCTGGGATTACAGGCATGTGCCACCACACCCAGCTAGTTGGATCACTTATTAGGAGAAAGGTCTTAGCTTGCCTCAAAGACCTCTTGAGCTGCATCCCTGCATAAGGGGCTTAGGAGTGACTTTTTTTTTTAGGGGTGACATTGTTAACAGTTGGTTGAGATCATTCCATGGTTGGGGGACACACTGGTCCAGTCAGCGTCTTGACTGGGGAAAGTGAACCCCCAGAAGGAGCGTGTGTAAGGGAAGCCTTGCTTGGGGCCATCTAGCTACCTAACATCCTTGAGTTCTAGACTGGCGTTCTTTCCACTCCTACAGGCTGGCATTCTGGTCCCGAGCTTAGCTGTGTCACTGGGAAACAAATAATCTCATTTGCCATTGGTTTTCCATCTGATTTTGATGTGGATATTTTAGGTATCTTGGATCCACGTATTCCTCGATGGGCATTTTGTTACATAGGAAATAAGTCTGATTGTATGAGCTCATTTTATTTTAGCTTAATGATTGAGAGTTTTAGTCTGCTGAGCCCAGAGCAGTAGGGTATTTTATGAAAGGAGCAGTACTATCTCGGTTACTCAAAGCCACAGGAAGTTAAATGCAAGATACTTCTTTTGACTTAGCTTGCTGTAAAAAGGGGCTTCTTTTGCTTTAATGGTGTATTCCCCTTACAGAGTTGTCTTCCGTGAGTAGGGAAGGTGGGGCTTGGGCTGTGGGGTGGGGATTTCTTGTCTCTTCACCCTGCTCACAGAGCAGGTCTGAGTGTTTTTACTGACGTGCACGTGGGGCTGGGTGCAGCTCCACGCTGAGCACCTGCTCACCACACGTGTAAAGCTGGGTCCTCTCCCTCGGTTTTCTTATGCTGTAGGCTAAATGCTGATGGAGAACCGAGTTGGTGTTTGGCAGTTGCTCACCAAAGCCTGAGCACCGGCCTGCAGGTCAGGACCAGAGCTGAACAGTGGCTGTGCTTCTGTGGTCTGGACAGCGGGGAGGGACCTTGTTCAGCTTTTCCTCCGGGGTGTCATGGGGATTGCAAACCACCCGATGTATTTTAAGTTCTGAAGTGTTCCAAACTCTTGTGAAGAGCCAGTTATTTTAGTGATAGCAAATGTAAACACAATAAAACTATCACTAACCAGGAGAGTCCACAAAAGACACTGAGCCAACTCACATTTTATGGTTTTATTTGCTCTTGAACTACTGGAACTTTTGAGAATAAATCTTTGGACTCTCATTAGATGTTTACTCTAGTAAATGCAAGTAAGGTTTTGTAAAGTGCCGTCAGAGGGGCCTTGCCTCCAAGTATATGTACCTGTATGTGTACTGGTAGTAAACTTCCGTTCTAATAAGATATCCTTGGGATATATAGAATATTTATTAAACATACAGAAAAGGATCACTGGAAATGAATACAATTTATTTGAGTATTTTTTTTCTTTTTTTTCTTAGAACCCACAAACAAGGAACCCCAAATCCTACCAGCGCTGAAAAGGAGAGACAATAAGAAATTCTTTCTACAGCACATAAGTTGGCAGTCCTGGAATGTCCATGTGGCGGGCAGTAGAGGTGCAGGCTGTGGCATAGGAGCCGGGTGCTGCGAGCGAGCAGGCAGGCTTGTAGGTCTCGCTGGGCTGGGCCAGGTGTTGGGGACAGTGCGGGTATGAAGCCCTCACCCTTTCACATCTGCCTTCTTCGGTTGTGAACACTGCTGCAGTGATAATAAAATCTTTTCTTTCTTTCTCTTTTATACTGGGGATTGAGCCCAGGGCCTTCACAGAGAGCTACATCCCCAACCATTTTATATTTTTAATTTTGAGACAAGGTTTCTAAATGGTGAAGTTACTCAGGATGGGTTTGAATTTGTAATCTTCCTGCCTCAGCCTCCTAGGGTGCTGGGATTATAGGAATGAGCCAGCACACTTGGCTCTATATCTTCACTCTTAAACAGCCGTGCTATCAGGGAATGGTTTTTTAAAAAAACTCATACTAAGGAGAGGATCCCTCCTGTTAATCGAAGGTTAAGAACAACGTGCTTTCTGGATCTGCTTTGGAGAAGTAATTTACTTTCTCTGAACCTCAGGGTGCTTTTCATAGTAGGATAGGGATATTTTCTGACTCATAGTCCATGTACAGGGCATGTAATAAGAATGTGACGATGAAGGTAAAAATGCTTCTGATGGTACCTGGTGTACTTGGTGCCTACTTACCCATTATTTTTATTATAACAATTCTTTCTTTTTAAAAATTTTATTTTATTAGTACATAATGATTATATTCCTCAAGCAGAGTGGGTGGATGGGCAGAACACATCTTGGTTCCTTTTTCATCCCCTTTCCCTCCCTCCCCCCCTCCATCCCTTGGTCCCCTTCCCATTTGAGGAAGCTCTGGCTCCTTTCTTCCTGTTATCTAGCTTTGATTTTGTAAAATCAAAAATCATTTTTGCTCTGGGCCTCTCATATAAGAGAACCACACAATATTTAAACTTGTTTGTCTGATTTATTTCATTTAACATGATGGTTGCAAGGTGCATCCATTCTCCTACAGATGACTCAAGTTTATCTTTCTTTCTGGTAGACTAGTGCTCCATTGTGTATAAATGCCATGTTTTCTTTATCCATTCATCTGTTGATGGACATATAGGGCATTTCTAAGGTACAGCTATTATGAATTGTGCAGCTGTAAACATGGGTATGTGTGTATCACTATAATATGATGTTTTTAATTCTTTCTGGAAGATACCTGGTAGGGGAATAGCTGGGTCAAATGGAATTTCTAGTTTGTTTTTTGAAAATCTCATAGTGATTGTTAACAATTATTTTTGTAAGTTCTTGGTTTTTGTCTTTATTTATGCTGCTGTGAACAAAATAACACAAAGTGGGTACTTTATAAATAAGAATTTATGTAAAGTGCAGTGGTGCATACCTATAAACCCAGCTGCTTGGGAGGCTGAGGCAGGAAGATTGAAGTTTGAGCCCAGCCTGGGCAACTTAGTGAGATTTGGTCTCAAAATAAAAAGTAAAAAGGAGTTGGAATGTAGCTAAGTGGCAGAGCCCTCATGAGTGTGATCCCTTGTACTGGAAAAAAAGGAATTTCTCACTGTGCTGGCGGCTGGAAGTCCAAGATCAAGGCACCAGCACTCAGTGTTTGTCGGGTGTTCCCTTGCCTTGCCCTCCCGGGGCGGGAGACTGAAGGGGTGAAAAGGCCTTGGACTGGTTTCTTCTCGGCCTGTTAAGAGTTGCTGACCCACTCCTAAGGGCGTCCTCATGACTTGTTTTCCCCCAAATCCTACTTGTCATCCCACAGGGGTTTACCTTTCATCAGGAATCTCAGAGGCACAAGGTCAAACCACACCAGCTGTGCTTGGTCTTCTCTAGCTTGGAGACTGGTGGTGCAGACACTTGGGTGCTCGTGCTTATAGTTGTAGATTTGAAGGTTTTTTTTAAATTCTTTTATTGGTCCATTTTAGGTATACAGTACATTTACATTCATCGTTGGGTGCTTGTACCTGTACATGATGGATCTTGGTTCTTGTTTTTTCCCCATTACTTGTGCGCCCTTCACCCCCTTGCCCTTCCCCATTTACATACTTCGTTTCCATTTTTTTTTCTTTTCTCCTAATTTTTCCTTTCCCTTCTTTCTTTTCCCCTTCCCCTCCCACTTCCCCTACCCTTTTGGACCTTTTCCTATTTCAAA
>NW_004624831.1:2238566-2299556 GCF_000247695.1 Heterocephalus glaber
ATTTTTTTAAGACAGGGTCATGCTGTATAGCTCAGGCTGGCCTTGAACTCTTGTCATCCTCCTGCCTCAGTCTCGCCACCACGCCCTGCTTTGAGGCTCCTAATATTTTTTTTTTTTTTTTGGTACTGGGGATCGAAGTCGGGACCTTGCGCTTGGGAGGCAGGCGGTGGCGCCGCTGAGGTAAATCCTCGGCCCAGCCCCTAAATGTTTAAAGCACCAAGTTCGGGCCTGATTACTGTGCAGGGGCGGGTCAGTTGCCACAGACCTTGCAGGCCGCGTCTCAGTGCCGCACTCCGGAACCCGGGGTGGTAAAGGGGAGGCGCTCGTCTAAGCGGAGTCCCAGAGACTGAAACAGCAGGACAGGACGTAGGCTGGCTTCTCTCTCATGAGCTGACTCTCGGGCAGTCAGCAGTTACTGCTTTCTCTGTGACCTCTTAAGGCCACTTCCCAAGCCAGGTATTAGAGCAGGCAAGGAGAGCTGCTGCCTTTTCCTCCCAAGACGCGGCTTTCCGGATTCCCGCCACGGCCGGGGCGGTGTGCAGGGCCTGTTCTGCGAGGCTGGTGGCCCCTCACCTGGCAGTGAGGCCCGCGCTGCAGAGCCAACCGCAGGCGTTCCTGGCCCAATCCCGTGTCCTAGGGAGTTGTCACCTGTTTTCCCTTTTTCTTTCTACCGCGCGATGTCTTTGAGAGTAGCTGGGAGCTTCCTTTTCCTTGCCGCTGGCGTCTCGCATCCGCGCAGGCTGGATTCCTGTGTCCGGGCAGGCTGCCCCCGCATGCGGGTCTGCTCCCAGGTGCCAGCCTCGCCAGCTGTCTCGGCTCGGCCCTCACGGCGGGAAGGCACTGCCTCGCTGCCCTGCTTTCTCCGATTCTTTCTTTCCTGTTCTGCTTCCTGATCCCTCTATTCCTAGAGAACATTCCCTGAGGTGTTTTCCTTGTCTCCCCTTCACGGTCTCTTCCACGTCCAGGGTGAGAAAGCTCTCTTGGACTCCTTGAAACCCGCAGGCTTTCTGAGCTTCTTTCTGACACAGTAAGTACCACGACAGACACACAGTCGATCAGTGTGTTTTTGCTTTCAAGTAACTTGGTGCTCATACAAAGTGCACTCTTCTCCCCTGCATCTTGGCACTGACTTGTTGAAAACGCCTTTTATTTTCTCTCCATTTCCACTGCTACTACACAGCTCTTGGCCTATTGTTGCCCTTGTTTTCGGTGTCCTATAAGTTCATTTTAAATGAATGAATAAATTATTATTATTTTCTTGAGACAGGGTCTCGCGATGTAGCCCAGGCTGGCCTTGAACTCATGTCAGTCCTCCTGCCTCAGCCTCCCAAGTGCTGGGACTACAGTTGTGTGCCACCATGCCTGGCTTTACATGTCTTGATTATTGTACAACTTCCAAAGTGGCTTCCCTGATTTTCTCTGTTACATCAAGCCTGCTTCTGCCTGGTTGGTCATCTTTAAACATAACTTTGATTTTACCAGGTGAGTACAGTAAGTTCCCGATTAATGAATGAGTTCCGTTCCTGGAGAGCATGTCTAAGTTGGACTCTTTCGTAGTCCTACCGAGTGAGACTTACACAGTGCACCTGTGAAAGTTACGTTTGCATTGAAGACTTACTAAGCCACCTGTAATGAAAGGAACATGCTGCTGCCTTTTTATCCGTCACAGTAGTCAGAGTGGAAAGGGGGCAGCTGCCAGGGCTCTCCTGTTCGGCTCTCCTGGCTCCTCCTACCTGCGCATGCTTCCACCACTCACCGCCCGCTGCTCCGGAGCCTGCAGGTGCTCCAGGCTGTGCTTGCTCCAGCCTTAGCAGCTGCTGTTCCCTCTCGAGTCTTCCTTCCTTCTGCCAGGCCCTTGGTCCTGTAACTGGGGGTCTGTCCATGGCCTTCCCATCGAATGCTATCTGCTGCTCCTTACTGATTGTCCCCATTTTAGCCCTCTGCTATGCTGTATCTTCTGCTTATTTAATTTTCATCTTTTCTCTGGGGCGGGGGGCGTCTGGTCCCAGCGGGGTGTAGACTACGAGAGGAGCCCAGGACCTCTGTCTGACCCATTCCCTGCTCTCTTCCTGGGGCCTCAGTAGGTATTGTTGAATCAAGTGACTGTAATGAATGGCTCGGAGGGATGAGACCACCCGAGCGGGCTAGGGAAGGCAGAGAGGTACAGACTTTATTCATGGGGCAGAGGTGGACTGACTGCAGGTCAGAGGCCACCAGCCCCGAATAAAGAAGATGCAGGAAGCTTTGTAGGGCATCAGAAGAGGTCTGGCGCGTCTGGCACGTGTAGGGGGCAAAGCAAATATTTGCGGTTGGGGTCCATGCAGTGTAGAGGCAGGTGTTGGATATTTTCAGGTGACTTGGCACTGAGAAGAGGCTGTACTTGTAGCTGATGTCTCTGTGCCGGGACCATCCCACCCTGTGTTCTGTGTCCGAGACAGCACCGCTTTGTTGGTGGAGACAGCACCTGCATCGGCTGCCTGCTTTGTTGTGGCTTATTGTGTGTGGTCATACTGTAGCTTGGAATTAAAGAGCAATTCACCAGCCATTTCACAGCCTGGTTGAGCCTGACAGTGGCTGTTACTGAGGGTGTGCTATGAGGCCAGTGCTGTAGTTTTTTGGATTTTTGAAACAGGTCGCCATGCAGTTCAGCATGGCCTTGAACTCACTGTGGAGCCCAGGCTGGCCTCAGCCTCCTAAGTGCTGGGATGATAGGTGTGTGCCATTATGCCCAGGAGATGGTTGTTAGTTAGCGTAATCATTCTAGAAAGTGTGTCAGTGTATTTGCTTAAGAATCTGACACTTTTTGTATATTCTTTCTCTGGTAGTTCTATTTCCAGAGATCTGATCTCAGAAACACATCAGAAACTTTAAAACAGAGAAGTTCACCTAAATATTTTTTTAAAAGTTTTAAATTTTAATTTAAAAATTGTAGTATAGCCGGGCATGGTGGTACATGCCTGTTGTCCCAGCACTCGGGAGGCTGAGGCAAGAGAATTGCTTGAGTCCAGGAGTTTGAGGTCAGCCTGGGAAACAGAGAGAGATCATGTGTCTTACTAAAAAGAAAGACAGACAGACAAATCTGCATGAAAACTGATGGGAAATACATTGAAATGTTAATAAAAAAAAAAGATGAGGCCAGGGATTTAGCTCAGTGGTTCCAGCACCTGCCATGCAAGCACAAGGTCCCGAGTTTGATCCCTGGTACCAAAAAAAAAAAAAGTAAGATGAGTTTTATATGTGTCTTATACTCATTTGTACTTTCTTCTTTACTTAAACAGGCATTATTTTATTATTTAGAAGAAAAATATAAAAAGCTTTTAAGAATTCCCATTACTAACTGCATGAAATGCGGACCCTTCCAGGCTGGCAGAGCTCTTCACGCTCTGGCTGCACTGTGTTTGTCTATTTGTGTTTGTCTTTTGTCCAAAGTGACTGAGCGCATGGCTGCGTGTCACCTGTACGGACCTGCACATGTATGGCTCTCTGCCTCGCACATCTGTGTCCGCGTGAACATGCGCTGCCAAACACCTCTGCTCTTGGTCCTGTCTCGAGGGCACTTACTCTGCCTACCTGAAAGTGCGCAGTCTCATTAAGATTCTCGGTTTCCTGACATCTCTGCTGCCTCTGAGTTCACACCACCAACCCTTATGCTCTACGACTGAGAGTCACATTTCTCAGTTCTCTTTGGTCTTCAATCACTACTTCTGTGGTTCCCATGGTGCCCGTCAGGAAATCTCTGACTTTTTCCTCCTGATTCTTACTTATTTTCTCCCTTAAAATTTCCATCACAGAAAAGTTGAAGTAATGGTACAGTGGGTTCTTGCATACCTTTCACGTAGATTCACCAGTTGTTAATATTTTGCCACATCCTCCTCTTCTGTGTGTACGCCTGTGTACGTGTGAACTTTTGTATCTTTTTCCCCCTGAACTGTTAGTCATTTGAAGGTAAGTTGCAAACATGACACTGCTCCTCAATACTTCAGCATGTATTGTTTAAGGATGTTTTTTGGATTAAGGCCAAACTACTATGACAGTCGAGAAGTTTAACATGAGTTACAAATATATTATCTGATATCTAGTCCATAGTCATTGAACTGTCATGTCTCGGGCTGGGCATTTTGCTCAGTGGTTCTGCCGCCTGCATTGCAAGCGTAAGGTCCCAAGTTTTATTCCTGGTACCCGCCCCCCCAAAAACCCCAAAGTGGCAACATAACTGTTATTTTTTTTGGTGTTCTTTTATTTAGAATAGTTCCTCTGCTTTTCATTCTTTTTTTTTTTTTTTTGTACTGGGGATCGAACTTGGGTCCTTTGCGAGGCAGGTGGTGGAACCACTGAGCTAAATCTCTGGCCCTCCTCTGTTTTTTTCTTTCATGACATTGACATTTGTGGAGTCCAGTTTGTTTATATAATGTTTCACAATACGAATTTGACTTTTTTTCCTTATAGTTAAATGAGGGTTAGGTTTTTTGTTTTTGTTTTTGGCAAGAATGCTGAGATATAAAGTAACTTCCTCCCTTAATAATTGAATAATCTGGGATTGTTTTGAGAGATTATATACATATTCTGTGTACCCTATAAAGTTTGATTTAGTGGTTTTGGCATTTCATTTTTCCTTTAAAAAGTATCATTCTACTGGGCATGGTGGTACATGCCTGTAATCCCAGCACTTGGGAGGCTGAGGCAGGAGGGAGGATTGCTCTGAGTTCGAGGCCAGCCTGGGGTACATAGCAAGACCCTGTCTCAAAAACTAAAAAAAAAAAAAAAAAGGGCCAGGGAAGCGCAAGGTCCAGAGTTCAATCCCTGGTAAAAAAAAAAAAAAAGTATCATTCTACAGGGTCTTCCTCATCCACCCATGTCCAGAATAGCCCGTTCTTCCATTCCAGTGTGAAAAATAAATGATTGAGTAGGAAGAGAAGTAATCCACCTAGTGTTAGCATCTTATTTTCCTAATGAGCATTAAGTGTTTGCCCAAGAGCAGTTGTACAGTCAGTGACAAAATCAGTATCAGAACTTGGGTCTCCTGATTCTGAATTCAGCGCTATTTCCAGCTACAAAACAAGTATGGTATTAACTCAAATAGAGGGTAACTTTCCGTAGGTCCGTGTGTGTGTGTGTGTGCGCGTGCGTGTGTGCATGCGTGTGTGTGTGTGTGTGTGTGTGTGTTGTGCATTTGGTGCGCATTTGCTGGCCCCACGACTGTGGAGCTCTGTGCTGTTGTCCCCCCCCCCCACTGGGGGTCAGTCCAGGCCTCATGGGTGCTCGGCCAGCTTCTGAGCTGCTCCCTGCCCTTCTTGCCTTTATTGTGTGTTGTCCCTTGGGCTGCTTACCTTCTTCCTTCTCTTCTGTTTTCCCAGGCGTCCCATGGCCGAGGTCTCAGAGGTGGCCTTTACCCACCTACCTTCAGGCACCCTCTTGTGTGACCCATCCCTGTGGGGTCAGTGTGGGCAGTGGTGATCCATGGAGCTGGCTTCTTCTGGATGCCAGCCAGCTCACTGAGGTCGGGGATTTTGTTTGGTTCACCCCTGGGCTCTGTCACTGAACCATTTCGACTCTGGCACTGCACGAGACCCTGTGGGAAGTGCAGAGCTAGTCTGCCTGGTGCAGGACCTTGAGGAATGTGGGGAAGTCCCAGGGGTGGTTTTGAAAGGAGAGAATGAGTGAGTGGTTGCTGTAGGGAATATATGAAGTGCTTTAGCAGTGAGAGAGAGGGCAGAGGTGATGTTAGGGCACTCTCGAAGGAGGCCCAAGGGCTGGGAGGGAATAATACTGGGAAAGGCACAGAGTCAGAAAAGCTGTGTTTGGGAGAATTTTGAGTAGGTGATCTGCCTGGATCTTGGGAGCCTTTGTTCTGTGTTTAATGTATCTATTGACTATTCTTTGTATCTATGGATCCCTGCTCTAGGCCTTCCATTTGCTTTTAGGGGTACCTAAAGGATTTTGTGGTACTAAATGAACATCTCTGTTGACAGAAATGGCTCTCCTAGGGGCAGTTTCTACTGTGGAGGACTTTTTCTTTTTTTAGTACTGGGGATTGAACTTGGGTCCTTGCGCTTTCGAGGCAGGTGCCGGAACCACTAAGCTACATCTCCAGCCCCTACTATGGGGGACTTTTGAAGGCACTTGTGGTCACTGTTGTTTTACCCAGTGTTGGGTTTTTGGGGCAGCGCCTGTGTTGGGTGGGCTCAGCCTCAGGGGAAGTACATTAATAATGAAACACCCATAAGGCATTGCTGCTTCCGTTCTGAACCCTCGTGTTTTCTGTGGCCTGCAGGAGTTACTTAGCTACTCTGATTTATACCCAGGATAGGACTCGAAGCACCACTGAGGGAAGACTGGAAACCTTGACATGGGGCTTACTTTCCAGCGGTTTCCTTTACACATCGGGGGGAGATCTCACAGCATGCTAATGGAAGGTCAGACTTGGAGGGAAAAGTACTGTCTTCTGACAAAGAATTAAGCACTTGCCATATTTAATAGATTAGTATCCCTTTTTCCTTTAAAATACATAGATATTTATACATATATATTTAGTAACTCTTCATCAAATGCCGGAACTTTTTGCTCCCAGCAAATGTTGCTGAGATGGGAAATAAAGCCATTGAAAGATTTTTCTGAAAGAGATGTTGCTTTCTTCTAAATACTGGCTTACTCTGAAGCAGTTTGTGGCTCCTCACCTCATGCCATACGTTCTCTAGTCATGTGTTTTGAAACCCTTCTCTGGCATATGTTTTAGTTGTGTTCTTACTGCTTCATAGAGCTGTAATCCTTTTATAGTTTGCTGGGTTTTAAAATAACCCCATAAAGAGCCCAGCTTTACATTTACGAGCCAACTACGAACACGTTCAGGTGAGCAAAAGCTATTGATCTGAAACGGATTTGTTTCTATGTTTTAGAACAGTGTATTTGTTTGCTAGTGTTTTTTCATCATGATGATTTGATTTTTATTTTTTGGTACTGGGGATCGAACTCGGGACCTTGCACTTGTGAGGCAGGTGCCGGAACCACTGAGCTAAATCCCCAGCCCCATTATGAAGATTTTAAATATTGCTGGGGGGGTGTGTAAATATTGCCTTGGATGTAAAAAATATGGAAATACTTATAAAATGCTGAAGAAATGAAGAAACAGAAACTTGAGAGGTAACAGTGTTGGTTTTGTGACCTGTTACCTTGTTTTAATTTTTTTTCTTTGTGGTGCTGAGGATTGACCAGGGCCTTCACAATGGGCTGCATCTCCATCCCCCTTTTATTCTGAGACAGGGCCTCCCTAAGCCCGGCAGGCTGGGCTCTAACATCCCATCTTACTGCCTCAGCCTCTCAGAGTGCTGGGCTTACAGAACACACCCTGCATCAGCTGATCATGCATTATTTGAAAGATTTATTGTTTCTTATTGCTGAGCAAGGTTGTCACTGCCTCATGGTGTGTACAGTGTGGGGGGCAGACGCGCACAAGTGGACTCGGGGAAGCAGCGTCGCCAGGGAATACTGAAGGGGGAGGCGAGGGCAAGAAGTGGTGCTTGGGCGTCTGACACCTGATAGGTGCAGAGGGCTCAACTAGGGGAAATTTGGGTGCAGAAAAGAGGTTATTGTAGGGAGCTGTGATAAGGTGGGAGGTGATACTGAGCATTCATACACTGGAAAAACGAGTGTGGCTGGAACACAGGGTGCGTGTGTATTGGGATGCACGAGGGTGGTACAAAATGCAACTGGAAGAGTAAGCAGGGACCTCAGCGGATAAGCGGGTGTGGACTGCGCAGGTCTTCCAGGGTCCCCTACGAGCAAGGATCTTTGCAGTGCTGGGGGTGCGAGTATGGCGTGGCTAGAGTTGCGTTTTGCCAGGATTCTGCCTTGTTTATGGGAAACCTGCTGGAGAGAAATGAGGGGCCTTGGGGGGACTGGCAGCTGGAGATCTCTGAGAATTCTGCCAGCTGATGGGAGCAGCTGGGTGTGGGAGACCAGATGGCAGGAAGGAGGCCTGACTGGCGGCCTCGGGAGCACGGAGGGGAGAGGCCACGCGAGCGTGCAGACTCCCTGCAGGGAGACGTAGAACACCTGAGGGTGAGCTGTTTGCCCGGAGAAGTGGCGTGGAGGGAGGAGCCAGGTGAGTCCTGCGTGACTCTAATTGCCTGCGCCAGTGTCTGAGTGGACAAAGCGAAGATGCGCCGGCCCCTGGGGCTCTGTGCCGAAGGAGACATGGGCCGCCTGGCCTGCAGATTTTAACCTGTTCCGGTCTCTCTACTTTGATCTTCGTCACCCGCTGGTCCGGTTCGAGCCCGTAGGCTGATTCCTACAGCTGGGCTTGTGGGTAGGATGGAGAGAGGGGAGCTGATTCTGAAGGCGCTGAGGAGGACGAGGCTTTACCAGACTCCCCCTTGCTGATACTGAGGGAGGTAAAGTAGGATAGTGTCTGCGAAATTGAGGTGGGAGGTGTCACCGGCCATGGGATTAGGAAGACCTGGGGGGATTTGGGGCATCTGGCCCGAAACCACTGCTCACCCTCTTTCCAAGAGCAGCCGCTTTGGTCTGGAGAACTCGAGTATTTTCTTATTGCTGCCTGTGACTAGAGTGTGCAGCTGTTGTACGTTACAGCTCAGTTTAGGCAGCTGACTCCCGCTGCACGTTGCTTTGACGTGCTCGCTGAGTATCTTTTTGATCACTTGCCTTCTGCAGAGGGGACACACTCCAACTGACTTGAGAATAGGCCTGACAGTAAGGTTGCGGTTCACCAGTCAGCTGATAATTTTGGTTTATTGTGTCCATACTGCATTGTTTTAGTTACAGAAAATGCCTAAAACATGACCATTGTAGAACTTACATCTAGCTGAGGAAGACTCAAATATGAGTTCTGCATGGTCACTGCAGTGGGGAGATGCATGCGGGAGCTTTAGGAGCCCCAACCGAGGGCTTTGGCCTGAGAATTAGTTTCAGGTAGACAGTGGTCATTTCAGACATTATGTGGTGTTAGTTCCTGAACCAGAAGGCACTATGGGGATTGTCAAGCAAAGATATCTGGGAAGCACTAGTTGGTTAATTTGGTAGGGGAAAAATACCAAGGTAAAAATTAAAAACTTACAAGGGTTGAAGTTTCAGGTCAGTGAAGAACATAGCTGAATAGCCTTGAGCACTGCCTTGTGGAAATAATACAAGAAGCTGTCTCACTATGCTTTGTGACTGATCTCTTACAATCATACCGTGTAATTATTTAGTATGGTAGTTATATTTCATCAGCTATTATTTTCCTTTCAAAGTGATCTGGGAGAAGTAGCTGTAATTTGAAGGAGAAAATTTGTTTTCTAAGTGACTGATTATAAAGCATTTCAAGTGATGAGTCAGTAATTTATTTTACAGAAACCCCAGTGGAGCACTCAGGTGAAGCACTCAGACACTGTTTCCTCTGGTCTTGGGGTTCTCTGGAGTCCAAGTCTTTCAGTGGGCTTGTACCTGCCTGCATGCTTTTCAGGGGAACTTGCCAGACTCAGCTCTTTTGCTGTGTTTTGTGGTTATTCCTCTAAACTTTTTAGAAATTGATTTTAATGCGCTTTAAAAATGTTAGTATCCTTTTAAATAAGCTTGTTGGCGTTGAGGGGAGCAGCTCGGGGAACATTGGTGCTGGTTTTTCTGAGTAACCTTGGTGACCAAGACAACATAGGGTTTCTGCTGGAGAACACAAACACTATCTATGGACTTGTTATGTAGGTCTCTAATATATATATATATAAAATTTACATATAAGTGTCCACTGTGTGTATATATATTTAACTCGATCAGTTCCCAAGGGCTGGTTGCCACTCAAGCTGATTGTAAGTCAGTACAGCTGAGATCTGGATGTTTACCTGGGTACACGGTATAGATAACAAGAGGCAGAGGAATCTTCCATTAACCTAATTAACCCAAGTTGTTCATATGTCAGGCTGGTTGTAACTTGAGGGTCTACTGTGTGTATATATAAAATCTCAGTAGCTGTTTGTGGTAGCACATGTTGTAATCCCAGCTACTCAGGCTGAAGTAGGAGTATTGAAAGTTCAAGGTTCAAAAAAAAAGAACAAGGTTCACCTGGATCATTTAGCTAGACCCTCTCTCAATAAAATAAGAGCTAGCACAGAATTAGAGAAAACAACCCTAAAATTTGGAACAAGAAGAGACCTAGAATACCGCAGGCAATTCTGGGGAATAAAGGCAAAGCAGGGGGTATAACAATCCCTGGCTTTAACGTATACTACAAAGCTACAGAGTTAAAAACAGCATGGTATTGGCAAATGAACAGACCTGAGGATCATCCTCAGACTAGAAGATGCAGAAACAACTCCAGACATACTCAACCGCCTTTTGACAAAGGAGCCAAACACTTTCACTATAAGAAAGCCTCTTTAATAAATGGTGCTGGAAAAACTGGCTTCCACATGCCAAGGATTGAAACTAGACCTGTATCTTTCATCATGCACTAACCATCCATCCACCCACACAGCAAACATAAGGGAAGTCAACTAGGGGCAGACAGGACTGCTTTTGACCCCTGTTGGCCTTAGTTTCCCAAATTTGGGGGGCTCCAATGTCATCATACTTGATCTAAGGCACTTATGTATTACAACAAATAATGTTACTGCAATATTTTTTAGAAGGAACTTTATAAATTTTAAAAACTTATCTGGCTTCATGTAACTCAAATTGCAATTTCCTGTGATATTTAAAGTAACATCTTGAATCCTCCAGATGGTCTTGGGTTGAGAGGTCTTCCAATCTTTTTCAGTCGAACTGAAATCTTTATGAAAATTAAGTCAAAATGAATTTCTTCTAGTGGCATTCAGTTAAATTCATAGCAATTAAAAATAACAAGAGCTAGGCACCCTCAGTGATAGGGTGCCTAGAAGGCACTAGGCCCTGGGCCCAGCCTCTCTACAGCCCCCCATTGCACACACATGCGCACACATAGGCGTCAGTGCAACCGAAACTGAAGTGTAGTCCTGCTCCCTGCTTAGTGGAAGCTGTGCCGCTGTGTGGGAGCCATGGTGAGCTGCTGAGGGCAGCCGGGCCTCTGTGTTATCTTCCAAGGGGACAGTTGGAAAGGACTGTTTGAAATATTTCCTATTGCTGAGTGCATAGGAGGAAATATGATTATGGTATGTGTTCAATTCTGAGTCAGTTTGCTGAACTTTCTGAGTTTTTTGTTTGTTTGTTTGTTTTGTTTTAAGTACCGGCGACCAAACTCCGGTCCTTCTGCTTGCAAGGCAGGTGGCGGAACCACTGAGCTAAATCCCTGGCCCTTTTTTGAGATTTTTTAAAAATTTATTTTAAAAAGTTTTTAGTTTACTGAACTTTAAAATGTCAGCATCCCACTCATCAGCTATATTATGGAACTTTATAGACTATGATTTGATTTCTCAGGGAAGAATTATAGAACATAAAATTCTAAAGATACAAGATGTTGTTTTCAGGTTTTTATTTAAATTGTTACTTAAGCTGGCATTGTGGTGCACACCTGTAATCCCAGAACTTTGGCAGGAGGATCATTGTGAGTTCACGGCCAGTCTGGGCTACATAGGGAGACACCGTCTCAAACAAAAGCAGGGGCTGGGGATTTAGCTCAGTGGAGCCGCTGCCTGCCTTGAAAGCGCAAGGTCATGAGTTTGATCCCCAGTACCAGAAACAACAAAATAAATTGTTACTTAAAATTTATAATCTTGTGAAAGGGAAGAGTTTAGAAAATAACTGTCTCCACTTACTGAGTTTTCACTAAATGCCAGGTACTGTGCTATTTCATTTTACCTAATAGCTACCCTATGATGTAGTTATTATTAGTCCTAGTTTATAAGTCAGAAAACCTGAAGCTTAGGCAGACTGTTAACCCTAGCGTGTCAGCATCGTTGGGCTAAGATGTGCCTAGTAGGTCAGCAAAGGATGCTTGTGGCTGTATCTGTGGGCCATGGAGGTGTGACCTTGAATACTGTATGCCCCGGTGCTTTCCTCTCTGGTGCTTTTTCTCTGCCCTGCTTCCTCGCTGCAGTGAACTAAGCAGCTTTGCTTTACCATGCCCTTCAACCATGAGGTTTCTGCCTTGGAGCCAGGAAACCATGGACTGGATTCCTTGGAACCATGAGCCAAACTGAACTTCTTTAAGTTGTGGGTGTTGTATATTGTGTCTCAGTCACAAAGAAGCTAATTAAAAAAATTTGGTAGAGTGGGGTCATTGCTAGGACTATGCCTGACTGTGGTTCAGAAGCCTTTGGAGCTGGTTTGCAAGGGGAGATTGGAAAGGATTGGAGATGCTGGCTGGAGAAGCCCTAGAATGCTGTAAGTAAAGCCTGGTGGATAGTTCTGGTCAGAGCTTAGAGACCAGAATGCTGATAGGAATGCAGACAGTAAAGGCCAGCCTCGAGATCAGTTAGGATCAGGGACTCTGTTGGATTTGGACTAGAGGCCATGTGTGTTATTCTCTGGTAGAAAATTCATCTGCATTTTGCTGATATCCTTAGACTGCAGGAAATAGATTAAAGATGCTGGACTTGCCAAGTGTGGTGGCGCATGCCTTGGGAGGCTGAGGCAGGAGGATTGCTCTGAGTTCGAGGCCAGCCTGGGCTACATGGTGAGTTCAAGGCCAGTCTGAATAGAGCAAGACCTTGTCTCCAAAAAAACCCCACAAAAACACCTTAAAAAAGGGTGGTGGACTTATTACCTAATTTGACAGAGGAAACTTCAAGACAGTCCAAGCTGTGGCATGGATACTGCTGGCTGTTAAAGAATCAAGGGGAGTTGTTCACTTGGAGAAATAACTGTAACAACTGATATTACACCACCAGAATCCTCAACAGTTATCTGCCAATCTATGGGGTGCTGTCAGGGATTGAGATGCCAGTTTCTAGGGCCAGCTATGAAGGAGGAGGCCTTGAAGCTGGTGTTGGTGGCATTAGAAGATGGCTCTGCTCTGTCAAGGAAAGTTTTGGTACTTTTTGTTGTGCAAAGAATCAAAGGCAAAAGACAGAGCAGGAAAAGTTTGAAAAAACTTTTAAGTTTGGCCTAGAAGGAGCCATATTTTTTAAGTTGGGGCCACAGGAGATATGGCTACTAAAGAGATTAACACTAAAAAGAAATCAAGTACTTTATACAAGGACAAGAAGAAGCCTTGAAGGGATCTCATGATAGAATGTCATTTTTTGTTGTTTGGGTTTTTGGGGTTTTTTTGGTACCAGCGATCGAAGGCATCTCCTGAATCAAGACCCTACCCACTCTTGGCAAGCTCGAGTGCAAAAGTGTCGGTTTCCATTTGAGAAGAGGATGCTTGGGACCCCTGCTCCAGAGGAGCCTCTTGGGGAAAAGGTTCCCTGAGCTTCATTTCACTGTGGCCCGCCATCCAGGAACTCGGAAGCTGCCGCAGCCATGGTCCCAGGGGGCCTGGGAGCTGCTTCTATGGACCACAGATCTTGCATTGTCTGCAGCGCAGATGGAAGAGTTATGGTTGGTGAGGCTTCCACCCAGATTTCAAAGGCCAGACAAGGAGCCTCTGAAAAGGCAGTCCATGAAGCAAGCTATGGGAATGAAGCCAAAAGTGTAGTAGAGAACCCCAGAGGTCAGAGCCAGGAGCATGGGATGTCTGCTGAGGAAAGCTGCAGGCCACGAGAGAACCAGCCCGAAAGAGGTGACTGGTGAGTTGCAACCAGCAAGGCCGTAGAAGTGGAGCTCCCTGTGCCACTTGGGGCTCACGTTTTACCACTGTGCCTGGATCCTGGGCTTAGATCTACAGGATGTAACGTTTGCCTTGATGGTTTCAGTCTTACTTTGGTCTGATTATTTTTTTATCCTCCTGTGTACCTTCCTTTTGGAATGAGAATGTTTGCTTAGTGCCATTATATCTTGGGATTATGTAAATTATTTTTGACTTTTATGGAGGTTCACAGCTAAGAGTTTGCCTTGAATCTAAAGAGACTTGGACTCGGACTTTTGAAAAGTGCTAGAACTGTTGAGGCTTTGGGAGAGGGATTATTGCATTTCTGGTTGTACACGGGATAGTTGCATTGTATTAGGCAAAATTATGAACTAGCTCTTGCCTTGGAGATTTAAGGCCATGCATTTGGGTGTGAAGTTGACAGGTGGTGAATTGTGACTTCAGTCCTGATACGTTGTCTTTATTGGATTGAGAATCGGCCAGCAGATGAGTCACGTGTGCCGCTGGGTGAGTCTGGGTCATGGACGTGTGACCTTGGGTGCTGTGTATGACCCCTGCCTGCTCCTTTCTGGCAGTGCTCTGTTCTTCTCCCCTGCTGCCAAAAACTAAGCTGTGACAGTCCTACCTTGGGGCCAGCTGATGATAGACTGTTACTCGAAACTGTGGGCCAAATTAAACCTCTCCTGTAGGTTACGGATGTCGGGTACTGTGTCAGCCACAGGAAGCTAATGGAAGGGCCAAGTAGCCTGGGCTGGCTTATCCAGTAAGCAAGTGGCAGAATGGGAGTCGAATCTCAGGCTGCTCAAAGATGTTTAATCACTGAGCTATTCTGTAGGTAAAATTAAAATTTCACAGCAAGGGACCTGATGTAGATTAACTTCATGTCTCCTCTTCTGCTTCTGCAGAGGTGTTTGGGGGAGGCCCACTGTGTGTGCAGTGTGGTGCTGCTAGGCTGATGTGGACCATGGAGAAATGAGTTTTTTTGGCGGGGATGGGGGGAAGGGTCTTGCTATGTAGCCCAGGCTGGCCTCAAACTTGTGGGATCCTCCTGCCTCAGCCTCTCGAGTGCTGGGATTACAGGTATGTGCCATGAGGAAGTCTTGCACCTGTCTGGTCCAGGCATATGCAGCAGTGATTTAATTAGCAGAGCAAGAAATCCTAGTAGTTATTGTGTGTGGGGACTTCCGGGAGAACTCATCGTTTTTAATAGGCTCTTGAAAGATGGGTAGATTTCTGCTGGTAGGGGCATAGGAGAGGCTATTATCTCTTGAGGGATGTGTGAGAAAAGACAAAGAAGCTAGTGAGAGGTGGGGCTGGGCAGGTAAGTTGTCCAGAAGAGAAAGTTTTTGAGTGCTGAAATAAGTAATTTGACCTTTATGGACTGGGCAGTTCTATTCCCATTAATACAAATTTACCAGCGTCTGTTCAATCCCTGTTTTTGTATTTGGAAATCAACAAAGCATTCTTTTGAGAGTTGCATGGCTTTTTTCTCACCAAGGACAGCAGCTCTTAACAGCCTTTGTTGCTGAGACTCCTGCACATCCGAGGTCTTGGCTTTTGTCCTGGGAATCAGGCACAAACGGAAGAAAACCATCTTTCTGAGACATTGATTCCCCAATGTAATTTGATATGGTTTGAGGTGCCACATGGAACTGTCTGGCACTTGGAACTATGTTAAGAGTGGTAGGCTGCTTATTTGGCATTAGAGGTTGAATATCCCTGATCCAGAATGCTTGGGACCAGAAGTATTTCTGATTTGGGTTTTTTTTTTTCAGATTTTGAAATATGTGCATTGACTTTGCTGGCTGAACATCCCTAACCCACACATTCAGAACCTGAAGCTTTTTGAGGAATGTAAACTCTGGAGTTGCTCTGGGGGAGAGAACCAGAATTCCATTCCAGCAAGGATACTACATTTGAAACTTGGCGGCTACTTTGAATATTGAGCACTTTCTTGCTCTTGTAGTTGGCATGTGCATACCACTGTGACTGGCACACACTGCAGTTCTGACTAAAAGGTTATGGAAAGGATAGTGACTAAAGTATTGCAAGATCTTTTGTTGTTACTACATTAATATTACTGCAATAAAACAAGCAACCAGTTTTTAACTATTGAATTAATGCCATTTGTTTTTCATTATCTGTTTTCACCATGAAGAGATAAAAGTTTTTTGGGTTTTTTTTGCTTAAATTCTTTTATTGGTACATTTTAGGTATACGGTACGTTTACATGTATCATTGGGTTTTTTGTCCCTGTACATGATGGATCTTGGTTCTTATTTTTTCCCCATTACCTGTGCGCCCTCCTCCCCTTCCCTATTTACATGGACTTTGTTTCCATTTTATTCCTTTTTTCATAATTTTTCCTTTCCTTTCTTTCCTTTCCCCTTCCCCTCCCCCTCCCACTTCCCCTACCCCTTTGGACCTTTTCTTCCTGTTTCAAATTATCACTTATTCGTTTTAATCCTTATTTATACTTTTCAGTTTCTCACACTAGAGAAACTATTCAGTATTTACACATGTGTGTCCTATTTGTTTCACTTAAGAGGATGGCCTCAATATGCATCTATTTAGCTATAAATATCTCTAGTTTCTGGTTCTTTATGGCTGAGTAGTACTCCATTTAAAAAAAAACAACACATTTTCTTGATCCAGTCTCCAGTTGATGGGAAACTGGGCTGTTTCCAAGCTTTAGCTATTACAAACTGTGCCGCTATAAACATGGGTGCACCTATATCGCTGTGGTATGATTCTTTTAATTCTTTGGGGAAGATCCCCAGCAGGGGAATAGCTGGGTCAAATGGGACCTCTAGTCCTAGTTCTCTGAGGTATCTCCACACTGACTTCCACAGTGGTTGCACCAGTCTGCACTCCCACCAGCAGTGGAGAAGGGTTCCTTTCTCCCCACAGCCCCGCCAGCATTTGTTATTGATTTCATGATAGCAGCCGTTCTTTCTGGGGTGAGGTGGAATCTGTGTTGTTTTCTTTTTCTTTTTTTTTGGTGCCGGGGATCGAACACCTCGTGACCTTGCACTTGCGAGGCAGGTGCCAGAACCACTGAGGTAAATCCCTGGACCCCCATGTTGTCTTCATCTGCATTTCTCGAATGACCAGTGATGTTGAACATTTTTCATATGTTTATTTGCTGCGTTTACTTTGTCTGAAAAATGTCTGTTCATTTCAGATGCCCATTTTTGAACTGGGTCTTTGAATTTGGAGGGTCTGATTTTTTTTTTTTTTTTTTTTTTTTGGTACCTGGGATCGAACTTAGGACCTTGAGCTTGGGAGGCAAGCGATGGAACCACTGAGCTAAATCCCTGGCCCTGTACTTAAACATTTTTACAAAGGAAAAATTAATGAAATGTTTTTGTATGCCAGGAAGCTACAGTCTGTATCTTGAAGCTGTACGTGGAATATCTGATGCGGCTTAAGCTGTCAGGGTGGTTACTAATGAGGACATGGCCAGTTTCTCACTCTCAAGTGCCTCATGAAAAGGGAAATTTACTTTGGTTTTGTCTACTGACCTTAATACATCCCAGTTGTAAAACTGCAGTTAAATTATACAAAACTTCTCATTTAAAAAGATGACTCTTTCTCTGTAGTAATCTGAGAATAGCCAAATGGGCCCTCTTATGGTATGGAACAGTGGTGGGGACCTATGGTGCTCACGTTGCAAAGGGCTCTTTGTTGTCATTGAAAGCTCTAAAAGATTTGCCATTGCTAGTCCAGAATAAGGTTTCTTTCAGCTAGTTGAAACCTTTATAAAGTTTTTAAAAAGATTGTCTAATGATGCTAATGAAAAACAGAATTTGACGTGAAATAAGGCACTTACATTTTTAGAAAAGACGTCACCTTGGTAATAAGAGAAATGCAAATTAAAAAGCAAGATTCCAATTTTTGCCTAATAAAAAATATTTTGTTTTTGGTGCTGGCAATCAAACTAAGGGCCTCATGCATTCTAGGCAAGCACTTTACCACTATTGAATTACATCCCCAGTCCTTCCCCAAAGTATTTTTTTAGTGGCAAAATTAAGTATTGACCTGGGAATGAAATGATGGTGGGCCAGATGTGGTGGCACATGTCTGTAATCCCAGCACTTGGGAGGCTGAGGCAGGATGATGACTGCAAGTTTGAGGTCAGCCTGGGCTACATAGATCAAAACCAGCTTGAACTAAATAAGGAGACCCTGTCTCCAAAACAAAACAAAAATCAGTAACTTGGGGAAAGTTTCACAGTTTGAGGTACACTGTTGAGTGTGTTTATGTATAAACGTGCATGTAGACGAACAGTCATGCTGTATGTACATATATATGCATATATACAAGTTACCAATTTTGTAATGTATTTGCATAGAATATAAAAATCATCAAAATGTTTTTAAATTTTTTCAAAATTTCTTCAGTAACTTTTATTCTATAATCAGAAAGGAGTGGATAAACATCAGTATAAGCTAATGATTTTGAACAAATGGCCCTAAGTAGTTCACTCCAGTAGGCTAGAGTTTTGCCATGAGAATCGTAACACATTGCACTAAGGGGAAAGGGACTTTTGGTAGCATCTAATGCTTGTCTTGACCTTGGAGCCACTCATAAAGCATTTCACACAGGTCAAGTTTTGCATTTAGAGGGCCAGTGTGAAGTCCTGAGAACTTGCATCTGGGATTACCTGGCCCGTCAGCTTAGATGAATTCTCAACTTTGATGAGGACCTCAAGCCTATGAAAATACTTCTGAATTGTGGAATAAGTGATGTGAATAGGTAAAATGAGAAGAGCACTAAATGAGGAAGCTGTTCCAGAAGGGAAGCTTTTAAACATGGAGAAAGAGCGGCCTCCTCATCCCTGGCTCCCTGTGCTGCTTGGCCTGCCTGGCTGCAGGGCTGTGACCCGGGTTGGCCCGGCCCCCTACTCCCAGCTCAGCTCCAGAGAGCGGCTAGTGGGGAGGAGCTGCTTCCAGAACGACTTTGCTCCAGACACCCAATATCATGTTTGTTCAGTTGGCTTGTCCAAACAGTTTCTCTGTGTTTTCACCAGAGTAGTATCAACTTAGCATGAAGATTAAAGCTCTTCTCCATCTGCTTTATCTGCCGTCCTTAATTAGAACCTGATGACAGAAATCAACTTTGATTCAAGGCGCATTGTTGCCGGAGAATCTCATTATTGCAGAAATTTTTTTAATTAACCACATGGATTCTGAGCATCTGTATGGCAGAAATGTTGGGAGAAAGCGATAATGTTCCTTATTTAGACATTGATTCAGCAGATGCTGTGTGTGCTGCCGTGGGGCATTTAAAGTTGCCCAAAGTCTCGGAGAGGAACTGATGTACGCACAAAATAGTTTAAATGCAAATATGCGGGCAGTGCTCTCAGGGATGAAGTGTGTGGGATTTGGAGGAACAGTTATTTCTGGTCTTGCATTGTATCTTCTTTAGTTCTCTTTTAGAACGTAAACAAATAGGCCTATTTACATGCTTTATCTTTAAGAGATGAAGGAAAGAGGCAAATATTTGTATGTAAATCCTTTAGATGAGCAGTGGATTTCAGAGTCACATAATTTTTTTGTTTTTCTGTTTTTTTCTTTTTCTTTCTTTTTTTTTTTTTTTTTTTTTGACAGGGTCTCTCTATGTAGCCCAGGCTGGCCTCAAACTCCGTGATCTTCCTGCCTCAGCCTCCTGAGTGCTGGGATTATAAGCGTGCACCACCACGCCCAGCTTTTTTTTCTTTTTCTTTATTCTTTTTTTTTTTTTGAGAGAGGGTCTGTCAGGATCCTCCTGCCTCCTGAGTGCTGGGATTGGAGTGAGCCATGTCTCACACAGCTTGTGTATCTACAAATATTTACTGAGCCTACCCTCAAGGAGCTTGCAGTCTACCAACTTTGATGAAATGTAATTTTATGAGTAAAATAAGGTAATATTAAAATTACTTTTTTTTTTTTATGGTACCAGGGATCGAACTTGAGACCTTGCGCTTGCAAGGTAGGCAGTGGCACCACTGAGCTAAATCCCCAGCCCTAAAATTACTTTTAGACATAGTTAATGGCCATTTAGATATTAGGAGTGGAGAAAGTGGCGGAGCAGTCGTGGTGCCTGGAGTCCTGTAATTAGCCAACTGGCCGAGTTAACTGGACAACAGCCTGTGAGGCAGTGTGTGTGGTATGAGCAGAACAGCCAGGCTCTGCTGCTTGCTGGTTTTGAACTTCGGTAAGTTTTACTTTGCCTTTCTGTTCTGCAGTCCTCCCATCTTTAGAATACCCCCTGATATTCCTGGTAAGAGTAAACGAGATAGTATGTCTGCGGTTTGGAGTTAGCCCTCCACCACTGAGGTGTTGAATTTTAATGGCCAATGGAGTAATAAGGGTTGAGCCTGTCAGGGCTACAGGCTGCAAGGGCTCCTCCCTTGTGTGTGGGGCTGAGACCCTTATGAAGGAAGCTGCATTGTGGTGGTTGAGGACTCAGCCTATGCCCTTCACTGGGCCAAATGTGCTGCTCTCTTGGTCTTGGACTTCCCAGCCTTTAGAAGCAAATTTCCATTTTTTAGAAATTCTCCAGTCTGTCGCCTTCTGTTACAGCAGCACAGACTAAGACCTCTGCAAAACACCTGCTGCGTGGTTCTCAATAATGATGCATGTGGGCCGGGGATTTAGCTCAGTGGTTCTGCTGGCTGGCTTGCAAGCACAAGGTCCTGAGTTTGATCCCTGGTACCAGAAGTAATGATGTGTGCACCCCTCTATCTGAGCAGTGTGGAGGAGCAGCCACTAACAATGAAAGTTAAAAATGCTTTAGGTTTCTCCACCTGCCTTGAAAGCGGAAGGTCCTGAGTTTGATCCCCAGTACCAAAAAAAAAAAGAAAAAAAAAGAAAAAATGCTTTCAATGCCCCCCTCACCAAGAATCTTACTGTCAAAGGGGGATGGCTTATATTTAATCACAGGTGTTTCTTATGGATGTCTTATTTGGAAATCTGAATCAGAAGGTAGTTGGCAAATTAGTTTTTCTCTGAGTTGTGTGCCTCTTTCCAGGGATGTAATTGGCTGACTAGTTTAATAGTTGCTGTTTTTCTCAAAATTGAACTTGTTAAAGTCTCAGTAACTACCATACCTCATTGAAGATTATCAGTGGTGCACTCTTGTTTGTTTTTTTGAGACAGAATCTCACTATGTAGTTCAGGCTGATCTCGAACTTACTATATAGCCTAGGCTGGTCTTGAACTCATGGCGATCCTTCTGCCTCAGCCTCCTGATTGCTGGGATTACAGGCGTGCACTACCATGCCTGGCTCAGCAGCGCACTCTTGTAATCCAAGCATTTTGGGGCCCTGAGGCAGGAGGATGGCCAGTTCAAGCCCAGCCTGGACAATTTAGCACATTAGCGGGACCATGTCTCAAAAAATTAGAGAAGGGTTAGGGATATATTTCAGCATGAAGGCTGGGTGGCCTGGCCCCGTCTGGGAGTGGGTCAGTCAGACCCCAGGCTCCGAGTCAGGTGCATCAGCTGCCTCACGTGCCGAGCAGGGAAGCTAGAGGCTCGGTGCAATCTCGTACCCAGTGTCTCGTTCCTTTCCCCGTGAAACAAGAGCCCTTTCCTCAGTTGTCCCTGGGTTTTTCCTTAGATGACCTGGGTGGGTTTAAAGCATTACCTGTTGCAGTAGGTACAACCCTAGCCTTTCTCTTTTGTGCCTCCTCCGGTCCCAGTTGTTGAACACAGAGAAGGCTGTGTCCAGCAATTAGGCCATAGGTGTCCGTGGCCCTCTGAAGTGTAGCTCACGCTGAGTAACTGGGGCAGACAGGTGAAATGGTGTCCTGTTGGGGCTCTCCCTCCCTGGAAATGGGTCTGTATTAGTCTACTTGCGGAAGCCCTCTGCTAATCATGAAATAAAGCTGGATTTTCCTCTGTGCCTTTTGAGACCCTGCTCACTTTATCATCATGAACAGATTTTTAATGTACCTTTTCATCTGCATGATAAGAGGAGCAGCATACTAGACATCATTTCTAGTCTGTGCTTTAGTACTGTAGTTCCATTTGGCCCTATTAAAGGGAGAGCAGCCTCTCCAGCGTGGCTTCCTTTCCTTTTTAAAGCATATTTTCATCAGCATAGATCCTAGCCTCTTGTAGGATTCTGTCTTTCATCTGACGTACAGCCAGTGGCCAGAATGAACTGGACATCTCACCGTAAGTCAGAAGCGAGGGTCAAAGTTTGGAACCTGTCTGCAAACTTACAAGGGTCTTTTGACAGTTGACCTAACTGTTCCTGCACAGTTGGACATCTGCGGCTGCAAAAGGAGCCTGGACTCGAGTGTTTCCTTCCAGCCCGGACTTCTCTCTGGCTGCACAAGTTGTGAGGCAGAGTAGCAGGAAGGACCACTTTGGGTTTGACCTGCATGGCGCAGAGCTGTCCTTGTGTCCCCAGTGAGACTCGGGGCTGCCATGGAGCCGAGGGGTGCAGGTTTCTCTGGGGCACTGGGCTCTAAGGGGTCCCTTGGAGCCACCTGGAGGGGATGGACTGGTTTATTGGTCTGAGGACTATAAGGGGCAGTTGAGGCCTCCTAGTGTGGTTATGCTCCCTAAATAGACCAGTGAGACAGATCTTCGAGATGCAAATAGGGGCTCAGAACAGGGTCATCTGGGATATCTTTGTCTTCCCAGGGCCTACACTGAGAACCACAGTTCTTGAGCATTCCCTTTGATAGTCACAAAATATGCATAGTACATTTCCCTCCACTTTTTATGTTCTAAGCTCGAATGCTGTGTCTAGAGAATAGTCTGAGTTTAAGGCATCATCCCATACCCATCTTTAGCCACCTCCCAGTTCATATTGAACCCAGACTGTATTGCAGTAGTAGATAAAGCTGTTCTTGTTTTAAATTGTCAGGATCAAACCTGTCCCATTCATAAGGATATGGCCTAATGGGGAAGTTGGTGGAATCTGTGGTGATGAGATCCAATAGATTTCCCATTTGCCTGTCGTGGGACCTATAGAGGAGACAGCTAGGCCTGCGTGCCTTAAGGTGGCGTCCCACGCCTTAGGAGGAGACCTGAAGTCCTCAAGGGGCTTGTGAGATTTTACCCAACCTGGACACACGCCTCTATCTGAACCTTAGGGTGCCGCCATCATTACCACCGAAGAAAGCCTTCGTCTCCATATTGGGGGCCATTAACTCCTCAGGGAGGAGGGGGCTGGGCCGTCTGTTAGCCTGGTCTGAACTCCCATGGGCTAACTGCCGAACTTCCCCAACAGTCCTTTTAACCACCTGGTTGGAGCCCTTCGTGGCCCAGCTTGTGTGTACGCTGAGCCTCGCAATGGCTTAGCTGCTATTCCAGGTCCCTTGATGACTCTGCTTAGCCAGAGTGGAGCCGCGTGGCAAAACCCCTCTTGCATTTACTCTGATGGAAAAAGTGCCGAGAACTGGGATGCTGTTTTTATATATTCACAGTTACTTTACTAAGTTGTTTTGATACCGGGGATTGAATTTGGGACCTTGCGCTTGTGAGGCAGGCGGCGAAACCACTGAGCTAAATCCCCAGACCTTTAGTTTTTAAAATGTTAAATGCTGTTCTGTTCAGGCATCAGCCATAGATGTTTAACTTACCTGCGTTTAAACAGAGAAGCACAAGCCAGGTGGCAGTGGCCTCAGGCACGCCTTGGAGTGGCTGAGGCACTTGAGTTTTGGCCAGAAGCCTTGGGCACTTTAAAATGGACGAGTGTTTTTCTCCTGCTTTGGAAGGCCTGCAGCCACCTTGCCTCTGCACCTGCCTTTGTCTGGGGCCACACCCTGGTCCTCCAGTTGTAGTTTTGCCCCCCAGAGGTTTCCTGAATTTTTAAAGTAAGAGCATACATTTTTTCTTCTTCTGTGGGAAGAAAGAAAAAGTTTCCTCTCGTTCTCTCGAGCCCATATGCTCTCTAAAATCAGCAGCTTAGCTTATAAGGCCAGTTACTAAAGAGAAAAGAAAAAAGGACGCAGAGAAAAAGATGGCCACGGTGGCGCGCATCACCGGCAAGACAAGATGGCTGCTGCCGTGTGGCAAGGTCTCGGGTGGAAGAAGCCACTTATAAACCAGGCCCAGTTAGCAAGTACACAGCCAACAGGTGCAGAGGCAACAAGGCGCCGCCGTGGGCCGAGCGCAGGTTACCTCCCCGGCCCACAGCTGGGCCAGAAGCCCCTCCCGGGTGCCTTGAGTCCCGATTCCTGGCGTGGGGCAGAGGAAGGGAACGGAGAGAAACAAAAATTGTGCCCAACATGGGTACAGTTACCTTGGTCTGTGGTACCTGAGCTTGACTCATGGCTGGGTTGCCAAGATGTGGTCAAGTAGTTCCTTTAGAAATGGCTCACCAAAAAAGGCTCACCAAAGTTTTCCAGATCCTCCTTGCCTCAAATAAAGACTTGAATGAGACAAGCCAAAGATGGTGCCAAAAGTTTATTTGAAAAACGCAGGGTGAAGGGATGAGGGAAGAACTGGTTCTGCAGTGTGAACTTGAGCTGCGCAAAGAGAAGGGTGGAAGCAAAAAAAGTGCACGCGGGCCGGGACGTAGCTCAGAGGCGCCGCCGCCTGCCTGGCAAGCCCAAGGGCCCGAGTTCCATCCCCGGTACCAAAAAAATAGTGCACGGTAGGAGACACAGAGCGAGCTGCTGTGGGCTCTCAGGAGGAGTCAGGGGGCTGCTCGCGCGGCGTCTCTCTTGTGCTGTCCACGCCTCGTGGGAGCCGTGAGAAGTTCCACACTGAAATGTGACTTGTGATCAGACCCTGACCTGAATAAAATGGAAATCTTGGAGGTGGTGTGTTGGACAGTGAGCGTAGGAGGTGAGGGTGGTATGGGTGCTACATTTTAGTTTTTGCCACTGTTTCTGGTAATGTTGAAGAGGATCTCGTTTAGGTGATGCCCATTCCCTGTAGATTTTTGTAAGTGTTGTCAGTATTCATGGAATGCTTCTCTGTACGATATAACAAAAGAATGAGTGCCACAGTTCTTTTTCCAAGACAGTCTCCGTGGAATTAAGAGGTCAGGATGAAAGACGAAGATACATGCATGTGCTGGGCCCAAAGCTCTGCACAGATGCGGAAGGTGGTGCCTGCTGCAGAGTGAGGTGCAGCGGGGTATAGGACCGGCTGTGCGCTGAGGGACAGACTCTCAGAAGGGTTTGTGGGTGCCGGGGCAGTGGGCAGACGATGGGTCTGCTCAGCTTGCTCCCGCCCCTCCTCTTTCAGAGCAGCTTGATGGGGGTGGGTAATTTGCGCTTCGAAAGGTCTACCCATTCTAAGTGTACAATTAAATGATATTCACAATGGATTTATAGAGTTATACAACCACCACCCCAGCCCAGTTGGGGAACTTTTGCTGTGTTCCTAGACGTTCTCTCCTTTTGATATATAGCCATTCTTTGCTTTCATGTCCAGCCTCAGCAAACACTGGTCTGGTGTGTCTATAGATTTGCCCAGTCTGGAAATGTCATATAAACAGAATCAGAAGATAGTCTTATGTCTGGCTCCTTTGAGCAGCCATAATGTTCTTGTGGCTCCGCCATGTTTAGCACATATCCATAGTTTGTTCCTTTTTTCTGATGAATTGAGTTCTGTTTACCCATTTGCTAGCTGGTGGACATTTGTACTGTTTCCAGGCCATCACGAATAATGCCTCAGGGACATCTTCGTGAATGTTTATGTGGATGTATGATTTCATTTCTCCTAGAAGGATCCTAGGAATGAAATTGCTTAGATCACATAGTAAGGATGTATTTGCCCTTTTAGAAACTACCAAACCATTCTCCAAAGCAGCTGCAGAATTTCGCAGACTAGGAACATTTGGGTGGTCTGATTTTTCCTCTTTCTCCACACTTGTTACTGCCAGTCCTGCAATACCCATGTCCATGGTAGGTAGTGGTATCTTAGTGTGCTTTTACTTAGTATTTCCCTAGTGATTAGGGAGCCTGCCCCACCCCCCTGTGGCCTTTTTCTTTAGTGTTGAGGATTGAACCCAGGGCCTCACATGCTAAGCTGGAGCTCTACTAATGAGCCACGACCCCAGCTCCTAGGAACAAGTCTCTTTTAATAGTGTAAATTTTACGAGGCGGTTCAGAGAAAGTGCCTTTGTAATAGTGACAGTTGATACATGGTTCGCTAACTTTATTTTTAAAGTTCTTGAAATAATTTTTGTATGTAAAGAATCCAGGTAATAGTTTATTTTGAGCAACTGTTTTTTGGCTTGTCTTTACTTTTCCTAAGATTTCTGAGATTGTCTTCCGATGGAGACTACTACCTGCCATGTGATCTGACCTTTACTTCTGTATTCCACAGTGAGACAGGCAGACCAGAGCTCCGACTCCAGACTTGCTTCTCCCCTGCAGGCTGGAGGGGGTGCAGTTCAGACAGTGGCCATCTGCCCTTCCCTCTGGCTCCCTTTTGCCCCCCTCATACCCCACTGGACTGGGACAGTTTGCTTCAGTATCCTCTCTGGCTATTACCCTGCCCTTCTCCACTCCAACATGACTAGAATTTTTGAGAACAGAGGGGTCACCCTGGAGTGGCTAAGATCAGGAAGGGAGGGATCTAGGCCCCTCATTTGCATACCCAGCATGCACAGCAGGCCTTCCAGAAGATTCCCTGGCTTCAGCCCTCACCCTCACTGCAACAGGCCCGCAAGACTACATAAGTAGCACTTGCCTGGCACTCCTGGGGTTTTAGTGGAGGAGGGCTCCCTCCTGCAGCACAGGCCCTGTTAAAGACTCCCTTTGGGGTGCCTGTAAACCTGCTTTGATCTATTTCTCAGGTCCTGTAAATCTGCATAGACTTTTATCCCGAGTGGTGTGGACAGAGTGAATAAACAGAGCTGTTAGCATGGAAGAGCTCCAGAGACCAGCAGCTGACGACTGGCTCCCGGCATTACCTGGGTCATCTGGCTGTGTCGGGTCTGCTGATGGAGCTGCACTTAGCTGATCATGATTTCCGCCTAAATGGGGCAGAAGGACCTAGGCTGACTGGCAACACCTGGAGTAAAGTGTTTTTTGGGAATGAGGGCGTTAGTGGTAGATCACGTCCCTGTCATGCGTAAGGCCCTGGGTTTAAGCCCCAAGGTTGCCCAAAAGATATTTTTTGTTTTTCCCTTCAGTACTGGGAGTTGAACCCAAGACCTCACATATGCTAGGCAAAGTGCTCTACATTGAGCTACATCTCCAGCCAGGATCAGGAGTTAGTGTCTGGGACCTCTTAGGGAAGGCTCCAGCAGACAAAGAAGAAGGAAATGGAACTTTTCTAGACAAAGGTGTCATGTTAGTTTTTTGTACTAAGTTTGGAAAGTGATGCCGTGCAATATAGGTATCTTCAACCAGTTCTGATTTTTCATCTTGTTCTAAAAGGTAGGAGTGGTGCATGCCTATAATCCCAGCACTCGAGCAGCTGAGGCAGGGGGATTAGGGTAAATTCAAGGCCAGTTTGAACTACATATTGAGATCCTGTCTCGGAAACAACATCCCAAACAAAACAGAACTACCCCCGAAAATGCCCGGAGAACAGCAGAACAAAAGAGTAGAGAGGGACATATAAAGTAAGAGTTAAGTCCCTCACCCACTCCATCAGTGTCATTACTATTAGGAATTTGGTCTATTTAACTTCAGACCTTTTTCTGTGCAGATGTGAACATATTCAGTGGTGTCTTGTTGATTTTTCAGAAATGAAATTAAAGTATATGTATTGTTCTGAAATTACGCTTTAAAAATTTGGTTCAGTATACAGTGGATGTGCATACATACAGATTTGCCTTGTTTTTTCAGCAGCATAGCATTTCTTTGTGACTCTACTATAATTAACTGTTGATGAAGTGTCAGGTTTTTATATACTAATGCTCATGTCTCAGTCAGCTTTGCCAACATTGGTTATACTCATTTAACATTTCTGCCTATTTGATAAGGGAAAGTAGCTCCTTATCATAATTTGCACTTTAGTGAGACTGGGTGCTTTTTTTATGTTTGTTAGCAATTGTAGTTTTGTGAATTGCCCCTTGCTTTGCTTATTTTCTTTTGGATTATGTCTAATTAATTGATAGGTCTTTATTTATTATAGACATGTTAATGTTGTTTTGTTTTTTTTTGGTACTGAGGATCGAACTCGGGACCTTGCGCTTGCACAGCAGGCTGCAAAACCACTGAGCTAAATCCCCGGCTCTGTTGATGTTGTTTTGAAACAGGATCTCGCTATGTAATTCAGCCTGGCCTGGAACTCACTGTGCATCCCAGGCTGGCCTCAAACTTGTGATTCTTATTCCTCAGCCTGTGGTGAAAGTCATATGCTGCCACGCTTGGCTTCTTAGGCATTAATTTTTAATCTGCAAGTATTTTCCCACAACTTACCATTTTTCTTATTTATGGTGGAATTTTTTTCTTACAGAAGTTTTGAATTTTTTTTGAGACAGGTTCTCACTATGTAGTTCAGGGTGGCCCTGACCTCACTATGTAGCCCAGGCTGGCCTGAACTCATGGGATCCTCCTGCCTCAGCCTTCCTAGTGCTGGCATTACAGGTGTGCGCCACCACCCACAGCCAGAAGTTTTGAATTTTTAAGTTGTCACATCTGTCACTCCTATCTCTTAGATTTGGAGTTATGTTTAGAGTTTGTGCTTTAACATATACTTGAAGTGCACCCATCTTCTGATTCAAGGGTCTCTAGTCATGGGTGCCTCGGAGTAATTTAATGGAATCTTCTAGTGTACATGCTAGGATATTCTTTCTTAGTAGATCAGTGTGTGGGGCCAATTGTTTTTTAGTTTTTGTTTTTGTTTTTTTGTACTGGGGATTGAACTCCGGTCCTTGTGCTTGCAGGGCAGGCGGCGGAACCACTGAGCCAAATCCCTGGCTCTAAATTGTTTTTTGTTTTGTTTTGTTTTGTTTTTATTTTTAAGGGAGAAGCAGCAGCTTCCTGATGATTCCCATTAAAACCCTTATTAAAAATCCTATAAAGCAGAGTGTGTCGCTTCTTTTCAGTTATAATTTTGTTTTTGCTTTCTTTGAGAGGATGATGGAGGAGAGGTGGTTGTCTGCATTCACCTGTACTCACTGAGCTCCCCAGGGAGGTCTGGAGAAGTGGGAGGGAGAACTCATGCATTTGGTGTGTTTTGCCTTGTGTCCTGGAAATGGTAACGATTTTCTCTCTCGAGCCATTATGTTGAAACAAACAGACCAAAGACTATTGATCGTATTTCACTGATAGTAAAATGCATGTTTTTTCAAATTTTAATATTTATAAAATTGAAATACTGGCATGTCATAGTTTATGTTTTAGTATATAGAGTAATGGTTCATCTTAGTCATCTTAGATTCAGTAAGTCATGGGTAGTTTTTGATTTTCAGCCTGGCGTGGTAGCACTCTTGGAGGCTGAGGCAGACAGATCACAAGTTGAGCCCAGCCTGGGCAATTCAGTGAGACCATATCTCAAAAGAAAAAGGTATGAGACCTGAGCTCGATCCCCGGCACCAAAAAAAAAAAGAAAAAGATAAGTGCACGCCTGTAACCTCAGCACTGGGGAGGCTGAGGCAGGATCACCTCAAGTTCCAGGCCAGCCTGGGCTACATAGTGAGACCCTGTCTCAAGACCAAAAAGAAACAAAAAGGTGGGGTTCATTAGTACAGTTTTTTCTGTTTTGGTCTTCGGTCCTGAGTTCTCCCCTCTTTAGTTTTTTCCCGCCTGGAATTAGTTTTATACTCACCTGCCAGACTGTTCTCAAACTGT
Source organism: Heterocephalus glaber (assembly GCF_000247695.1). The sequence continues at coordinate 2,267,925 of NW_004624831.1, forward strand.
GATTCTGATCAGATCATTACTTTATGTAATAATCATCTTCTGGTACTAGGGGTTAGACTGATGGACTCGGGACTGAGCGGTGCCCCATTCCTTTAAGTCAAGGTCTCACTGAGTCGCCACGTTGCCCAGGCTAAGGTTGGACTTGTGATCCTCTGGCGTCAGCCTCTCAGAGCACTGGCATCACAGCTGTGTGTGTACTCTCAGGCCCAGCCCTATGTGGTGACTTTTAATAGCAAACAATGGTAACAGTTTCGGGCGTCCCTAACCCTCAAGTCTAAGATAGGTGCCCACTTCAGTACTTACTGTCTGACAGGATGTTGGTTACACCAGGTAATCCACTGCTTTGTAACTGGTTGTTTTCAAGCCCTTTACTGTGAGCTTTAAGAAAATGGGGCTGGGGATTTAGCTCAGTGACACCGCACCTGCCTTGCAAGTGCAAGGTCCTGAGTTCAATTTATGGTACTGGGAAAAAAAAAAAAAGGGATCGTGTTTTGTACTTAGTGGCTGCTGTGTCAGCCGGCCCTGTAGGCCATTTCCATTGCCGCCCGGGCCTCTCTTGGACAGGGCCTCTCTAGAGGGAGTAGCGGGCAGTCTGGGTGATCTGGGTGAGGAGGAACCACTCCCCCCGGCCCCTCCTGGCTCTCAGGCCCTGGTGATTTCATCTGGGCCCTTGCTGTTTGGATTTTCGGTTTTGTTTTTGGTACCAGGAATCGAACTCGGGACCTTGCACTTGCGAGGCAGGCGGCAGAACCTGTTTGGTTTTTGATAGCCTTTTAGTTGTAGAAAACAATGTGCACATGTAACCCACCACGGAGTTTCCTGTGAACACCTTTTGCGAGTGTGCTCCCTGTGACGTGCTGGTGCCTGATGCTGATGCACCCTTCATCAATGCCCTAGGCCTGTGTTCTATTCAGGTTTTCTCTTACTTTCTATCCTTTTTGTTTTTCCTATTCCAGCAGCCCTTCAGGAGACTGCAGTACATGTGATGGATGTGCCTTGCTGGGCTTTTGGCTGTGAAAGTTTCCCAGGCTTTCCTTGTTTTTGTCAATTTTGACAATTGTAAGGAATGATTGGGTCTTTTGTGGAATTATTTGTCTAAACATATCTTTTGGGAGGAAGACCGCAATGTAAAGTGCATTTTCTTGACCCAGTTGCAAGAGACTCCTGTCAGCGTGATTCTCCACGTGGCTATCAGCCTTGATTATCCGGCTGAAACACTCAAGTCTTTGAGCTTGAAACTGCCCATGTGCTTCTGTTGACAATTCCCTAATTTATTTTGCAACCAGGACTCTTGGCAGCTCCAAACTCATATGCAGTATGCAGCTGTCTGTTCAACAGCATCCCTTGGGGCCATGCCCAATTTATATTTCTTAATAGCAAAGTTTTTATTTTTTGCTTTTGGGGAGGGGGAGGGGTCCCGTCAAGTAGTAAATATACATGGTATATGCTGTGTTCCATAATTTTGGAAGTTCAGATCTTTAAGGGACATTACCAATTTAGTCTAGCCTTTTTATTTTATATAGCACTTAGATTGTAAATTTTATGAGGCTGCTGATTGGTGGTAGTTAGCAAATATTTGTTGAATGGGTGAAGATATGAATAAAGATCATGTAGAAAGCTCAGGAAGTGCTGTGGTGGGGCTGGGGAAGCAGTTCGGGTAGCTCATTTTCCGAGCATGGTGAGGCTTGGGATTGGTCCTCGGACCAGGCTTCGGGAGGAGAGTGTATGGAAATACATTTGTAGACCTCCAAGCCCAGATTGTGGTTTAAATATAATTATGTGATAATCTTGTCACAATTCTTTTTAAAAAAAATTTTAGGGTCTGTTAAGGACAGAAAAAGACTGAGTTTTGCTGATGGTCCCTAACAAGGTTTCCTAACAAAGGAAAACCTTTCTGCAGCAGTTGGACGCAATTTCCAGTTTATGTAGGAAACCTTGCCAGATCTTGAGATTTCTAAATTGGTTAGATTGTTTTGTCTGTTTCTTTCAAAACAACTTGAATAGTTGCTTTTTTTCCTCCCCACCTGAAACAAGTTTCTCTCCTCACCCTTATGTTTTTGTTTAGGAAGCCACCTCTGTGTCCTCGTGTCTGACAGCTGAAGCTCTTTAGATGTCACTGACAGTCAAAGCTTCCCTCTGCATTTTTGCTGACGTGTCACTCTGACCTACCCAGACTCTGCCCCCTTTTTTGGAGACAGGGTCTCGCTATGTAGTTTAGACTGGCCTTGAATTTGCTGTGTAGCCCAGGCTGATCTCGAGCCCACAGCTGTCCTCCCGCCTGGGCCTCCCAAATGCTGGGATTATAGGTGTGTGTCACCACGCCCTTGCTTCTTACTGGCTACTCTTAGTCCTCCTCCTCTGGACATCAAGTCCCCTAACTTCATGGCCCAAAACCTCATGAGGACACAAGGACCTAGAAGTTCCCCTGTGGCTAAAGACTTTGTGCCTCATACTGTAGCAAGGTATGTTTTGGTTGTGTTTTTTAAAGGGCCAGTTGAGGATGGTGAAATGGGTCCCTGGAAGCTATAGTGTTGTGCTCAGCAGCAGCGTGTCGAGGATTAGGGGTCATGCGGGTCCAGGAGCATGAGGCTCTTCAGGCCTCCTAGACGGAGGCTGACAGGCCCTGCCGGCCGAGGGGAGCCGGGGGACCGCCTCCCGACGCTGTTCGTGCTGAACCAGCCCGTGGCTGGTCCCAGTTCTGCGGTTCGGGCTTTCCCTGACGGCTGGGCTGAACCCAGGCGGTGTGCGGCTCGTGGTTGCGGCCTTGGTGTTGCCTGTCAGCCCGAGCCAGCGCCGATTCCTCCGCGTGCCCTCTCTCGCACGCTCCCTCCTCTTCTTGCCTTCTTGCTCAGCGGTCTTCTCTCCTGGCGACGGCTGGCGCTGTTTAAGCAGCACGGTGGAGTCTGAGCTGATGCTTTTGGTGAGAACGGCGGCAGGGTGAGCTCAGGTTCAAGTGGAGTCTCGGGAGAGTATTGCTCGCTCGACGGGAGGAGCTGTCTGTGCTGCGGGGAGGGGAGGAATTGTTCGCAGCTGATCTGCCGTGGACTCGGGGCGTCTTCAGTCATTTGAGTCAGAATCAAAGCAAGTGAATTACAGTGAAGTGCAAATCAAGTATGAACTCTGCTCTTCCAATGTAAGGTCGATGAAGGCAGGGATTTTGACCTGTATTGGTTAGTGCTCACTGGAGAAACATGTCACTCAGAATAACACAAATACGTAGGAATTTGAGAGATTGGCTTACAGGGGCCGCCCACAGAGTCGGGTGTGGAAGAGGGCAAAAGAGCTGTCGGTCGGCCGGGGATTTAGCTCAGTGGTTTTGTCGCCTGCTGCACAAGCTCAAGGACCCGAGTTCGATCCCCGGTACCAAAAAAAAGCTGTCCGTGCGCTGGGGGTCTGAAGGATGCAGTCGAAGGCCTGGAGCCCACTGTAGTGTCCGTGTGAATCTGTGTCAGGAGCCCGAAGGGTCAGAGCTGGAAGCCAGGAGATGGTGTCCAAGGTGAAGGCCTGGACTGGGGCTCCGAAGAAACAGAAGCGAGAGCCTACCTTCTTCATTTCTCTTTTATGCTGTTCTGGAAACAATCCTCCCTAAGATGGGCCTTCCACACCCTTGAGCGTTGCTTACTCAAGTTGACACAATCAGTTAACTATCACGTGTTTACTGTCAGGGCTAGGAGCACTACTTTGCCTTTTTTTGTAAGACGGGAGCTTGCTCAGTCACTAAGTTGCCTAGGCTGTGTTTAAACTCACATCTTTGTGCCTCAGCTTCCCAGAGGAGTTAGTCTCACGATGGCTATCTTTTGATTAATATTGCTGTTGGATTACTTCCTCTCCTCATTCTTAAATTATATGACCTCAGGATTTGAACTGTCCATCTAATTTCCTTCATTACACTGATCACCACTTTTTCATATTCGGTTTGCTTAACTCTTAGAATTTTTTTTTTTTTCCATACCAGAGATTGAACTCGGGTCCTTGTGCTTGCGCAGCAGGCAGTGAAACCACTGAGCTAAATCCCCAGCCCTGTTAGAATTCTGATTTTGTTATTTTCTTTCTTAAATTCTATCACCTAAAATAAAGCCATACTAATTTGGAGTATTTAAGGGAAGAGAGAAGGCCAATCTAAACTAGTATAAGATTTTAAATATAGAGTATTTTTCAAGAAATGCTGTATTATTGTTTGCATGTATATATGAAAGACTTGAGCCACAGTGTTACCTAGGACTGGTCCTTAAAGAATCTGCAGTGACCCGAGTCTTGGCTTTGCATGCAAATGGATGGCTGCTTAGAGTTGCTAACAGTTTAACCAGTGACTCTGACAGTCTGGGGTTTTTTTGAGACAGGGTCTTGCTATGCAGCTCAGGCTGGTCTTGAACTCGTGGCAATCCTCCTGCCTCAGGCTCCCAAGTGCTGGGATGACAGGTGTGCGCCACCACACCCAGCAGTCTTGGTTTAACTATTACTTAGTAAGACTTTTTTCCTCCATAGAGTAGAGGTAAATTTAGCTTAGCTGTATAAAATACTATGTTATGATGAAGTAGAATGAAGACACTGGGATTTTTTTCTGGGGGGAATCCAGTTTTTCTCACTCTGTGTATGTGTGTTTACATGACTGTTACACCCACCATACACACACCTTGATGTGTTATGTGCCTGTGTATTACAAGCTTTGAGCAAATTACATATTTGTGGGAAAGTTGGCCAAATAATTTGTTTTTTCAGTAACACTAGGGATTGAACCCAGGGCCTTGGCACTGAGCTGTATCCCCAGGCCTGTTTTTATTTGAGGCAGTGTCTCACCAAGTTGCTGAGTTGCCCCAGCTGGCTTGAACTTTTGATTCTCCCGCTGTAGCCCCCTAAAGTGCTGGGATTGCAGGCGTGTACCATTCCCCTGGGTTTGAGCAAATAATCTTTGGGGTATGAATCACACTGAAGCTTTCTGAGAGCAGGAGTCGCTTACTTTGTCGTTCTTTTACCTCCTCCCAGAGTACAGGTATTTACCAAAGACTGCCTGGGTGCCTTCCCTGGTGGAGAAGCCTTTCCCCAGGCAGGCTCTCGTCTCTCTGGGATGCACGTGCCAGAAGGGCTGCGAGGGAGGGTGGGGGAGCTGTGTGCTGCCTGCCTGCCTGTGGCGGTAGGTTCCTCGCCTGTCACCCATGCTGGGCAGTTTTGATCAAGGGAATGTATTGTGGGTTCTTGGTTCCCATCCTATCTTTTGGAACCAGATATTCAGGAAGTGTTAATTGAGTGAGCAGACAACACATACCCCCACGGAGCCTGCCAGTGTTTGGGTTTCCCGTCATTGTGTGTGTTTACATGGGGTTCCAGTGGCCAGGGTGGATTCCCGTGCTATTTGCTGGGCATGTGCTCCCAGGCTTGAAGCCTGCAGTGGGTTCCTGCAAGTGCCCTTTTCTAGGAAGAACTTGAAGACTTGTGTTGTTACCAAGGAGAGAGGTTTTTCTGAGTTACACTGAGCAGGCACTGGTTCATCCTGTTCCTCCCTTTAATTGGTAGAAAGCTGTAGCTCCTGTACAACTTTTCCCCAAAGAATTCGATTATCTGGTAATTTTGGAATTGTTTTGTCTGGCGCCTCTTGCTCACAGGGAGTTGTTCCTCTCACTGCATGTGACTTTGGTTTGTGAGTGCCTCCCCCAAGCTTTATCGGTGGGAATGCTGTGTAGCTGTGGTTGAGGATGTATCCTTAGGTTTCAGGACCACTCAGCAATGAAAATTTAAGCTTCAAACCTGCATGAGGTGTGGTCCTGTCATTAAATTACACACACCTGTAGTCTCAGCTACTAGGGAGGCTGAGGCAGGAGGATCACCTGGGCCCAGGAGTTTGAGGCCAGCATAGTGAAATCCTATGGCAAAAAATAAAATATTTTTCAGGATAGACTTTTTCCTCCCTGTGACCCAGAGCCTCAAAATGACACAGTCAGAGACCACCATAGCGACAGAGGACAAACTAATTTCTGGGCCCTAAACCTGCTACTCATTAAAAGTATGATTTGTATTGTCTTCTGAGGTAGTCAAGACTTAAAAATGTTTTAAAAACAATCCCCTTCATTTGGGCTTGCAGATGCCTAATAGTAGCAAAAAACAGAACAAAGTTGACCTTCACTTGGTATCTGTCTCTTTTATTACCTTAAAACTTTGGGGCCTGGGATTTATTTCAGTGGCATCGCGTGTGCCTCACAAGTGCAAGGTCCCGAGTTTGATCCCTGGTACGAAAAAAAAAAATTAGGGTCAGACCCTGGCACTCAACTCTGCTCACAGGCATGATAACCATTCAGGGAGTGTCCATCTAAAAGCTGACAGTACAGGTAATTAGTCCTAAATTACATAACCTATCTCATTCTCCAGCAAGACTGCAGACCCAGAGAGACATTTACAGAGGTGTGGAGCTACCACTGAGGATGCAGAGTCTCTGGTCATTATGTTAAACCTGTGCTCACCTTGGATTTCAGCAGAGCCTCCGTGAGACTGGGACTAAGTCGGTCATCTCACTGAGCCCAGGTTGTCCCGAAAGCAGTATGGACCTCTCCCAAGCCACCTTACAGAACCAAACTCGAGATAAAGATCAACCAGACCAGTCCCTCTCCGTAGAAAGTGGTGGTGGTCTTTTGTTTACCGGGCCAATCTGAGTACTTATGATCCTGAGGATCTAACCCAGGGCTTTAACACCTAGCTACATCTCTAGAGGCCTTTTTAATTTTTATTTTTGAAGTCGGGTCTCAGTAAATGATTAAGTTGCCCAGGCTGGGCTCAAACTTGTGACCCTCCTGTGTGTCAGCCTCCCAGAGTGCTGGGATTATAGGCTTGTGTGACCACACCCAGCAGTCTAATCCATTCATTAGAGCTGTGCCCCCTTCAGTTCCTGAACTCCCTTCTCATTTTCTTTTACTTTCTAATTCTGCCTTCCCATTCTGCCTGATCAGTCTACCTGGGCCTCTTACTTAGGCTACCTGAGATTCTTCTGTGATGATGAGCTAAGCACCTACTCTGGGGAGGTCTCTTGTTTGGGGGGACCCCTCAGACTGTGCAAGCCAAGTAGAGGCAGATCAGTATCTTTGGACTCTTACTTTGCTTGGTGGGAAGATTCTTTGTGGTCTGCCACTTCCCTACAGGTGTTTATCCCTTTGGTGGTTCTGGATTTACATAGAAATTTTAGTTTCTACTCCCTGTTTCATAGGGAGGCATAGAATTTACTGTAGCTACTTTAAACAGGAGAGGTTTATAAAATTGCTGGAAGGGTTGGAGAAACAGATTCTCTAAGTTTACTCATTCAAATATTTATTGAACAGTTGTTGTGTGCTGCTTTTTGAGTTCTTGGGATGACACATTAGTGAACAAGACAGACCGAGGCCCCCGTCTTGTGGAGTTTGCACTCCAGCAGGTTCTACAAATGGGGCTGACAGAAGGGCCTCCGGCTAGTTGAGGCTTTAAAAACTGCCCTGGAGCCCCACAGCCATTGCCACGGCCAGGAAGCCACTATGATCTGAAGTCTGCACTGGTGCTGCCCGTCCCAGAGCCCTCAGTCTGACCCCACTGAGACCTGTGCCGGGCTTAGGCTTGGCTTCTGACTGTGGAAAGGTAATGCATCTGCCTGGCCGCTGCCTTGTGTAGGGTTGATATTGCTCTGGGTGGACCCTTGCTTCTGAGGAGCATTTCTTTAGTCTAGATCTAGCCCACCCGTCAAAAAGTACTGAAGTCCATACACAGCAAGAGTGGATGGTCCGTTTTGGATAATAGTGAGGAGGCTTGAGAGCTGGGCAGGATTGAGGAAGAGAGAAAAAGTAAAGATGTTTGCGCTTTGGTAAGAAGGGCTGTGGGGAAGTGGCTGGGTGGGCAGTAGGATCAAGTCAGCTCGGCAGGTCAGCAGGTGAAAGGGAGCCGGAGGCGGCGGTCCCCGGAGCCTTCCCTGCCGCCTTCCCCGGCCTGCAGCTCAGGTCCTCGGTTAGGGGAGCTGAGCCCCGTCCTTCTGAGTGCCAAGGCGAGTCCAGGTTTCTTACTGCCAGGAGCTGGCAGGGAAAGCAGCGACCCAGTGGGGGTCATGGTCTTTTAGGTGGATGTTATCCCTTCTTTGAAGCCTGCTACTTCGTCAAGATAAATGAAAGATTGCTGTCAATTGAATGGAAAACCGTCACTCAGACAACTAGCATTGGCTATTTGAAAATGTATATTATTAGGTAAATGTGGTCTTCAAACTGAGGAGAACAAGTGTATTTATGACAGTGGATGTAGTTTATTATGACTTATTAGTTCATTGATTTTTTTTTTTTTTTTTCCTATGGTACCAGGGATCAAACTCGGGTCCTTGCACTTACAAGGCAGGTGGTGAAACCACTGAGCTAAATCCCTGGCACAGTTCATCGCTGTTTTATCCCCAAATAGAAAACATTCTTTTATTTTTGAATTTGAAATATTATTTGAAAAAATATAATTTACGCACTCTGAAGTGTGAATAACTAGCATGAATATTACTACAGGGTGCTCAAGAAGCATTCTTCGATTTTGTTTGTTTCTTGCTACGTTGTAATATCCACAGCTAAGTGAGTAAAGAAGAAAAGGTAAATTCCTTACGTGTCCACTTTTCCTTTTCCCCTCACATTAAGATATTAAAAATTATGCTTTATGGTATCATTAGTTAATGCTTAGTTTACTAGGATAGCCCACAAGTTTATTGAATTCATATTAATGCTAAGTACTGTATTTAATATATTTTAACAACTCAAATAACTTGCTATGAAAAATCTTATCTTTATTGCCATGGAAAAATTTCTTGATTTTTTTTTTTTAAAGACATTTTTGGAATATAACTTATAATCTTGATGTTGAGTATATAAAGTTTGTTTCAAATGCTGATGAATAATTGAAATATAATGCAAAAACTAGTTATGAGATTTAGGTTCTTGGTTTTAATATTTATATGCAACATTTGTCTGCCGTGTAGAGATCACATGCTATACATCAACTATATTTAAATCTGAAATATTGAGTATGATTTACTGTAGGGCTGGGGATTTAGCTCAGTGGTTCCACCACCTGCCCCGCAAGTGCAAGGACCCGAGTTCGATCCCCGGTACCAAAAAAAAAAGTATAATTTACTGTGAAAAGGCAATTCAGAAAAAGACCCAAGTTGTAGGATAAACTTACCATTTTATGATTCCATATAAAGTTTTTCTTCAGTTAGGAGCAAAGTCAAGTTGATGTTAACATTGAAGAAGGTTATACTTAGTTTGGTTTTGTTGCCAGTCCCTTAGATTTCTAACATGATTTTATAGCTCATTTGCTCCCCTTGAGCAATGGCTTTGAATGGATCATAAAAAGTGCATCAGGTTCAAGTTCGATCCCCGGTACCAAAAAAAAAAAAGTGCATCAGGTAAAGGGATAAGACATCAGGGGACTTGAGAGTAAGTAAGTGATATTGCAGTGAGACAAACACCTCCCGGGGACTAAAACTTGCTAGATTTAACACGACTCGCACTGAACCGAGTACGAGCCGTATTTATAGCTTTATGTCAGTTTCACCTTTTTCTGGGTAGCTGGTTAAATTGTAGAGAGTTCATAAAAGCAACTTTGGGGTGTCATTAAATTTTAGTCACCCAGCAGCTCTTACAGAATTTTCAGAGGCCATAGCATGGCTCTGGTGGAGCACTTGCCTAGTGCGTTGAGGGCCCTCGGTTCCATTTCGGCAGGAAAACTGTTTTTGGTCACTTGTATCCGCTTTGTAGAAGTGAGGTTGGTGGTCCTGGGGTGCGGAAGCCTGGCCTGCGGTGCACTTCTGCGAGTGCAGCTGGGACTTGCAGCATGGGGTGGGTGCTTGGTGAATGTGACAGCTTGGACTTGCTGCAGTTTTTCCTGCATCAGGAGCAGGGTGGCCCTGCCGGGCTTTATTTCGTAGATGGCAAAGCAGATTAGAATGCGTTGGCTAGCCACATCAATGTGCATAAGCGACAGGTTGCTCAATACTTTTAAAGACAAGCACTTTCCACTTTCTTTAGGTATCAAATGTAACTCCATGTAAATATTGTACTATAATTTATTTTCTGACTATTTTGTTACAGGTTGCAAACAAGTAAACAAATCTAAGGAATTTGTAAAAAACACTAGCATACTACTGGGGAAGGATCCTTAAAAATTATCTGTGTAATTGTAGTAGAATTTTTTTTTTTGGTACCAGGGATCGAACTCGGGTCCTTGAGTTTGCACAGCAGGCAGTGAAACCACTGAGCTAAATCCCTGGCCCTGTAGTAGAATTAATAGCCCTTAGAAAGGGAGAAAGTTAGCTGGGTATCGTGGTACACGCATGTAATCCTAGCATTTGGGAGGCTGAGGCAGGAGGATCCCCACAAACTTGAGGCCAGCTGAGCTGTGTAGATGGTTTAAGGCCAATCTGATTGCATAGTGAGACCGTGTCTCAAAAAAACAAAACAGGGCCAGGGATTTAGCTCAGTGGTTCAGGCACCTACCTCGCAAGTGCAAGGTCCTGAGTTCGATCCCTGGTACCAAAAAAACCCCAAAACAAAACACAGAAAACTCTCAACTTCTGTTCAATAAGCCCATGAAAAGATGCACACCACTATTTGCTATTTGGGAAGTGCAGTTCACATTACAGTGAGATACCAGGTCATGTGCACTAGGGTGGTTATAATAAAAAGATGACACTTGTTCTCAAGGATGTGGAACAGCTGGAACCCATATGCATTACTGGAGGAAATGTGCAATGCCATGGGCACTCTGAACAGTTTGGCAGCTGCTCAGAATGTTAACCATAGTTGTTGGGTGACCCAGCGATTCCACTCCTAGGTGTCCACATGAAGGCCTGTACACAGATGATTGTAGCAACACTACCCATAATAGCCAAAAAGTGGGAAAACCCAAAGGTGCATCAACTGATGAATGGATAAGTAAATGTAGTGTATTCATCCTATAGGCTATTATTCAGCAATTAAAAATGTAAAATACATGCCATAACATGTATTTTTTGAAGATAACTGAAAGAAGCCAGTCATAAGGGACTCCAGTACAGTGTTACCTCGGTGCTTGCAATTGGTTCCTTGTGGTGTGACGGGCACCAGACAAGCTGTTTTGGCTGGGAAGGGTTGTGAGTCACGAGGCAGTCCATACCAGCAAGTTGTAGCTTGTGCATCAAGCACCAAACAAATGACGAGCAGTGGGACATAATTTTCACATCAGAATGTGTGAGTACTAAATTCCACGAGTTTCAAAGCAGTCAGGTACCAAGGTGTGACTGTATGATTCCCTATCCCTGAAATGTCCAGTGTAAACAAAGCCACAGAGACCGAAATACAGTAATACATGCCTAGGGATACCAGTTTGGGGTTTGGGGACATGAGTGACTGCTGAGTGGTACAGGATTCTTTTTGAGATGATAAAAAAACCTGGAATTGGATAGTGGTAACAATATAAAAGGAATATGTTCCAGGCTAAAAATTTTTAGGATACTAAAAACGTGAGGGATTGAAATTTTGTTTGAATTGTCTCTGCTTAACCTAGCTGGGGTCAATGCCCCCTTTAGAACTTTTAACAAACAGTATGGTAATTCATAATATATTTTGTTTTAGTTTGCCTGGATGCAGGTGTCATAAATTAGCCTCAAGAATTAAGATGAAACTAGGTGCAATGGTGTGTGCCTGTGATTCCAACTATTCCTAGCTGCTTGGGAGGCTGAGGCAGGAGGGTCACTGTTCCAGGGCTGCCTGGGGAGCAAAATAAGATCTTGTCTTATAATAATGCCCTGGGATGTAGTTTGGTGGTAGAGTGCCTGCCTGGCATGTGATGTGCAAGGCCGTGGACTCAATCCTCAATACCAAAAACAACTCTCAAAAACAAAGACAAACCCAGAAACAAAAACAAGGAGGTGTGGTGGTGGGGTCTTCCCAGCTACTTGGGAGGCTGAGGCAAGAAAATTGCTTATTCAAGACCACCCTGGCAACGTAGCAAGACCCCTGCCTCAACAAAACTTTTTATTCAGTTAAAATGAGAAAATCTTTTTAAATGGTTTCCCAGCCTTATTCAGAAGTTTCTCTGGACCATGGGATGTTAGCACTTCGGATGATCTCCCACTCTCCCACACTTCTTCTAGTAGCAAGGTGTAGGATATACTTATGTTTGGGTTAAATAAAATGCCAATTTTCCAATTAATCACCAATTTACATTCCTCCTAGTGGTGTATGACAGTCCTTTGTTTATGTAAGGGTCAGTCTGTTTCTCTTAATTTTTTTTTTTTTCCCGGTACCAGGGATTGAATTTGGGACCTTGCGCTTCCGAAGCAGGTGGCGGAACCACTGAGCTAAATTCCCGGCCCTCAAACTTTATTTTTCTTCTCTAATATTGTCTCAGCTTTTCTTGACCTTTGTATTTTCATCTCAGTTTTATTATTAGAATGTTTTTGGAATTTTGGTTTGGTGTAAATTAATTTGAGGAAGAATTGCTGTTTTACATTACCCAGTTCTCTGAACATGATAGTATATAGCCGTGCACTACTGAAGTGGTTGTTAATTTCTTCCAATGATCTGTTTAATTTCCTTTGTAGAGGTTTTATTTTGCTAATTCATCCTTAAGTATTTGACTTGTAAATGCTGCTGTTATCAGGTAGCTCCTTCTAAAAATGGCTCCACAAGTAAATGTTACGAGCTTTGTGTCGTTCTCCTTTCCTGGATTGGGATTTGAGGTTCTTCTCGTCTCTAACAAAGAATTGAACGAAATGAGAAAAAGCAGTGGTAAAGTTTATATGAGAAGTAAAAGTGAAGAGTGAGGGAAAAACTGGCTCTGCAGAGTGAGCTTGGGCCAGAAAAAGAGGAAAAACAAAATAAAAATAGACCTTGGAGGAAGCAGGGTGGGCCATCACGAGGAAAGCCACAACGGCGAGTTCTTCTTGGCATTTGCGTCCTTTTATGCTGTCCAGACCTCGAGGCAGCCCAGGAGAATGACTCTATTGTCCTGAGAGGCAGTGCTGAGATCGCAGTCCTCAGCTTGACATGGTCCAGACCGTCCTATTGAAAACCTGCTCGAGTTCTCCAGAGATAGCCATTTGTAGGACTTTGGGAACTGTCTGCTACACATATGCCCGGGAATTTTGTGATTTACAGGTCACAACCACTATGCCAGCCAGTTTTGTCATGCCCTAATCTCCTGTCTCATTTCCCCCCAGGAGACAGCCCCGTAACTCTTTATGAGGTGCTGAGGGAGTGGAGGGCTCTGTCTTCTCTAGCTGCTTCTGGCTGGAAGGGGCTGTAGACCCTGCCTGCTGGGGACTGTGTGCTCTCTAACTACCTTGGGGTGTTGTGTGGCTCACTGGCTGGGTTGAAGACCGTGAGACCTGTCAGAAGACAATGAGAAAAGAATTAGTGACCCATGAGCTGCCTGTTTGATGGGGTAAAGAAAAGTTACTATTATGTTGGAGATACAGAATTCAAATATGAGGAGCTGGTCAGATTTCTGCACTTCTTATGAGGGACAAAGTATGACAAAGAGGGAGATTAGATAAATTATCAAGAGGATGAGAGCCATAGCCTTAGCAAGATTACCCACAAAACAGATCTCCATAAGACTGGGATCCTCAGTACTGGTGCCCATTTAAGCTGTGGTGAATTGGGGGTTGTTAGTCTACTTATCTGCACCTGGAGCAGCACTGGAGTCTTGCTTTCTGAAGAGGAGCCTCAGGTCTTGCAGAGGTTCTCAGGAATAGCTTTCTTCTTAGTCTTGTGAAAATTCTAGTGATTGTTTCTCATGTAGGATCTTTATAGGTTATCACTATGTCTCTTGAGGAAGGACCAGAATGATTCCTCGGAAACTAGAAGTAAGATTAAGGTCTTGAGCTGTAGGGCTGCCCTTTTTGCCTTCATATCAGCCTTTTGATTTCCCAGGGAGACTTTAGAGATGTCCCTTTGGGGTCCCTTGCAGTGAATGACAGTGACCTGCTTAGGAAGATAGACTGACTCTAGGAGTTGTTGAATTTCCTGTTTGTGTTTTACAGATGATTGCTTATTAGCCAGAAAGCTGCTGCTTTCCAGATTGCTGCACGGCCATGTAGCACCAGAAAGGCATATTTGGAGTCTGTTTATATAAATACCTTCTTGCCTTTTCCTAGTATGAACACCCAAGTAAGAGCTATGACCTCTGCTTTTTGAGCAGAGGTCCTTGGGGGAAGTTGGCCTCAGTGACCTGGGTTTTTTTTGTTTTTGTTTTTTTTCTTTTGTACCGGGGATCAAACTTGGGTCCTTGTGCTTGGGATGGAGGTGGCAGAACCACTGAGCTAAATCCCTGGCCCTCAGTGACCTGTTTTGAGCCAAGAGTGACATAACCAGCCCTTTGATGTCTTGGACAGAGCTTCTTTCATCAGTGATCCACACCACCTCAGGGTCTTGGAAGGGAAGGTCATATGTCCTGCCTGCTTACATAGGTCTGGGCGATCACTTGTTTTTGGGTTTTTTTTTTGCGGGGGTGGGGTGGGGGGTAACCTGGGATCGAACTCAGGACCTTGCATTTTCGAGGCAGGCACAGTAACACTGAGCTAAATCCCCAGCCCAGGGAGATCACTTTTTGATGAGAGTGGCTAACTCTCTATGCCTATAGGCAACAGAGAGGCAGGATTGAGTAGTGAAAGTTGTATAATAACTTCAGGGGTGTCTAAGAGTGTGGCCTGATATTTGGCAAGCCATTCCCCTGTTAACCACAAGAAACCTTTGGTTTCCAGAATATCCCTGACCTAATGGGGAGTCTGAACTTCTAGTCTCTGTCCTAGCCTTTGGGTCAAGATACCCAAGCTGTTCCTTTCTTTTCTGACCTGTAGAGGAAGAAGGGTTTCCTTAAGTCAGGTATTATATTGTAGTATGCAGCAGGAACCACCTGTTGGATAATTAGGTCAGAGGACCAGTGTAGTCCAATAGGTAAAAGCTGTTTTGGCCTTTGTCAGAATTTGAGAATTTCCCCCAATCTTGCAAGTAAATCTCTTCTTAGCAAGGAAGTAGGACACTGGGACAATTAGAAACTCATAGTTGAACATTTGGCCTTCCAAGTGACACGTCAGTAGGAGTAAAGAATCTCTGACTAGGGGTCCTATAGACCCCAACTATGGCTATAGATCTAGAGGAGGGTTTTCCAGAGAAATAAGTCAAAACAGAATGCAATAGTTGAATTGGCACACCCATGATGTCCAGGCTTGCCCAGAGCCCCTCAAAGAAATAGTGATGTCCACAGATAGGGTCATTATTGGTTCCCTCGGGCCACTTCACAGCAGGAAACAAGGCTTGTGGCTGGCCTGGCCCCTCACAGAGAGGGAGCAGGGATGGCCAACCCCCCAGTGCACGAGACCAGGGACATTGGCTGCTTCACACTCAGAGCAGGGCCCCGGTGGAGGCACGATGTAGTTGCGGGCCCAGTCTTGCACTCGATCATCCTTGGGTTTTCCCTTGGACGATCTGCGTGAGTCTAAAGCATTGCCAGTTGCAGCAGCTGTACTTCTAGCTTTTCCCTGTTGACCCTCCTCCAGATCTGGCTGTTGAACACAGAAAGGGCCATGTTCAGCCACTGGGTCATAGGTGTCTGGGGTCCCACTGAAGTTTCTCCATTAAACAGACGGGAGAGACCCACATGCCCCTGAGAGACAGGTGGGGATCTAAGGACGGATCATCAAAGATCTCTCTCTCTCCGGCCACTCTAAATACCATAGTTTCTGGGCTTTTCCTGAGATAAAGGGTCACAAAAGCCTGAACAGAAGGGATCCCCCCTCCCATGTTTTAAGCAGAAATGGTTCAACTGAAAAAGTCTTGTAATTTAAGCTGCCATCCCATGACCACCTCTCACCACTGCTAGTTGCTATTGAACCCAGACATTTTTGTTTGTTTGTTTGTTTTTTGGTACCGGGAATTGAACTCAGGCCCTTGCGTTTGCGTAGCAGGTGGCGAAAGAACCCAGACATTTTTGCAATAATAGATAAGCTATTCCTTTTTTAAAACTGGCAGCATCAAACTTTTCCCACTGATGAAAGACTCGGCCTAGTGGCATGTGTGGTGTGTAGTTCATGTGGTTTCCCACAACTCATCCTGGGGCCTAGAGAGAGACAACTAGGTTTCAGGTCCTTAAGATGGCGTCCCATACAGAAGGAGGAGACCCAGTTTGAGCCCACAAAACGTCCCTTGTTGAGACTCAAGTATTTACTAGACAGAGTCCCTGTCCTAAGCTAGGATGACGCCAGCGTCTTTCTTAGAAGAAACGCCCTGCTAAAGGCTTCTTGTCTCCTTTCTGGGGCCCACTGACTCCTCAGGTAGAGGGGGTTGAGCTGCTTAATTAGTCTTCCTACTCCTTCAAGACTCCCATGAGATCAGGGTGGAGTCCTTCCCCAGTGGGACTCCTTTAGCCCTGTTGAGCCACTTGATGGCTCTATGTAAGCAGGGTGGAACCACTTGAGACAGTATCTCAGGATTCCGTTAGGCGTTTTGAGGCAGTTGAGATACAGTATCTCTTGCATTTACCCCTATAGTAAAAACTTTGGTACTTTGTTTAAGGCAGTAGAAATGGAAACCTCTTTAAGTGTTTTTTTCCTTAAAAAAAAAAAAAAAATCCTAAGACTGACTCATAGTGACTTGAGTAAAGCTTTACTGGCTGTTTTTTGTTCTGCTCAGGCTGTCAGGAATATGTTTTCAAATTATTTGCATTTTGTTAGAAGAAACAAGGGATGTAAACATGGTGGAACCCACCAGGCTCCCACATGGGCAGCCAGTCATGTGACAAGACAAGATGGCAACCTTGACTCAGCACCTTGAGAAAGAAATGACCATGTAGAGGAAAAGTACAGATGGGCCTTTGAGCTCAAAGTGAGTGTATCTGGTAGGCACCTACGCAGGCAGGGTACCAAGATACCAACAGTTATTTTCCTGCAAAAGAGTGAGAAAGCTGAGCACAGTATCACAGAGAGCAGAAACAAGAGGACAAGCAGGCCTAATAACAGGCTCTCTGGCTATTGAACTTGTACCCATGGAGCAACTGCGACTGGGGAAAAAGAACTGGGAGATGAAGTTAGGTGGGCCCGTGGGCCTCTTACTGAGAGGAAGAAGAAAAAAAGAAAACAGCATTTTGGAGAGAGATTAAAAAAGTGCCCCGGAGGCCATTGCTGTTCTCCTGGCTGGCTCAGCCAATTATGTTACCAGGTTTGGGGGGTCCTGGAGTCTCTTGGGGGTCGTTTCTAGGTTTTCTGTCCTGAGCAAAGAATTGGTCAAGACAGCACAAATGGCAGCTAAGGCTTATTAAAGGCAGGAAAAGAAAAGGCTCTGCAAAGCAAGTTTGGGCTAAGTAAAAGCAGGAAATAAAATATGCTCCACAGTATGAGGGCGGCCACCATGTAAGTGAACACACAGGTCGATTATTATTTTTTTTCAGTTGAGAAAGAGTTTCACTGATATAGAGCATAGGATATAGGAATGATCTATGGACCTCCAAATAATATAAGGGAAATATTGTAACTCCCAACCTGTCAGATGTCTGATACACCGAATTTGTGTTCTTTAAAATCAAAGAATGAATTCTAGGAACAACAGAGGTTAAGAGTAGAAAGTAATGGGGCTGGGGATTTAGCTCAGTGGTTTCCGCTGCTTGCCTTGCAAGCACAAGGACCCAAGTTCGATCCCCGGTACCAAAAAAAAAAAAAAAAAAAGAGTAGAAAGTATTTATTGAAAGAAAGATAGCTTCTGAGAGACAGAAGGGGCCCAGAAGTGGGTTGCCCGTGGACCCTGGTTCTCAAGGGAGTTTTATAGAGCAGAGCCAGGAGGTGAAATGGGTACAAGGTGGGACAAAACTATAGTTAACCAATAGGATTACAAGTATGGTTATTTAGGTGATATTGATCCAATGGACAATCGCAGTGTGGGTATGAGGTGGGACAAAACTGTGTTCAACTATAAGATTATGAGTACAGTCACTTGGGTAATATTGATTAAATGGGGATCAAATGGGGAAGCAAGTCAGGTAGCAAGTGTACAGGGACCAAGCAAGGGTTTTGAATGGGCTAGGGATGTTTTGGTCCCCTCCCAAGGTGGTTGATACCTATTTAGAATATCAATCACTGCTGTTCATCCTTAGGGGGAGTATGTGAATGTAGTCCTTTCTCTTTGTCTTGAAGCCTGACCTCCACCAGCTGCAGTTGTAAAATGTTCTTACCTTCTGCATTGACTCTCTCAAGGGCTCAGCCCTGTGTGACTGCATATAATTTAACTTGTATATAATATCACTATGTAATTCAGATTGGCCTTGAACGTGGCATCCTTCTGCCTCAGGTTCCTGAGTGCTGGGATTACAGATGTGTGCATCCCCTGCTAATTCTTGTTATACCAACATTGTATTTTTAGAATAATTTATGTTGTCTGATGGAATAATTTGTTTATGTTGTATGTATGTACCTGAATTGGTTAACTTTTATTTTAGCATCATTATTATTATTGCTATTCTTGTTGTTGTTATGGTTGTGGTGGTACTGGTGATAGAACCCAGGGCCTTAACCCTGAGATATATCCCCAGCCCTTTTAGTTTTTAAAAAATTTTTAAGATAAGAGTCTCCCTAAGTTGCCAAGGCTGGCCTGGAACTTACCGTCCTGCTTTGGCCTCCCAAGTATCTGGGACTACAGGTCAACACCACCATGCCTGGCATATTCTAGTACTTTAAGAATTATAAGCCAGAGAGGGTGCCACATGTCTGATCCCAGGATCTAAGAAATTGAGCCTGAAGGAGTGAAAATTCAACCCCAGCCTGGGTAACTTAGTGACTTGACAAGACCCTGACTCAAAAAAAGGGCCGGGGATACAGTTCACTGTGAGTGTCCTGAGGTCATTCCCAGTACCTCCTCCAAAGCTGTCTGTTGATGGGGGGAAATGTAATATAGTAGTCCTTTCTATATCCTTGTCAGATTTTACCCTGGGCTCATGAAATGAATTTGGGAAGCATTTCCTGTTTTCTGTGTCTGGAGAGTTTAGGATGGTTACTGTTTCTTTCCCAGATGTTTGGAGGGTTCCCTGTTGGAGCAGTCTGAGCCCAGAGCTGTCTTTAAGGGAAGGTCTTCAGTTACAGGTTTGATATATTTCGTAGATAAAGGACTACCATATTTCTTCCTGTTCACTTTTTTATTGATTATACAGATTAACAGGCTTCATTTTGGCAGATGCATACATGCACATACCTTGATATTGCTCAGTTTCTCTTTTCAGTGAAATTTTCATTGCAGTCTTTCACCTCTTTGGTTAGATTGAACCATCAATATTGTATCTTATTTGGAACTATTGTAAATGGAATTATTTTCCTGATTTATTTCTCAGCTTGTCCGTTATTTGTGTACATTAGAGCTAATGATTTTTTACAGGTTGATTTTTATATTCTGTATTGCTGAATTTATCAGCTCTAAAAGTCTTTTGGTGAACTCTTTAGTGTCTTCTAATTGTAGGATCATATCATCTGCAAACAAGGATAATTTGACTTTCCTTTCCTATTTGTACCCCTTTTATATTTTTTTCTTGCCTAATTTTTCTAGCTGAATTTTCAAGAACTATATTGAACTAAGAATGGTGAGAATGTACATCCTTTCCTTGTTCCTGATCTATTTCTTTTAATGAGCTTTTGTGTTTTATTAGTAACTTACCTGTTAGGTTTAAACTCTCAAATGTTAAGGGCTGGGGATGTGGCTCAGTGGTGCTGCTGCCTGCCTCGCAAGCGCAAGGACCCAAGTTCGAGCCCCAGTACCAGAAAAACAAAAAACTAAACTCTCAAAGGTTATAGTCCCAGCTATTGCGGAGGCTGAGGCAGGAGGATCACTTGAGTCTGGGAGTTCGAAGTCAGCCTGGGTAACATAGCAAGATGCATCTTTCTTATTTTTTTGGTATTTTAAGACAGGCTCTGCCTCTGTAGTTCACGCTGGCCTTCAGCTCACTGTGTAGTTCAGGCTGGTCTTATGCATGCGGCAATCCTTGTGCCCCAGCCTCTCAAGTGCTAGGATCACAGGTGCTGTGCACAACCACCCCTGGCACGTCTTCTGACAGTAATAATAAGAGATTTAGCTGGGCGTGGCGGTGCACACCTGTGATCCCAGCATTAACACATACACACACAAAGCTCCAAACTGATACATAATATCATTGTGTGTTTGGTACTTTTTAATTAGCTGATTTGGTCAATTATGAAATTGAGTAAAGTACATGATTCATTTAGAAGTTTTCTATCAAGACTGTAGACGTTTCATAATCTTGTTATAACTTAGATCAGAAATATAATTTTTTTTTTTTTTTTCTTTTGGTACCAGAGATTGAACTTGGGTCCTTGTGCTTGCGAGGCAGGTGGCAGAACCACTGAGCTAAATCCCCGGCCCACAGAAATATAATTCTGATTTGTATTAGTTTGGTAGGTTCTCTGTAAAAACTATCAAAAGAGGGCCGGAGATTTATCTCAGTGGTTTCGTCGCCTGCGGTGCAAGCACAAGGACCTGAGTTCGATCCCCGGTACCAAAAAAACAAAACAAAACAAAAAACTATGGAAAGCTACTAGTAGTTTATAAATATGTAAATGTACCCAAACTTTTTTTTTTTTTGGTACCGGGGATCGAACTCAGGTCCTTGCCCTTGCGCAGCAGGCAGCGAAACCACTGAGCTAAATCCCCGGCCCAAACATTTTAAGTATTATAGGTTTTGTTTTCAGACTAATAGAGGAATTATCCAAATATGCATATATATGTAAATTAGTATATTTTTCCATTTATATTTAATGAGAGGAAGACCTTTAAAATTTAATTTTGGAAAGAAAGCATGAAAGAACATATGAAAGTTCAGGGGTGGATTTTTAAAAATCAGCTTTTAAAATTAGTCTTAAAAAGTCCTCAGGGCCAGGGATTTGGCTTAGTGGTTCTGCTGCTTGCCTCGCAAGCGCAAAGACCCGAGTTTGATCCCTGGTACCGAAAAAAATCACACAAAAAGTCCTCCACATACTCTCACACTGTTGTTTGACCTTAGCAATGTAAGTTTTTACCAGAAAATTCTTACTTTTTTTTTTGATACCAGGGATCGAACTTAGGACCTTGTGCTTGTGAAGAAGGTACAGTGCAACTGAGCTAAATCCCCGGCCCCAGAAAATTCTGCTTTTAAGAATTTATTCTTAAGCTGGATATGTTTGTAAGATGGATATAAGAATGTTTATTGTCACAGTCCTTGTAAGAGTAAAAAACTGAGAGCATTAGGAGTTTTAATCAGATAAATTGTGGTGTATCCAAGTGATGTAGCCATCAAACATAGTGTCCTTGACTCTATTAGAGGAAAAGGTAGACTTAAATTATAGAACAGTGGTCCTCAGCCTTTTTGGCATGAGGGACTGGTTTCATGGAAGTCAATTTTTCCAAGGATGGGGTGGAGGAGAATGCTTTCAGGATGATTCAAATGCATTGCATTTGTTGTGTACATTATTTCTATTAAGATTACATTGTAAAATATAAGGAAATAATTATACAACTCTCCATAATGCAGAATCAGTGGGAGCCCTCAGCTTGATTTCTTGCGATTAGACAGTCCCAACTCGAGGTGATGGGAGACAGTGACATCTGACTTGTGTTGCTTGTGTCCAGTCTACTCTGTAATCTCACTTTGGTTACTGTCAGTGCAGAAATCCCTGCTTCACAAAGCTAGAATGTTGGAGGTGGAAGTAGGCTTTTCAGTGCTTTTGTACCAGTCTCAGGATGTTCTCCCTTGACTTTAATCCAGAACATTTGGAGATCTGAAATTGTCTCAAGCATACTTTTAAGCCCGCTGTCATCTGCAGTCTCAAGCAATCGATCCTCTTCTGGGATGGACATAGTTGAGTCACCTGATTTATTCACAAATGGGTGGCGGTTCAGGCTGTCACAGTTCAGGGGTCTTTTGCGGTTGATGAGTAATGCCAAAACTTTTGAAAATTGAAATAGGTGATCATACACCAGCTAGAAGGAGGAAGGCCCTGGTTTAGTCTCTTTAAAAGTCTCTGCTAATGTGTGAAACATGTCAAAAATCCCAGTGTTGCCTCCTTAATTCCAGTTTGACTTTCACTGTAGCCACTTTATCTGCAAGTTGAACACAGTTCTTGTTCTCCCCTGAAGTGACAGATTGAGTTCACTGAGCAGGTTGAAAATGTCACACGAATAAGCGAGTTTTGCAGCCCATTCTTTGTCACTGAAATGAGCAGCCACTGGTAATTGTTTTTCCGGTAGAAATTTCTGAAGCACCTGTTGTAACTCAAAAGCTCAGGCCAGTGATCTACCTTTAGAAAGACCTCTCACTTCTGTGTATAGCAGAAGACTTAGTGCTCCGTATCCTCCTCACAGAGCTTCATAAACAGATGTGAGTTAAGGGCATGTACTTTGATGTAGTTGATCATTTTAATCACATCCTGCAAAAGTTAAGTTCAGGTGACATTTATCAGGTAGCCAGCATTTCTCTGTGGGTGACACAGTGTGTAGACTTACATGCAGAAGCTGCCTCTGACCCAAGAAGTGAAACCAGAAGGCCACCCAGTCCTGGCAGCTGCTCCATCCCTGCAAATACTGACACAAAATGAAATTCTTAAAAACTCGGTACTACCAGGTATTTAGATCATTTATAATACGTTATATATATCCATCATGCATTCCAGTCCTTCTTTCCTCTTTCGGTTTCTCACACTAGAGAAACAGTGGTATTTAAACATGTGTGTCCGATTTATTTCACACAGAGTAAGGTGTCAAGGGCCGTCCATTTAGCTATAAATGTCTGAAGCTCATCCTTCTTTATGCCATGGAATTCCTACAAGAACTAAATAATGATGTCTCTGGAAGGTTTGTGGAAGAGTCCAGAAAACCTTCCAGAGAAGGATCCTTCATTGTTCCTAGGTTTACTGTTGTGGTTGCAACTCAGCTTCCTGAAAGTGCATTATTATGTTTAGCAGATGTCCTCTGGAGTTGCCAAATTCCTGTTTTGATCTGCAGGATGTATGCCTGCTTGGTTATCGAGTCGTTATAAAGAGCATTCAGTGATACAGCCTCATCCAGATAATGTATTAGAGGGTCTGTGTCTGGGCAAGCCTTTTCCTGAATTGCGAGAACATTTCCACTCTTAGTTGTATCATGTGGAAGCAGGGTGATAGGTAGACTTCATGGATTGTGATCATAGATAAATATGAAGCACGATATAGTAAAACAAATGGGTGAATTTTTAAAACCTGCAAGAATGGGCCGGGGATTTAGCTCAGTGGTTCCGGCGCCTGCCTCACAAATGCAAGGTCCTGAGTTTGATTCCCCGTACCAAAAAAAAAAAATCAACCTATAAGACAAGACTTCAGAGATTGGACTAGACCAGGAATTTTGAAGAATGAGAATGGAACTCCAGAAGATGAAAATTTAGAAGAAGCTATTAAAAATGTGAATATGGCACTAAATACAACTCAGATTCCAAGCAATATTGAAGATACATTTAATGACGATCCTTCTGTCTCAGCCTCCTGAGTGCTGGAATTATGGGCATATGCCCTGATGGCTGGCCCACACAATTTGTACTTTTTAATAATGCTTAGATTTTTAGCAGTGTGTCGCAAACTTTAGGCACTTTGTGTACTGTGTTAATGATTGAAATTGCAATTGCCTTCAGATTGTGTGCTAGTCTGTAAAATTCTGCTGCAGGATAGCTGTTAAATTGTTTCCCCATTAAAGATTTTTCTCATTTGTAAAAAACAAAGTGCATATGATATATCCACGTGCACAATCTCAGGAGGATGTATCACACAAAACAAGCATTTTGTCAACATTGGTAAACTCATCAACCTGGATTTCGTGCCATTGCATGATTCATTGATCCTCTGACAATTGTGCCTCAGTATCCTCTGCTGTTTCATCAGTTTGTCTAGTTGTGGTGCTAGCTGAACTAGGAACACAAACCACCTTGGAACTGCGGCTTCTCCTAAGTTCACGACGCACGCATGTCCTTACTGGCAGGGAGGACCACCTCTTCACCAACAGTAAAGGGTTTCTTAGGGTTAGCAGTGCAGTTGGCCACTAAAAATGACGCTCTTAGTACGAAGTCACTTGAGGAAGTCGTGGTCATCAGCGCATGCTTCTGTTTTTTGTGTTCATGTTTTTTTTCTTTTGAAAAACTCCAAAATCCTGTCTTTTAGTGGAAGGTGCTTGTTCTCCTTGTGGTGAAGCAGGTTGGGGAAAGTTTCATGGCTTCTTTGGATAGCTGTCGCCACATGTTGCCCCAAACAGTCTTGGAGAATGTTAATCACCTGTTGCCAGGAACCCGTGATTTAGGTAGGGCTTTTGTTATTTCATGTAAATGTAGCTTTTTGTTGGCAGTCTTGGAATCTTCTGCTGTCTCCTCATTGGGTCTTTCCCCCTTTTCAAAGAAGCTCTCCAATGATACATGTTTTAAAAAAATTCATCTTGGCTAGAGTTAGCTTGTGGGCTTACCAGAACTGTGACTGAGACAAGCATGCATGCAGGAAAAAGGTGCAGACAAAAGTGGTAAATAAAATAACAGGGGGCCAGGCATGGACTGAAATAAGTATTGGATTCTAACTTAAAGCCTGCCGCCATGTGCAGCTGTACAAGTGAAGTACATCAACTAATTTGCCACTACAAACCCTACCACCAGTTGCAGCTTGTTCCTTGTCAGGCATGAACAGGTTTTTTTCTTTTCTTCTTTTTGAGACAGGGTCTTGTCATGTAGTCCAGGCTGCCTTGAACTCATGTATCCCAGGCTGGCCTTGAACTCAGTAATCCTCCTGCCTCAGCCTCCCAAATGCTGGGATTACAGATGTGTGCCACCATGCCCAGCTATAAATAGGTTTTCTTTTGTTGTTTTTGTTTTTTGGTACTGGGGATCAAACTCAGGACCTTGCGTTTTCAAGGCAGGCACAGGAACAACTGAGCTAAATCGCCGGCCCCAAATAGTTTTGATGTGAGTCTGCAAGCAGTTGATTTATTATGGTCTTCGTGTTATCAAACCTGTCTGCTAATGTGAGCCGGTATTTGTAGCTGTTCGCCAGTGCTAGGGCTATAGGCCCGATAGCTTATTTAGCTGACCTTACTAGTAGAATATAGTGTATTAGGTTGCACAGAGAATTTTGAGTTCTTTGGGGTAGGTTCAAATCCTATAATTCTAGAAATAAAAGGATTTAAAGCTCTATTATGTACTCTATCGAAGTAACTTTTCAGACATATTTCTAGGTTGTTTGTGGGGGTGTATGAAATAATATAATGGGTAAAGAGGGCCAGGGATTTAGCTCAGTGGTTTTGCCGCCTGCTGCATAAGCGCAAGGACCCAAGTTTGATCCCCGGTACCACAAAAATAAAAAATAAAAAAAATAATGGGTAAAGAAATGTGTCAGTAGTGGAAAATTTTTTCATAACAAATGTATGGGTTGGTGATATCGGAAACAGGGATATGAAGCTCCACCTCAAATCACAGGTATTAGGTTCTCATAAGGCGAGACCTAGATCTGTGCATATACAGTTCCCAGGAAGATTCCCACTCCAGGAGGATGTAATGTCACCGCTGATGTGACAGGAAGCACAGCTTGGGTGGTAACGCGAGTGACGGGAGAAAATACAGACCACATTTTGCTGACTCATCTGTCAGTCACCTTGATTCCTCACAGGCCATGGACTGGTACCGGTCTGCAGCCCAGGGTTTGTGCACTTCTGTTATAGAAGATAGAGCAGAAAGGAGAGGACGAGAGGTGCACAGAAAAGCCGGGAGTGTTAGCGGCGTCATCTCACAAACTAGAAAGTAAAGAATACTGTCTGTAGCTGATGCAAAAGAAAATAAATACATAACTTTGTTAAAGTTACAAAGGTAACCAGTGTATACTTCTTAGTAAGAATTACACTGGGAAAGTGGAGGACCAGAGGGGGAGGTGATAAAAACTGTGTGATGAGCTGAAGACTACACATGGTGTCTCAGCAGAACAAGCCAAGGAGTCGTGATGGTCAGGAGTAGTTTGATCGCCAGTCAGATCATGGGTGTAGTCCTCCTCTGTCTAGATTGTGACCATGACATGCTCACCGGGAACTTAACACTTCACTTCCTTATAAATAGCTTAGAGACACAGAAATGCAAAGATCTGATTGGAACTTCATTAACAAGTTATTTCATTAAAATCGTACAAAATGTTGAAGAGAGGCCAGGGATTTAGCTCAGTGGTTTCGTCGCCTGCTGCGCAAGCACAAGGACCCAAGTTCGATCCCCGGTACCCAAAAAAAAAAAATGCTGAAGAGAAATTGTTTAGAGAGATGAGGGTAATTATAAAAGAGACTGCTAAAGAAGAATGTGTTGGAGGGGACAAATAGGGGGATATTTAATCGTGTAATTTTATTTATTTATTTATTGGTACCGGGGATCAAACTTGGGTCCTTGCGCTTGTGAAGCAGTCAGAGTAACACAAAATTAAACTTTGTTTTAATCAAAATAAAATGACAAGGGCCGTGGGTATTATGACCCTCATTTTTATTTTTTAAACGATATATGTAAAATGAAAAAATGTGGAAAGTAACACGGAAATGTTAATGGCCATTGTCTCTTGCATGGTTTTCATTTTCCTATATTTTATATTATTATGTCATTGAAAAAACATTTTAAAGCAATGAGCCTATATTACAGTTATGAAGGGGGAAGTTATGGTGGCATAATGTATGAGAGTGTGGTTAAGGATACACTGCACAACCATGGGCCTGTAAGATTGTAACGATACTGAAAAATTCCTTTTGTCTGGTGACACTGCCTCTGTCACACACAGCACGGAACTCAGTTTGGTGTTGGTGTGTTACCAGTTGTGTAAAATGTAACATATAATTATATATAGTACATGATATTTGGTAATCGACTGTGTTACCAGTTTATGTATTTATTTTCATCATTATACTATACAGCTACTTAAAATTTACTGTAAAACTGTATTAGGCTTGCTGGGTGTGGCGATATAGGCCAGTAATCTCAGCACTCTGGGAGGCTGAGACAAGAGGATCACTGGTTGCAGCCCAGCCTGGGCAGCTTAGTAACTTAGTGAGACCCTGTCTGCAAATAAAAAATAATGAGACTTGGGATGTAGCTCAGTGTGAAGGCCCTGGGTTCAATCCCCAGTACAGAAAAACATGAGTGAGAAATACAACTAAAGTTTATAAAATAATGAAATATGAATGTGCCACACATGAGCTTTTGATCACCCTATCTTAGATTATAGAATTTATAGATATATTGAATATTCAAAAGAAACAGCCATTTCTTGTACCAGAACAAAATCCACATGGATAAGTTATAGAATGTTATACGCTCAATTTCTAAGATTACAAAAATCCCATAATTCATGAAGAAAAAGATTGGCAGATTTCTCCTCAATATGGAAACTATTAAAAGAGAGTCACACATCAGGATAGATACTGGCAAAATAAGTGACAGCACAAAATCTTAATTTACAAAGCTTTTTATTTATTTGGGGGGGGTTGGTATCAGGGATCGAACTTTGGACCTTGTGCTTGCAAGGCAGGCAGCAGAACCACTGAGCTAAATCCCTGGCCCTACAAAGCTCTTTCTAAATAAAAATACCGATGTGCTTATGCTTTGAAGTTAAGAAAAAGCAAACCCAGAGGTTGTAAGCATGAGGCAGACATCGGGAGTCGGTGGACAGGGGCTGGTCTCATCCCCCTGGGAACCAAGGCCGCCGGTGCTGTAGTTCATCCGTCACACGTGCATGGGATGAGAAGCATACTGCCAGGGTCTTAGGCTGATGTTAGAGAAAAATAAATCCTGGTCTTAGACTTTTTCTAGAAAGCAGTTTGGTACAATGTGTGTTAAACCCTAAAATGAACTTTTTCTCACTTATTTTAAGTGTTCTCTTACAGGTTTGTTGATTTATTTGTACCACTCATATATAATGTTGAAGTAACTTTGCCAGTCATTTCCTGAATTAGGGAGTTGCTAACTTAGATGATTAAGACATTATTGGGACTTAATTTCATAACATTTAAGCTGTGAATATGATCCTTTTATACTTTTATATACAAGATTAAAGTTCAGTGTGTGTTTTGCACATTTCACATTGAGAATATTTAATACAATTTTTTAGTTGTTGGAGATGTTTAATAGCTTGAGGGCTTGATAATTTCTAAACACAGGAGTGTTCCTTGAAGTTTGCATGTTAAACTACAAGGTTATTTAAAAACACAACAAAAAAGTCCAAAAATAGTGCTGCTGGAGATAACATCGTTAAGAAATTATCTGGTATAACTGAGTTTATCTAAGGTGAGTGAAAATGAGCCCGGGCTACTGGGTGGAAACTTTAAACTACTAGTGAGAATGGTAGTGAAGCTGAGTAGCTAGGTGAGTACAAGTTCCTGAGTCTGCTGAGCAGAGGGCGGGGCACAGCCACGTGCTCCTATAGTCTCAGCTGCTTGGGAGGCTGAGACAGAAGAGTCACTTGAGTCCAGGGCTTCAGGGTTAGCCTGGGCAACATGGTGAGACCCTGTCTCAAAACACGCAGGACTGGAGGTGTAGCTTAGTGACGTGAATACCTGGTTCAGTCCCCGTACCACGAAACAAAACTACACTACACTGAGGAAAGCGGTGTTATACAAGCAGAGTAAACCTGTTGGAACTGCATTTCAAGAGAAGAAAACAGACGATGTATCTTTTTTAAAGTCTTGATTTGAATTGCCAAAAAAAAAAGCTTAAAATTTACTTGTAAGTAAACAATTTATAGAAGATCTGAAAAGCCCTGGAGAACGTTCTAGAAAAGTCAGTACCTAATCATAGTTCACTGGCTCCAGCCAGTTTGGTGCAGTCAGCTTAGAGAACTTAGGGTGCTGTGGGGAGAGTTTTCGGCGGCATTCTTTTCTTCTCATCTTTCTTCAAACATAAAATGAAGGGCCGGGGATGTCGTGGTGCCACCGCCTGACTCGCAAGCACAAGGTCCCGAGTTTGATCCCTGGTACCAAAAACAAAAACAAAAAACATAAAATGAGAAGTACAGTGTGAAATAGAGCCGTAAAAGGTAGATTTTTCTTCTCTTAGCTGAAGTAGAAAGGGAGTTCTGTGAAAAGCCTCATTAAAATGTGTAGCTAGCATAGTGCAGTAAGCAGCAGTATGAATTTTGGAATCAGACTTAGTTTCTAGTTTATTTCTTGGCAGTGCGTTCTTTGATCTTTGACTTCTTTACCTGCCGCTCCCTCCTTCCCTCTTTTCTTCTGCCTTCATTCCTTTCTGTGAATCTGGGGATCGAATTCAGCGCCTCACTCAGGTTGGTGCTCTGCTGCTCTGCCACACCCCAGCCCTGACTTCTTAGTTTAGAAATGAGGATGCTAGTCCTCCGGGCCCTGTTCGTGAGAGGAAGCTGTTTGGCTAATCTGAGTATGAGAACCCTCTGAAGGAAGGGAGGCTGGAAACGCGGGGAGTGGTGCCTTTACCAGTCTGTTTTGTGCCTTTGTTCTCGTCTTCATGGGGTTCTTGAAACCATTAAATGGGGTCAGCGAACACAGTCTGGCTGCAGAGTGCCCTTGGGGAGCGCGGGTTGCTGCTGTCCCTGTGTGGCAAAGGGAGGGGATGCTGCGCAAACGCAAGGACCTGAGTTCGATCCCCAGTACCGCCCCCCCCCCAAAGTCTCTTAGGGCCGGGGATTTAGCTCAGTGGTTTCGCCGCCTGCCGCGAAGGCGGGAGGGGAGCCTGCATGGACTGACGCCATCTGTGCTCCGACGAAGGGTAAACTGGCTCACCTGGTGGGCTGCATGAAGCATTTTGCTTTGAAAGGTCACTAGTGGAAGGCACGCCTCAGCTGCCCTCGGGAGGTGTAGCTCTAGGATGCCAAGGCAAACCGGGCTTGGAAGTAACAGCCTCCTCTGTCCAACCAGAAAGCGGAGTCTGTCGCCAACAGTGCCTCTAAATGACCGAGTGGAACACCATGCCGGGAAAGTTTCCATCCGGCGGACTGGATTAACCCAGACGGGGCTAAAGAGCTGGAAAATTGCAAGAGCAATTAGAAAGGGCGCCTGTATTGAATGAGCTAAGACAAGTTTTGGTGATTGGAAAAAGTTAAAGTAATTAGTTCTAGGGTAAACTGTTACATTTATTGGGGAAAATCTTAAATTCTATAGTAAATCTGTAATTTTTAGACCCAAGGTCAAGGTTTAGGTCAACTGTTAGCATCCATTCCCAACAGAATTTCCCTTAATACAGTTTGGATCTGAGAGAGTGAGTAAAAGCTGCCCTGTAAAGTCTGGGGCTGTTCCCCTCCATTGGTCCATTTACCTTTGCCCATCATTGATGTTGTTGGTTCCCCTCACACGTTATAGCTTGAAACCTGTAACCTTCTAGCTAAAATTTCAGACTGGTTCATTAAAATCCAGGCAGTATTTAATTTGACAGAGGGTTAGGCTGATGGTGGTGGTTACTGCACACCTGGCATTTGTAGAGCACGCATGGTCTGCTCTGTAGCAGGTCTCGCTTTGTGTGTATTAACTCGCTCATCACAAGGCTTCTGTGAAGAGGATAGCTCATTTTAGAGATAATGGCTCTGAGACACAAGAATTTGAGTAGCTTGCCTGAGGTGGAATTGCTGGGTACGAATTTGAATCTGGTCTCTTTGATTGTGCTGCAGGTACAGGCCTTGAGTTACTTGGGCTTTGGTCAGAGTTTGGCTTATTAAAGTTAGAATTTTAAAAGTTTACTTTTCTTTAAACCTCAAATACAACTTAAAAATCCACAGGAAATTTTGGTTGTCTGTGTGTTAGTTTTTAAAATGCATACAAGGGGCCGGGGATTTAGCTCAGTGGTTCCGCCATCTGCCTCACAAGTGCAGAGTCCCGAGTTCGATCCCCAGTAAAAAAAAAAAAAAAAAAAATGCACACAATTGCCTTTCTTTGATGGATGAGACCCTCCTCAGATCCCCTCACAGATTTGGTTAGAGTTGCTGTAACTTTTCAGAACATACTGAGACATTTACTGTACCAGTATTCTCAAGCTCTAATAAGTGAAATGAGTAACTTTAAGTTAAAAAACACTTTAAAAACCCAAAGCATGGGGCCGGGGATTTAGCTCAGTGGTGCCACCACCTGCCTCGAAAGTGCAAGGCCCTGAGTTTGATCCCCGGTACCAAAAAAAACACCCAAAGCTTTTGTTAATGAGCATGATGGTTATACACATGATTAGTACACCTGTGTATGTCTGTGTGTATTTATCTATTTTTTTAATTTTACCTTTTTTTTTTGAGACAAGGTCTCACTATGTTGTCCTGGCCAGACTTGGACTTGTTATGTAAGCCAGGCCGGCCTCAAATTTTCGATATTCCTACATCAGCTTCTAGATTGCAGGTGAGTGCTGCCATGCCTGGCTTTTCCTGTGTGTTAGAAAACAAGTTTATTAACCTAATCGGGGTGGACAGAATTATCACTTCCAACTTTCTATAGAGATTTCAGTTGGAGATTTAGGACTGGGCCAGTAATTCTGTCCAGGCTTGTTTTTTTTTTTTTCTTGGTACCGGGTATCAAACTTGGGACCTTGTGCTTGCGAGACAGGTGGTGGCACCACTGCACTAAATCCCCGGCCCTGTCCAGCCTTGATTTATTGGGTTAGTCTTTTTACAGCCATGGGATTGTC